>BSBK01001556.1:1230000-1231658 GCA_027943335.1 Chamaecyparis obtusa
ACTTTCCTCTCCTCCTCAGTTTTTGTGTTGCTCCCTCCCAACTCTTCTTATTTATCTTGTGAGAGGCTATGTCTGCATATTTTACTATCCATCCTCACACTCTCTCTTCCTGATGATAGATCATGGAGTGTGATCCGAAACGTCAATGCTAAATAAACTCACACAATCGAATCCACAAATTGAATTTGAATTAAAATGAAATTGATATGATGTTAATAATGTAAGCTTATGGTTTGATTCTGTTAGAGTCTTTAGCATCAATGTGAATTAAAATGAAATTGATATGATGTTAATAATGTAAGCTTATGGTTTGATTCTGTTAGAGTCTTTAGCATCAATGTTTCAGATCACACTCCATGATCCATCATTAGGATGAAAGAGAGTGCCAAAGATGAAAAAAAGTAAGTAACAAACTAAGACCATCTCAAAAGATATAAAGGGAAGAAAGAAGGGAGCACACTGATCAAGGAGGGAGGAAGAAAAACAATCAAGAGGAAATAAAAAGTCCAGTAAAAAGAAATAAAAGCAACACAAAAAAGGAAATAAGTAGCTAAATAACTCAAAGAAGGAAACCAAGAAATGAATAAGAGAGACTATATATATATAACCAAGAAACTAAAAATAGAAAAATAAAGTAAAAATAAAAAAATGACAAAAAGAAAAAAACAGAACAGAGAAAATGAGAGGAAACCAACAAACTAAAAACCTAAGGAACAAAAATAAAATAAAAAATAATAAGAAAAATGTGCGAACACTAAAATACCCACTAAAGTAAGAAAATAAACCAACCAACAAACAAAAAATAGGGGACAAACATAAATAAAATAACTAGAAAAAAATAATAAAAACAAAAACATGCACAAATAAGAAAATGACTATATATATACACATATATAACCAAGAAACTAAAAATAGAAAAATAAACTAAAAATTTAAAAAAGGACAAAAAGAAAAAAAGAAAAGAGAAAATGAGAGGAACCAACAAACTAAAAACCTAAGGAACAAAAATAAAACAATAAATAATAAGAAAATTACGCGAACACTAAAATACCCACTAAGTAAGAAAACAAACCAACCAACAAACAAAAATGGGGGACAAATATAAATAAAAGAGCTAGAAAAAATAATAAAAACAAAAACAAGCACGCAAATAAGAAAATGACTAAAACAAGCTAGCAAAAAAATAATAATTAAGAAAAACAAAAATAATCTAGCAAATAATTTAAAACTAAAAAAAAGAAAAAACAACCTACTAATACCCTCAAACCCAAGAAAACAAACAAACACACAAAACCGGACAAAGAAAACTAAAAAGAACGAAAACAAGGACCACAGAAATCAATAACTAACAAAGAAAAACAAGAACACCCAAATCAAAACTAATGAGAAAAAAGAAAAAAAGAAAAAAATAAATATACATAAAAATAACTCAATAAATAATCACACATGTATATATCTCAAAAAGTATAAGCCAGAATATATATATATATATATATATATATATATAAGAAGAAGAAGAAGAAGAAGAAGAAGAAGAAGAAACGACAAAAAGAAAAGGGTGGGGCAAGGGAGCTAGGACCACCGAAGGAACAAATGGAAGAGGGAGGAGAGAAGCAAGGGAAAGAGGGATGGAAAGGACCACTGAAGGGAAGGCTGGG
>BSBK01001557.1:0-17500 GCA_027943335.1 Chamaecyparis obtusa
GGTTTAACATGTAACGTAGGCAAAACATGACGTAGAATTCTTGTATGTTTGTAATACTTACACTTAATTAAAAAGAAAATGAAACATGCTAAAATGACTAAGATTCACTCAAAGATGATCCACCAATCAAATAATTAGTAAGTTGTATAAATTTCTCTACCAAATCAAATAATTGGTAAGTTATATAAACATAGTGTAATGTGGAAAATGGTGATCAATGGTAGATTACCAAGTTCCACATACCTTAGACTACAAAACCCTTAAAAAATTGAATCCAATTTGCACAACCAAAGGAGTGAGGGTGCAAACTCATGATCTACACAATGTAGGGTTTTTGTGATTCCTTATGAAAATGATATGTAAATCTGATAAATGATTAAGAAAATAAAATGCAATGAACTCACCTTGAAACTAGGAGAAGAGGAGTGGAACTTCAAATCTAGGTTTCTAAAAATGTAGAGCTGTCAAAATCTGAAATGGTTTTGCATCTGGAACTTTGATACCTGTAACTTCTGACTATGAAAATTTCAGATCCAAAGGACTATGTCAAACAAAGTCTACCTTGTCCCATAAAGTTGACCTATCCCTAGAGACTCCAAACTTTATAGAATGTGTGATGGATCTACCTCTGGTTATGTAACTCTCAAATCCATATAAAAAACTAGAAAAACTTGATCCTACACACAAGAAGAAAGGAAAAAGGTTGTGGGAATGGGATTTCCTTGGTCAATACCTTGTATAGGAATCAACCTTGAATTGGAATAAATGTATTTGAAATAATGTTGACATATAGAAAAGATTAGATCTAAACAATAGAGTATAGCATACCATGTAGATGCAATTATCTCAAAGTATGTGATAAAGAATGTTGATGCAATATATTTGGCTCAACAAAAAAACCAAAAGGCATGTAATAAATGTTGTAATTTTCCAGAATATTGAAATGAAGAATAGGGAAAAGAGGAAGACTTGATGGATGAATTTAGATCTCCTTCCTTGATTTCAAACTCCTTTTATTTTCCTCCAATGGGGGATAAGAGCTATATCTATAAAATGAAATTCCTTTTATTCAGGAGTGGACTTAAATACTTGAATGCTCGATGATGAATGCCTTTAATAAATGTTTTCTTGCACCTAAATGCCTTGAATGCACAATAAATTTCTTGATAATGCTTGCATGAATAAGAGATATGAAAATAAGGGGAAGAGGTCTCCTTTGATACACATTTGAGGCCTCAAGTTTCACAAGGAAAACCTCAAATAAGCTCCTAGGAGAAACACCACTGCATTGGGCCTGGAGCCCTGTAAAAAGAAAATCCTTAGGACAAGGTTGACTTGGTTTGGCCTTGTCCAAGAAAAGACAAACTTGAGTCGACATTGTCAAGGTATGCCTCTTCAAAGTTTTCCAAGGACCTAGTGTTGTGTGCCAAGAAGGGGATTTGAAAACCTCAATCTACTAAGAAATCGAGAAAAATCTTAAAATTAAAAAATGCATGTAAAGGACCTCAGTAGAAAATGAATTATGTGAATGGATGGAATAGAAATTATGTATAGAAAATACATCCAACCTTGTGTTTGAAGGATGAGGACTTATATTTGAATTATGTTTTCATTTAAGTACAATATGAGGTCCTTCCATAAGAAAAACAATGGTCTAGCTAAAATTGGTCCCCAAATGTACACATATTAAGTGATTACTTTTTAGGATGGTACATTTAGCCCTTGCTTTAGTGAAAATATGATACAAGATCATGCTCACAGTAAAGGAAGATAAAGAAGAAAGAATGATGAGAGAGAGATGATAGGTGAATTGCAAAGAGATAAGACATCACTAAGTTTTAGGACATAAGCACCCAAACCAAGGATCTTAAATCTACATCCATGCACAATGGCATGAAAATAAAAAGAAAAAAGAAAAATCAAAGACAAAAGACATTGAAGGGTTTAGTACTAAAACAAAAATCCAAATCAACTAGTGAAAGAGACCTCAATTGAAAATGTCTCATCCACTAATATCATGTCTAGAATGCTATTGCAAGAACACAAGTGATCACATAGAGAGAAAAATTGATCACCAAATATGATCTACAAACTCCATATTCTAATATACTAGCATAAACATGAGAGAGAGAGAGAGAGAGAGAGATCGAATGAATCTGATAGACTATCAAATTGTGTTAGTCTTAGTTGATCCATGCAAAGAGAAGAGAGAGGAAGGAGAATTGATGGTCTAGAAAATTATATTATGCTAGTCAATTATAACTTGGAAAATTTGTACACAAGGTGGCTTGTGGGGACCAGACTTATGGAAACCATCATCTCCATATGGGTCCATGTCTATGGATTAGTCTTCTGAAAATTTTCTATGAATTCATGTTAATGGACTACTCTTGTAGAAATTTTGTACAAGTCCATGTCTAGGGATTAGTCTTATAAATTTCATATGAATCCATGTTTAGGAAATTGTCTTTATAGAAATTTCCATGTGAATCCATGAAAAGTGATTAGTCTATGGATCAATGAACAAAAATTACATGTAATATACAAGGGAGCTTGCATGTGTTCCCCCTCCTTATGATGGAAATATAGGAGACATCATATAAGAAAGTGAATCGAGGATACCTACTCCCAAGAATAAGAAGATATACTTAAAACAAAAATGTATGCCATAAACTCAGCTAAGAGTGCTAACCCTTATGAGCTAAGAAAATAGATAATCATGAAAGGATATTTTTCTTGTGGGAAGAGACCCTCAAAAGGAAGAGATCCTGGAAGGGGAAGATTATGTCCCCTCTACTGAGATTAAGAGAACCCCTAAATCTAAAACTAGAGTCGGGGGTAAAGGGAATATTAAGGATATAGACTTGGAAGAGGAATATTATGTCCCTCTATTGAGATTGAGAGAACCTCAAAATCCAAAAATATGTATAGTGGGATAAGGAAGGGGAAGGATAGTAATATTGGCTCTCCTATCTCTATCACTGGTAAATCTATGAGCACAAGTGAGTCTGAGTTGCCTTCCCCCTCTAGTAATAGTCCATTTGCTAAATGCAAAAATATTAAGATCAAAAAAGGGAAGGGTAAGGAATTAGTAGTGGAATTACAAGTTTCTTCCTCCCCTATTTCAAGTGGTACTCTCTCACCTCGCACTACCTCACATAGTGATGATGGTGCTAAGTATCCCATGGAGCTCAAAGTTGATTCCCACCACTTCAAGATAGATCCTAAAGAGTATTGTGATATCCTAGATATGGTGAGAGATAGCACCATTAATTTATTCTCTCTAGGTGACCTCATAATAGTAGATTACACTTTTTCAAACATGTTGATTTTTTTCTAAAATAACACATTTTTAATAAATTATGATGATTTAAGCCTTGAGAGGTTCCATTTGAAGGAATTAATTACAAATAGTTAGCTCAAAGCCTCTAGATAAAAAAAAACATTGATATAACATCTATACTCCACATTCATACCTACAATGGAATCTCCTTCACACCTATTAAAATGCTGACAAAAAATCACTTTGAAATTATATTTTCATAGATCAAATGAATCCATTTGAAAAACCTATATATTTAGTTAGGTACTACTGAGAAAAATATTTCCAATGATTATAATGTTAATATATATTAATTTTATTATGACAAGTTATACTTTTAGTTTTACTAAACATAGATATTTCATTGTATGTCTACCTCTATGTTTGACGCTTATCGAAAAATAGTAAATGAGAGAAAAAAAAATTTAAAAATATCTATGCCCTAGGTATTGAAGTTATCTTTCTATAAAAAAAAATTAAAAAAAAATTGGACAAATACACGACAAGTTATAAGCTATGCAGTCAAGGTATGTCAAAATTACGGTTTAGTCAACTTCAAACGTTAATAAAATATGCAATTTAATCATGATAATATCATCAAACCAATTGCATGTCCTCTATATGGATGTTACAAAACTAAATTTCAAAGAATCGCATTGATATCTATATTTTAGAGAAAAAAATTGTGCTCTATGAAAAATAATGTAACTCTTTGAAAATGACATTTTCAGCAACATACCAGTTTTCATGGGAGAAATAAAAAACTATTCAAATTAATTAAAAAAATAAAAATAAAAAATATATTTAGAATCTAGACAGAAAATCTTAAAAGACGCTAATTTACTTCATTTTCTAATTTCAAATGGTTTAATGACAATATGCATCTAAATTTGATAGTTTTTTTAAAAATGTAGAGTTCAATGTTCGTTCAGGCAAAAATGTGTAACCCACAATTGTGGGTTCACCACTCTATTTAAATGGTTGTTCCATGAAATAAAGGAAATGCATATTATACAAAGAGCTTTGGGTAAAAAATTGGAAGTAATGGAGTCCTCTGTATGTGGTAAAATACAAGGTCATGTACCATTGTGGATACTTCTGGTGTGGGAATTACCCCAAGGAAAAATTTGTGGTTAGAAGAGGAGAAGAAATCAATAGTGGATGGCCTCAATAAGACCTTGGAAGAAATTGAGAAATGAAAAAGGAGCATGAGAAAACTATATCTTAGGTTGAGGAGACTTGGTTAAAAGTGTGAAGGACATTCTCTAGACTGTCATGAACTAGAGCCAAAAGAGTATAAAGAAAATAATGAAAATTCTGAGAAAGCTAGTGGATACTCTAGAAAAATAACACTAAGAGAGGTTGATCATTGAGTTGGATGCTGACAAAGACAAAGGACAAGAAGCTTCTGGACCTAGCAAGAGGAATAGGGACAATCTCAAAATAAAGGTCAAGCATTCCCCTCTAAAATTGAAGGACCTTAAAAGGAAGCACTAGACATGACTCAACTATAGGTGGAGGTCACATAAGTTCTCAAGAAGTTGGCTTAGTCTATTCCCTTTTCTCCTAGTTTTTCTTGTTGTGTTTGCTTTAGGCTATCTATTTGCTGGATTTTGGTTATCATTTTTTCTATATATCTTTGGGGTGGACTATTTTTTTTTTTGCATATGGTGCCTTGTTTTGACTAATGGAGCATATTGATATATCTATACTGTTCTTTTGTTCAAGGGTTTTGGATCCCTTCAAAACCTTCTTTTGTTGTAATCAAAAAATATTAAAATTATATTACTAAAGGTCAAATTTATATTTTATCTATTATTTCAAGTTATCTAAGTTAATAAGAATTATAATTCATCAACTACAAGATTTATGCAATTCATAATAAGATCAACAATTTGTTTAGTCATCCATTAAAGTATGGCTCAATTGTGTTCTCACCTTCACTTTTCAATGCACTCATAAAATGCTAAGTCTCAAAAATAATATTAGTACCTCAATATAAACAATAGACTATAAATAAGTATTTTGATTGTCTCAATTAAAGTTTTTTGTATCTCTAATAATTAAGTTCATGCAAAATTTAGGATGTGACAAAATACTTGATAATAGCTTAGATTAAGAAGCCACATTGGGGAGGAAAACCTCTAAATATTTCTATTGAAAATACAAGTGCCAATCTGATGATCAAAAATTCTCATTACCTTCTATATATAGGGTGCCAGCAAGAAGTTGAGTCCACTTTTTGGCCAAAAAGTGGAACTATTTTCCCTTTTTTTAAAATTCATTCCAATTGACCTAAAAATTTGAAGCACTTCAAGACTAAACATTTAAAAAAGTAAATAATAAGAAATGTAAAATTGAAAGTCTAGTTTCTAAATATGTAATTTATATTAATACCCGGATAATAAAAATTAAATTCCACTGTGTTTCCAGAAACTGCTATTTAAAAGTCACTTTTTCAAGACCTTCCATGTACATGCACAAAAACCACAATTTGACCTAAATGAAAGTATTTGTTTGAGTCCTTTTGGGATATAATTTTTGAGATGCATAAGAGTGATGAGCATATTTTTTGTAAATTTTTTTAACATATTATTTTTATTGGGTGTGATTTTTGTTTTGAAAACCCCTCATGCACGACAAACATAAGTTGACCTAAACTCATCATTTTTCAAACTTTCTTTTTTTTCAAAGGGGAAATAATTATGTGTAGTTTGATGTCATATAATTTTGTTTTCAAGGAATGTGAAAAAATTAAAGTTATTATAAAATTAAGAAAACCTATTATTTCATACTTATGTACCTATTTTATTAGAAATTATTTTAAAATAGAAAAATTAGTCAAACTAAACCAAAATTTTATATTTTAAATTTATGCAATCATTTCTATAATAGATTTTAATTTTGTGAGAAAATTCCACAAAAAACATCTTCCACCAAAAGTGGGTTTCACATGCAAAAAGTGCACTTACACTATACCCTGCTTATGCATAGAGTAACACTCACCTGGCCAACTTAGATAATCACATATGAGACTTAGGTGAACAAAAATAATTAATAAAAGTAAAAATGATTATAATATGACTTGATTAAGAGTTAAGGTAGTCACAACTTGACTATTCATAATCTTATGTATACTCTAAGATTAAGGGCATAACAATTTGAAGAAACTTGAGGGGAGGATCTAAAGAAGACTGTGACGGGAAAGGTGGCTTAACATGAGTGGAAAACTAAGGAGAAGAATGAAGAGATGAACCAAAAGGTTTCTCCCTTTCCTAACAATTCTCCAACAATTAGAAACTACAACATTTCTATAAAAAGTAGGTGTATCTATGGAAGATGGATTTGAAACTCTTTTGGAGGCATAAGGAGAGGGAATACGTCTAGATTATACAAAAGAGTTAGAAGAGTCCAAATGAGGAGAAAATGATTGAGAATAAGATGGTTTGAGGGGATTGCAAGCAGATAAGAGTGTATTTTTACTTGGCAAATACTTTATTCAAATCAATTCTAAACAAACCCTAGGATGAAATCTTAGGCTAGAAAATTCATTAGCATTTTGTTTCCACCAAATTAACCTGTCAAGTTGAGCTATAATATATCTCAAAAATTTAAGGAATGCTAAGTGTAAATAAGAAAATTCTACCATGTGAACAAAATGGAACATTCAGATGGAATATAATATTAAAATTAAGAATAGCATTGGGGAGAAAATTAAAGAGATTCATAATTCAATTCCCTTCAAGTGGGAGAAGAAAGAGATCATGTTCGACATAGCCAATGTTAAAAATAATCAAGTGACCTCAAGAGAAAACTGAATGAAATTATGGATTTCAACAAAGATGTGATGGCCAAAACTTCTTGCTCTCTTTAGGTACTTCAAGATGAACTCAAGCACAACAGACTAAAAGAATGGAAAATGAAATGGCTACTAATCCAACACCTGAGATCCTTATTGTGTCAGCCCATACCTAGGGGAATCAGAAAAAAGACTCCTTCTTGAACCATATGAAGGAGCTCAACCAAGATTTGAAGGAAGTTAAATCCCCTTCCCTTTAGTCTCTTTTTGTGTTGTTTTGTGTTATTTCTTTGGGTCCTTTCTTTCTATTGCTATTTTCTTGTGTTAGTTGTTGGGTTTTTTGCTAGGTGGTTTGAATGCTTGTTAGTCCCCATCTCTTCTTCCTTTTGGCTTGATGTAAGGGTTTGAGCCCCCTCTTGATTTATCTAATTAGAAAAAACTTGTCCAGATATAACCCCATGTGGCATAATATCACCCTGAACTTAAACATAGATGATATATAGCCTTTCTCTGATCCCCTTATATTTTTTAAGTTCCTTTAAGTCTTATATCTTCAATTCCTTTTTGGCCCATTTATAGGAAATCTATGAACAATAGTACCCACTTTAGAAAAATAAATAATAGCTTGATTTTGTTATTTTACTATAATGTCCAAATTATATCATCTAGGCACTAAAATTCTAAGTATTTACCTTGTTATTTTTGCTGGTTATTTAGAGATTTTTTGGTTCATTTCTCCCTTGTTTTCATTTCCAAAATTGTGGCTAGCAAATTCAGTTTCTCCATAATCATTTGTAGATTAGTGATCTCTAAATACTTTCTATCAACTAAGGTTTGTTAATGTAATGTAATATAGCATATTTTTCCTTCTTTATCTTCCTAATCACTTCTTTTAATTGCATCAAGATACAACACCAATAACTAATTGAAAGTTTAATCTTTAAAAAGATAATAAAAATATACTTTCTTTTCACAACCTTATCCTTAACTCTTTTTTCGAACTATTTTTTTCACTATTTAATTTTTTTTTTCATCTCCCTTCTCCTAATACATTCAACTATCCACCACTACTACATTCAAATCTCTATTACTTATCATATATTGTTACTATTAGATTCAAAACCCTAGCTCCTTACACTAATTTTCTTTCACCAAACTCTAACAGCGTTCAGTTTTTCACTCCTGTTAACATGACTAAATAAAAATTTATTCTTTTCGAAAGGAATGAAAGTATTTACTTAGTGGACCATGTCCACCGAAAGCTGCCCCATCCGGCAATCTCTTGTATCATAAATTTATTACATTACAGACAAATTTCCAGCAACCATCTATTATTTCTAATAATTCTATGCACAATGGAAACATGGAATTTGTCCTTGTACACCTGATAGCCTCCACCTTTAAAATTCAATGCATTTAGTCGCTGAAACTTTTGAGTACAGCATCACAAAATGGATACAAAGTCAAAAACCAGATGCTGATGATGGTTATAGACTTCCAATTTCCACCCACTAAGCAGATTGCATTCACCTGAGTAAAAAAAGAAATTAACGAATGATATTTTCCTCAATTTAACTAGGCTCTACAGTGTGGGGTGAGGCGTTTCAGAAGGGACATGGCTTTCTTCTTCACTCGAGATGAACCCATGGACGCCGCCATTTGCAGGGCCGGAATGACGCTCTCCGCCAATCGTTTCTCCATGTCCTCCCCACCGCTGCGACACATGGCCGACATCGCTGCAATTGAATTCTCCTTTTCTTTGTCCGATCCAACCCTAATCAAATCGGCCAAAGCCGGAATGACTGGTTCGTCACTGCTCATGACCTCCTCCAATCCCTTTTTGCAGCCAGAAAGAAGGGAGAGCAGAGCAAGAGCATCAGATATCCCGCTCTCTCTCCCCTCCTCATCTTCCCCTCTTTTCACAAGCAAATTCACAAGCATACCCACTACACCGGTCTTCAAGACGGCGGCCTTGTTGCCGTCGCACATTGAAAGATTAAACAGAGCCGTCATGGCGTCCTTTTTACCTCTTGTTTTTCCTTCCTTAAGAAGCGTCACAAGCGCAGGAATGGCCGCAGGCTTGGCGCCAATGGCGACCTTGTAATCGTCCACCACAGAGAGACTAAAAATCAAGGCAGCGGCGTTCTCTCGAGCAACCATAGTGCCGCCCTGTTGCACCACTCCCACAATGGCATCCACAGCGCCGGAAGCCGGCATTATGAGAGCCTTATTGTTGTCGTTGATGGAAAGATTCAGAAGCGCAGTAACAGCATTTTCCTGAGCCCTGGAGTCCGAAGAAGAAGATAAGAGAGGGACCAAAAATGGGATGGCCCCTGCCTCAGCTATACACTTCCGGAAATTCGTCGCGCGCTTGGCCAGGAGCCGAAGTTCGTAAGCCGCCTGCGTCTTTACCTGGACAGAGCCCGCGGCGAGCTTCCCCACCAAAAAGGCGGCGGTCATTTTAACGGCGTCTTCTTCTGCAGTGGCGGCGTTTGTGAGATGAAACGGCACGTTGTGACGGTCGCACCACTGGCTCACGAGGCTCCGGAGAGCGTAGTTGGGAATTAGGGCAGGATTGCGGGGAAGCTTCTGGCCCGTGAGCGGGCAAGTGTTGTGGCCCGAATCCAGCCATTCGGAGATAGAAACCCGGTCGTAAGTATGTCCGGACGGCAGAATGACCGGATCCCGCATCAGATCCAACGAAATCGGGCACTTCAATTCCTCAGGAACATTGGCGTAATAGGCACGATCCTGATCCTTTCCCTTAAAACAGCCGGTTCCGTTGTCCGATCCAGCCGCATCCTTGAAGGTGGGAGAACGGGGCACGAGCTCGCAATCCTTCTCTTCTGCTTCGTCGTCTGCGCTTTCGAACAAGACCGATTTGGAATAAACAACCAGGCCGATCAAGCTCCGTAATCTGTCCATGGCGTAAGGTGCAGCATCCGTACCAGCCTGCAGTGCGATTTGGTCCTGCAATTTCCTGATCTCGCTTCTGCATTTGGGCAAACAGTCGAGACCGACTCTGAAGAACAGGTCTCTGAGCTTCTCCATATCCTGCGGCGCGCCCTTATCCTTCCTCTCCAGTCTTCCCACGGCCTCTTCCAACTCACGTACCAGGTTCGAATCCTCCTCGTCCCGCTCGGGAACATTTCTTGCATGTATCCTTACCAGTTCCACGTGCTCCAGAACCTCCCTTGAAACGGCTAGTAACTCAAGCGGTAATATCTCGAGCGCCTTGACCATGTCCCTTGTGATTTCCTGCAATCGCCGCGACACAGAGCCGGCCTCCATGATATCCCACACAAAGCTGATTGTCCTGTCCTTCAATAATTCTTTCGTCTTGCGCATCACCGTTAGGAGCGCTCTCAGACTGGCAATCGCTGAAGGAGGTATGACGACTTCTTTGTCGTTGAGCTCCTCGAAAAGCAGAGAGAGGAGGTTTATTCTTCGAGTGATGCAGGCCACATGCTGTGTATGATTCCATAGTTTTGGTTTCTCTAACAGATCCAGTTCCCTTGAAGCGAGGAGCAGGGATCGAATTAGACACGTGGATGCTTGATTCGTGAGATGGGGACTCGAGACCTGTGCAGGCAATTTGATTTCCCCCAATTTCTCCAGAAGAGGAAGCCTCGAGGATCTATGTTTTGTGTCCATTGCAGTGATCTTACAAACAATTGGGGTTTCTGCCGTATATAGACAAAGCCCTGCTGGAAATTGACCGAGTATTACGAGCGTTGTCTACGTAGGCTGCGTCAATCCTGTGTTTTAAAATCTGGGACTGGAACGACTTCATTGACTTAGTCATTGCATCTACAAATGTAAATCTTAAAAAATTATGCAATGACTTTATTGACTTAGGTGTATGCGCACATGTAAATGTAGACTTATATCGATATGAGAGTGTACTCATTAAACTAGTTAATATATACTCTATATTTAAAATACGCCGAGATGTATCGAGGTATTTAATTTTTCAACTTTAATTTTTATTAAAGGTGAATGATGAAAAAATTAAACGTCTCGATACATCTTGGCGTATTTTAAATATAGAGTATATATTAGCTAGTAGCAGTCGCAGTGTGCGTAACATATTGAATAAATTAATTTGAGTAAGGTTACAATTAAGCTTAACGTTTATTTCATGGTTAAATTTTATATTATGGTTAGAGTTGGGTTTAGATTTAATATTATGATTAGGGTTAGGGTTTAGTGTTAAGGTTAACTTTATGGTCATGGTCAAGGTTTAATATTGGTGTGAGAATTATGTTAGGGTTAGGGATATAATTAGGGTTAGAGTTAGAGTTAGAATTATGAATAGACTTTGGATTTAGGGTTGGGATTAGATTTATGGGTATGGTTAAGGTTTATGGTTTGAAGTGGGATTATGATTAGGGATAGGTTTTAGAATTATCATTTGGATTTTGGTTACTTGGATAGGGTTTTCACAATTGTTGGGGAAGAGGTTAAGGCTAGGGTTATATCTAGGGTTAGGATTAAAAATGTTGTAAGGGTTAGATTTGAGTTATTTTTAGAGTATAGTTAGAGTTATGTTTCCATCATGGTTGAGATTAGGTTTTGTCTTATAAAAAGGGTTAGAGTTAAGGATTAGGGTAAGGACTATGGTTAAAATCAAGGTTTACACCATGAGTAGGATCAGAGTGAGTGTTTAGGTTAGGCACAAGGTTAGGAATTTATTTGAGGTTCAGGATTATGGTTAGGGTTTGAAGGCCCACATTATGGTTAGCGTTAGGTTATGGTTTAATGTATGGCTCATGAAAGGATTTAAATTCTTATTAGGGTTAGTGTTTAGGTTAGAAAAGTGATTAGAGTTAGAATTTAGATTAGGATATAAATTAGGGTTTGGTTAAGATTCAAGGTTAATGTTATGGTTTGAATTATGCTTAGGGTGTGACCAAATATTTATAGGATCTTAGAAATATATTTAGGGTCCATGTGATGGGTAGGGTTTTGGATAAGTGATCAAACTATAGTGATAATCTTAAACCATATCTTAATCTTATACCTTATGTAAACCCTAATCCTATATGGTAAACCCTAATTCTAACCCTAACCCTAACCCTAATCATAATATTGACCTTATATAAACCCATACCCTAATCCTAATCCTAACCATAACCCTAAATCCTACATTCTAAACCATAATCCCAAATGCTAAAATGTAATCATAAATTCTAAACTCTGATCTTAACCCCAATCATAAATGTTAAACCATAATACTTATTGCTCAACTATAATCCTAAATGATAAACCCTAATTGTAACCTTAATCCTAAATGTTAAACCCTCATTCTAACCCTGATTCCTAAACCCTAAACCCTAAATCCTGAGATAAAGCATGTTCTTAAATGATAAACCCTAATATTATATGCTAAACCCTAATCGTAAATGCTACATCCTAAATTCTAAAACCTGATCTTAACCCTAATCCTAAATGCCAGACCCAAATCCTAATGTTAACTCGTACTAATTGTGATGTGAACCCATACCCTAACCCTAATCTTAATCATAAACCTAAATCCTATATTTTAAACACTAATCATTATTCATAAACCTTAATCCCTACCCTAATTGGTAAATCATAACCCTATTCCTAAATGTTAAACAATAATCCTAGATGCTAAACTATAAATCCTAAATCCTAACCTAAAGCATAATCCTAAATGGTGAACCCAAATTGTAAAGGATAAACTATAATAATAAAAGCTAAACCCTAATCCTAAATGCTAATTCCTACTCCTAACTATAATTGTAAATGCCAAGACCTAATGGTAGATACTAAATTCTAAATCATAAACTAAACTATAATACTCAATAGTAAACCCTAATCACAAATATCCAACCCTAATCTTAAATGTTAAGCATTAATTACAAATTATAGACCCTTATCCTAACCCTAATACTCAATACTAAACTCTAATCCTAAATACTAAACCTTAATACAAACCCTAACCCTAACTATAGCACCAATTATGATGCAAACATGTACCATTATCCTAATCATAAGTATAACCCTAAATACTAAATGCTAAACCCTAACCCTAATCATAATACTAACAATACATAAATTGATACCATAACCCTTAGCCTAATCATCACTATAAATCTTAAACGCTAATCCCTAATACTAAATGCTAAGCCCTAATCCTAAATACTAAACCCTAATCCTAGATGCTAAACCATAAATCCTAAATCCTTACCTAAACCATAATCATAAATTTACTATACTTGATATATTAACTTGATGTGAATTGAACCTTAATTGGACCTTAACCATAAGTTCCACCTTAATATGAGTACCCTATAATCATAATTTAAAATTAAATACTTTTTCATTATACTTCTTTATATAAAATATATTATTAATAAATCTTAATTAAAGTTAAACTTATATTGTGTAAGATAGAGTCTCCTTTTAGTTGTAATGTTGAAAATATAATTAGAAATTAATTTAGATATCTGAGAAAAAATAATAAATTCTATTTTTATTTTTTGCATGCAAATAATTCTAATTCTAAATTAAACCAAATTAATTTTTTTAAATTGTAAATTAATAAATTTAAACTAAAATTGAATATAAACAACATTTCTATATTCTATTTTTCATTTTTGCATGCAACTCAATTTAATTTATATAATTAAACTAATTTTTATTTTATTTTTAAATGAATCATCAATTATTTTAAAATGAATTTAAAACTCAAATCTTAATTTTAATAGAATCTTTCTATATTTTAACTAAAATCTATGTATTAATAGATTCATTTTATATTTTTCTAAATCAACTCTTTTAAAAAAAAATTAAAACTAAATTCTCGATTCTTTCTATATTTTAACTAAAATCTATGTATTAGTGGATTTATTTTATATTTTCCTACATCATGCAAATCAATTCAAATTCTATAATTACAGTAAATTCTATTTTTAATTTTTTCTAAATAAGTCATCAAAATTTTTAATAGAATCAATCTATATTTTTAAAACATTTAAGAAACATTACTATTCTATTATTTCTTTTATTTAAAAAAATCTATAATTAAGCTATATTCTATTCTTTTAATTTTTAAGTGAAAGATAAATTAATTTAATAATTGATATTTAAGATTTATAATTGCCAAATAGAAAAATATAAACATTAATGATTTTTTTATTATTATTAAATATAGATTTATGAAAAATAATCACACTCCAAGCCCTCTCCTCTCCCTCTCTGAAACATTGACAACTTGCCTACCCGTAATTTTCACCTCTTCCTTTGATTGGAATTATGCTGGAAACAACAGGCACATCACAGACACAATGGTGTCTCTTCTTGGGAGTTGTATAAAACTTTTAATCACGTAAATGACTTTTGT
This sequence comes from Chamaecyparis obtusa, assembly GCA_027943335.1. NCBI lineage: Eukaryota > Viridiplantae > Streptophyta > Pinopsida > Cupressales > Cupressaceae > Chamaecyparis > Chamaecyparis obtusa. Next base: position 14,494 of record BSBK01001557.1, read on the forward strand.
TCTAAAATGTGCTCTCCATTTCATCATTTATTTATGTGTTCTTCATTTACTTCCATTTTACTCTATATTTTATTAGCAAAGCTTCTGATAAGTACCTAAGTAAAAAAAAATTCATTTCAAAAACCTATATTTTTAGTTTTTTATCTCACAATAGAGCTACGAATGCCAATGAGTATAGTAAAATTTTCCTGTATTTTCATTAAGAAACCTGCTGATATGAATTCAAAAAGAAATGAATACCTCTATTTTCTTTGTTCCAATCTACTAATCATTATACCTCAACAATGTTCAATGTATACAAATAGGAGGAAAACATATTTTATTATATATTTTCTTTTCTTTTTTTGTAATAAATGAAATTTAGATTGACTTTAAAATAAAAGTAGCATATAATTGGGTTCAAGAAAGAAATCTCTGTAGAATACTCATCATTAAGCTGCACACAGTCTCATTTGGAATACTTGGCTATTCCTCTGTGTCTCTTCTAGATTGTCAATCAACTCCTCTACATCAAGAGAATCGTAGGTTACTAAGGGTCACGTGATAACTTTTTCACTTGGTATTTCTCCACTGTTCGGTTCCTGGATCTCGCCACACCTTTGACATATGAATTGCACTATAAGAAACATACACTTAGCTAAAGCTTAAAAAACCAATGAAAGGATTTTTTCAGGGAAATAATAAAGGAACTCAGATATCCCAAAAAAAAGGGTTATTTGAAGCTCTAAAATTTCAATGCACACTACTGCTTTATACCAAATTATAATTCTACCTGCACTATTTAACAATCTATGCAATTCTTGTTGCATGCACAACAAAAATATTTTTTTTAATTCCACCTGCACTATTTAACAATCTATGCAATTCTTGTTGCATATGGAACAAAAATAATTTTTTAATTCCGCCTACACTATTTAACAATCTATGCAATTCTTGTTGCATGCACAACAAAAATATTTTTTTAATTCTGCCTGCACTTTTTAACAATCTATGCAATTCTTGTTCCATGTACAACAAAAATATTTTTTTATCATCTTTGTCAATCAAATTTTAATTTCTCAATGAATGTAAAACAAATAAAACTTGAATTAAAACACAAATAAAACAATAAAATTAGAAAATCGATTCTTTCATCACTACAATCTTCAATCTACATCTTGCAATCACCATCTTGAATTGCTCCTTGAACTTGTCCGCAAAACATAGACATTTGATATTTTTCCATTTTGCCTTGTAACTTCCTTTCTTTCTTTGTTCCAAAGGTATTGTTTATTAAATGAAATTGACAATGCATGTATTAAAAGATTCTATATGTGTCAGGGTGTAGAAGGAAAATAAAAAAAGTCTTTCGTATTCTTTATTATTAATTTCAATTTTATTACACTTTTAGTGGTCCCGTGATTTTTGGATTTTTGGGGTTTTTTTATTTAATGCCATTTTTTTTAGCTAGCAGTGGAATTGGAAAGGTTTTTTTAAAATCACATCATTTTTATAGATGACCTCTATAAGGGGGGTTGGATGCCACTGTAGTTGCTACACCTCTAGGCGTAATAAGATTCCTTCGTATTAAATGCAAAAGTAAGGAGTCCTCACCTCTCAAAACGTCTAAATAGAAAACTAAAATGTATTTCTTAAAAAAAAAATCATCAGTCTTTATAAAACTTACCTTTTTTTATTAAGGGATACTTCAAAAAAAAAATTCAATCATTATCTTTATAAAACTTTACGTTTTCTTTTACTATTTAGCTATGGATCTCTTTAATGTGGAAAAATGAAATTATCTAAAAAGATAAATAAAAATTATGCTAAGATGAATGATTGTCCATCTATTTTCCATTACTTTAAAATAGATAAATATCTAATTTGAAGAGGTAGAGTAGTTTGTTCCATAAATCTAATCTAAAAAGGTAGCCTAGTTTGTTCCATATAGATTCTGAGGTCAATTCTCTTTGCTTTGACAAACCTGGTTGTTCCGTTAGTGGAAATTTTTATATTTAATAGTTGATTTTTGTGCTATCTTTTGGTGTTCATTTTTTTTTTCAATTTCATATTTTAAACTATAAATGTTAATCATTTGTATGATTATATGTAGTGTTTACTCATATTTAAACATGTTAAATTAAAAAATAAATAAAAAGATGATTATTATATTATAAAATATTTGTGGAATAATTGGATTTTTATAAGATTTATTTTTTATTACATTGATCTTTTATTTGGAATAGTTTACTTTCATAAATGTTATTTTATTACCTTTTTTTTTTTTTTATTCTATTATATTTCAAATTAGATATGCACTATTTCTATTGTATGAATTTATCATACCTCATTTTCTCAATATATAATTGATCATTATCATTATTATATGAATTTACATGAAAAGGTTCAATCTATCAACTAAAATTTAATACAATTAATCTCTTATCATTCATAATTGATTTGAATTTCATTTCATCTAAATTTAAATTTAGACATGGTGGTTGACAATAGAGTCATAATCACATGTGACATGTTTACAATCATAAAAATATATAAATTTGTTCTAGATTCTTTTTTTTTTCATTTCTTTATAACTACAAGTCTTGTGTATTTTTCTTTAGAGTGTAGAAAGTGTGATGGAAAGATTAAAAATATTTAAATGTTGCTATTAAAGTGATGTGACTAATTAAAACAATCCAAGAACTTGAAGCACATTTTTTCATAAATTAACCAAATTTGCTTTCATTTAAGTTTCATGTTGAGGGCCTGAATTTTACAATGGTTGGAAAAGAGATTATAAATGTATTCAAGAGGATATTTATAAGACTCATATTTTAGGATTTTTACATAAATTTCTAATTTTAAAATTAAATGATCACTTATTTTTATGTCTACATTAAATGCATCTTAAAATGGTAGAAAGGGGAAAAGCATACAATGTGGTAATGATAAATAAAAACTCTTGAAATTTTCCTTAAGTTGATAGACATTTACATGTTGAAGAACATGATAATACTTATATTATTTA
>BSBK01001557.1:22500-375000 GCA_027943335.1 Chamaecyparis obtusa
CATGAGAGAAAAGGTAGCTGACACCATCCCCTCACAGAGAAATACCAAGTCCAACAAGGAAAAAGATCCTACCCAAACCACCACAACTCCCCCACACCTTTGAACATAAACAAGCTTCGCCCCATCAACCCATAACTACTGCTCCTCCTCAAAAAACACATGTTCCCTCAAACCCAACCATAGAAACAAACCTCCAAGCACAACCCAAACAACTAGGCACAAATAGAGAAATGTTCAAATTAGGCACCTCGAGAAACAAACTGGGCACAAGATAGAAGGTGACACACCCACCAAACATTGACCACAAGGGAACCTAGGGGAGAGAAGGACAAGAAAACACCCACGAGGTTGTACCCTCCTGAAAGAACACCAAACGCCAGGTTGTCCATCCTCCATAGCTTCATCCATGGTAGCACTAGTAGACCCCCCAAGACCAAAGAATAGTAGGAAAATCCACTCGATATCCAACAAAAAAAACTCCAGTACAATGAAAATACGTCGTAAATTGGTGAAAGTTAGCACCTTCTCCTGCACAGTAAGGAAAAAAATATCTCCAAACCATTTTCCTTGTTGTTAGAATCCCCATTACAAGATTTTGGCACCTCTCCCCTATCGACTAGAACTCTCAATTGACTACCCCCTTTCCCACTCTCACCCATTCAAACTTGTTTGGAAAAGTCATATATAAATTTATACTCTGCTATTATCTCTTTTATTATTTTATATAGTGGAATTGTCTTTGTAAAACATTATGTAATAGTGTATATCTTTCAAGATCTTTTTTCTTTCCTTTTTCCATTTTATTTTATATATTTTAAATTTTTTTTAGTTAGTATTCAAATCAACGCGTATATTATCTTAAAACATAGAATTGTTCAAGTTCAAATGTTTTTTACTAGGGGCCAAGGATTCAAAAGTATAATTTTCCCAATGTCACTTTGACATATTCTTATCCTCATCCTTTATAGTGTTCGGATTTTACCTTCAACGAATTGATTATTTCATTGAAAACCATTCAACTTCAACAAAAAATCAAAGACTGATTAATTATTGACTAATTTTTTTCATCTCGCATGCACTGTATAGGGCAAGATGGGTGACTCCACAATAGTGGGTTACACTTTTTTAGACATGTTGATTTTTGTTGAAATAACACATTTTTAATAAAATGTGATTATTTAAGCCTTGAGAGGTTCCATTTGAAGGAATTAATTACAAATAGTTAGCTCAAAGCCTCTTAGATTAAAAAAACATTAATATAATATCTATACTCCTCATTCATACCTGCAATGGAGTCTCCTTCACACGTATTAAAATGCTGACAAAAAATCACTTTGACTTTATATTTTGGGAGATCAAATGAATCCATTTGAAAAACTTATCTATGTAGTAATGTACTACTAAAAAAAAACTTTCCAATTATTATAATGTTAATATATATCAAGTTTATTATGACTTTGTATTTTTAGTTTTACTAAACATAGATATTTCACCGTATGTCTACCTCTATGTTTGATGCTTATGGAAAAATAGTAAATGAGAGAAATAAAAATCTAAAAAATATCTATGCCCTAGGTTTGTAAGTTCTCTTTCTATCAAAAAAAATAAAAATGAAATTGGACAAATATATGACAAGTTATACGCTATGTAGTCAAGGTATGTCAAAACTACAGTTTAGTCAACTTCAAATGTTAATTAACTATGAAATAATCATGATAATGTCATAAAACCAATTGCATGCCCTTCGTATAGATGTTACAAAACTAATTTCCAAACAATCACATTGATACCTATTTTAGAAAAAAAGTTATGCTCTATGAAAACAATGTAACTCTTTGAAAATGACGTTTTCAGCAACATACTAGTTTTTGTGGGAGAAAGAAAAAACAATTCAAATAAATTCAAAAATAAAAATAAAAAATATATGTAGAATCTAGACAGAAAATCCTAAAGGAATCTAATTTACTTCATCTTCTTATTTCCAACAGTTTAACAACAATATGCATCTCAATTTGAATTTTTTTTTCAAAATGTAGAGTTTAGTGTCCATTCAGGCAAAAAAGTGTAACCCACTATTGTCAGTTCACCCAGACCTAAGTCTGCTACTCATAATCTCCACCTATCATTCTGTACAGCTAGGCAAAAGGGAGAGTAGAGCAAGAGCATCAGTTATTACACTCTCTCTCCTATACTTCAAGTGATGCAAGCCACATGCCAAGTATTATTTCATACTTTTCATTTCTTGAACTATTCTAATTCTTCGAAAGTGATAATCAAGGATAGAAAGTGTCATAGCTACTTGATTTATGAGGATATAGTTACTCTCCATACAAAATAGTATCATTATATACATTCGTACAAAAATTCAATTTTATATATCACGATATATTTTCATACAATTTTTATTGGTCTGATCCTCATAATCGGCCTCCACAATACTAAAAAAAAATTAAAATGATAAAAACACATTGAATTATGCTAATTTATATTTTTTTATAATTGTACCAATTTGTATAAAGAATAACCAGAATTATTTCCGAGATGGGGACTCAAGACCCATGCAGGTAATTTGATCCTATCGGATTTCTCTGAATCTCTCTAGTAGAGGAAGCCACATAGCCTTATTTTTTTCAATTGTAGCATTATTACTACCGCTAGAGGTTCCTGGCTATGTAGACAATTTTGTGCTAGAATATGATGGGAGAGTTTACTAAACCAATGCCGACCATTTAGAGTTAAATCCCACACTGTTTGTACATCAAATTTACAGTTAAATAGCCAATGCATTCATTGCACTGACTCTTTTAACTAGATATTATTAAGGTGTATGGTATGGTATATAAGTTGAATGCGTCAATGTTGTAGGTGACTTTATTTACTGGCTTGTATATACGCATGTAAATTCTAAGCCAAATTTGTAATTCCAATGTCCTGGTTAAATAAGATTCTTTTATAATAGATAATATTAGACTAATTAAGACTTAGTTTAAATATTGAATGAGAGTAGATTATATTGACGGAGTTGTTTTTCTTTGTAGTATCAATACAAAAGAGATTATATTGACCTAATCTTTCATCACTCACATTTTTATTTGAACGGTGCAAATCTAAGAATGGGTAGGAAAGAGATTTATAGACGTATTCCAACAAATAATAATGATAATGGACATGGCTATCCTCCCGACAAAAATGCACCATTGACCAGATTTGACAAATCCGAAAACACAACAGGTTTTTGCAAAATTTTCAGGATCTGTTCATCATGATCTACATATTTTGAATAAAAAACAACAACAAAAAATTCAAAAAAAAATGACTGTTTTCGTAGATCTAGAAAAAAAAAATTACCCCTTGTGTGTTTTTTGTTGAGAGGATAGCCAGTGCCAATAATAATAGGGATTACATTAATACTTCTGGATTCTTCATTATATTATTTATATTTATATTATAATATATTTATATCTTGAAAATGTGTGAGAGATTTGTTTACACTATTTTAAATGAAATAATAAAATTATAATTTTATAATAAATTAATCTTCATTAATTTAGGATTGAGGCATATTGACACATTTTAAGCAATGAATGAATGTGTCTATTTTGCTTTCAGAGAAACGTTAGACAATATTTAGGAACATTAGATTTCAAATATAAAAATTAGAAGTGTTTGAGATCGCACATCAAAGAAGATTACATGTTCAAACTTCACCACTTGATTAAGGAGAAACAAATAGATGCTTTACTAATATTAGAACAATTGACTTCTTAATTTTAACTCATTATCTTAATAGATCGAAACATGCTTCTATAGTTCTTCACATTATAGACCTAGTGTAAGGTCTAGGAATGGTACTCGTTGTCTTTGCAACATAATTTTCATATCATATCATTTCTCATTTTTTGTAGGATAACTATGATGGTAAAAAAAAAATAGAATTTTGAAACAAACAATCCTTTAAGGTATTTGGTTTTATGCTTTTGGACAAGCAACCTATGCATGGCACCGTTATTTCTATAATAATTTCTACCTTACATCTTCCAATTTCTATACGGAGTGTTTTAATATCTATTCAAATTTATCTAGTTTCTCTTCTATTTTTTAATAAAACCTAGGATTTTGAATTTATGCTTTCCTTCTATTCTCTTGGAACTATTTAATTTTCCTATCAAATAACCTTAAGAAGGTGTAGAATTATGAGACATTTGAGAATATATAAAATCATCAGAATATAGAAACTCATGTTTGATTATTAGTTATATGATCTATTTCTAATTTTATGCGAGATATGAAATATACTAAAAATTCATCTATACTTTATATCAATAATTATTTGTCTCCTTTCAATGGTGATAGTATAGGCAATGATTGTATTTGTACATGGATTTCTCGTATGTTATCTTAGGAAGTTCTACATGCCACTCTACAATGTTGTTTTTATGACCCTCCCTCCTATAATAATTTTTCCTCTAATAATTGCTCCTATATGTCTTAATGAACCCATGTTTATATATTTTTCTCATCACTTTAATATGGCTTATGCATATTCATGTATTAGTTGTTACACTAAACTAATGCCCATGTTCATTACAACAGGCACATGTTCTTCTAAAGATTATTATTTGAACCACCATTATTAATGTTTTCATCTTAAGGATTACCCATGTTGAATTCTAATAAAACGAGCAATTTTTATTGCAAGATTTTGTAAAAATATATTGAGTCCTATATTTTTATTGAATTATTCTCAATAATATAAATATATATGAAGGATTATTGTAACTGTGTCAATTCAATAGTGATCAATCAACAATATTAAAACTAGGAATTAACACTAACCAATTATCCATATCAATACGAATACAATGAAATAAACAAATGTAAATATATTAAAAATCAAGGGGGATGTAAGTATAAGTGTGATTTTTCTCTACAAGTAATATACATAAACAAAAAAATGTACAAAATTATCTCATAAGAAACATGATTATAGATAAGGAACATAATTTTTTCTTATACATATATACAAATTAGTTGTACATACATACAAATCAACTTGACATTGTAAGGATTTTTATTTATAACTGAAATAAAGTCATATGCATTAAAGAAACTTCCTACATAAATCTAGTAAGGAGAGAGATGAGAACAATTACTAAGTTCCTTCACATTTGTGGCTTCATATGCATGTATAGAATATCATAAATAGATATGCAATACATATTTATAAAGTTGTAACACAATATTTATGTATAATAAACCTTCAAGGGAATAATTCACACTCTAAAAAAACCATCTCAATTGTATTATCAATAACAACATAGTTACAATATGATAATATAGCTTATGCTCTTCAAGAGGCAATAAACTACAAAAGGATTGTAGAATAATTCCATTAGTATAACAAAATCTCAGAATTAATCAACCTTCACTAAAAAATGCACTAACAAAAATTATATAGAACACAAGAAGGGGCTCCAATACTTATGTTTGTCATCTCCACAAGCACTACATGCATGCAACTACAAAACAAAGAGAATGAACTAGTGTAACACCCCTCCAAGGAACCCAATAGAGATTATCTAAAACATGCTACTAAGTTTGGTGAATAATTTTTTTTTAAAGCTAACATACAAGATAAACATCAGTGCGGAAGCAATTACCATTTACTCACATTAAACCAACAACCATCACAGATAACAAAACTCAAGGGTCCCATGATTTAGAATTACTTAAGAACATAACACAACTATAACAACCTCCACAAAAGATTCCATCACATAAATATTACAATTAAATCATACATCATAAATTACAATCCTCATGGACATCCACATGATATCTAAATAAACTCACATCCACTACACATGTTGCAGGGTATGTGGTAATCATTCTAACAATATAATACAATGTCCAGACTAGGTATCACATGCAATAATCTAATACAGGATTACATAATAATGAAGATAGGAAATGAAACCATCAAAGAAGAATCATAAGGAATCCAATTGTAGAAGCACCATCAGGCACTGGCACCAGGACGCCAAATCTCAAAAGGTAAAGAATCACTACCACCCATCCATGTAGAACCACAAAGATCTACCCCACTATGCTAAGGAGATAACAACAAACCCCACTCGGATAACCAATACCAAAGCAAAGATAAAACCACTAAGAAAGAGGATTCCTAAAAGCTCTCCAACTCAAGGAAATCAAAAGATAGTGATAGGTAAGACTCACTAATCCACAAGCAACAGACACATGTAGAAATAACTATGGAGGAGACTTAGGATGCATACTATGGGAGTGTCATCACATGAAAAACTAGTTGAGTTACCCTGGACTGGTCTCTCTAGACCTTGGACCCTCAAGCGTCTATCAGGTTGAGTTACCCTGGACTGGCCACTCTGGACCCCGGACCCTCAACATGACCCATGTGGAACCAAAATACCCTCTCATGAAGATGAAGAATTCTAATCATACCTACTCTCTAGGTATCATCTCATTCCCATCCTTAGCCTATACAAGCACTCAAGGTATGGATGAGGCATCAAAGATCAATCTTGTATTTAATGTTATCCCCAATTTTTATTATTAGGTTATCACTTATTAATCAACTTCTGATAGGTTACCCTGGTATTGGCCCCTTTTGAGCCCCAGACCCCTACTATAAGCCACTCCCCTAAGATGCACCTATTTAACCTCTCCTAGGCTCACAAATCTCACATAGATCAATCAGGTATACAACCAAGTAATCCCAGATCCAGTTTCACACACAAGAAATGGAAACGATTGCAAAGACACCATAAATAGAATACAAAGCAACATGAGCCCATATGGTCAAATCAAGGTATAATCAAAATATACACACACACATCAAAACATAAGTAGTAAACATATTCATAGAAATCAAAACCCCAGCCTCTGTACTTTCCCTAGGCCATCTAATGCCCACAATGTAGAAGAACACAACACCTAGGAGGAATAAAAAATATTGACATAAACAGCCAATTACAGTGAAAATATGCACATCTAATTTCAAAATTATGCATTTAAATTATTTTGAAAATAATCAAAACATGCATTTAAAAGAAACATATCTGAAATAGTATTTAAACATCACTTACAATTAATCTAGATTAAATTAAATAATTAAATCAACATTAATTAGATAATCTAAGTCTAAATTAAGTTTACAATTTGATTCTGAAACAAATTAAATAATTTAAATCTAATTTAAATTAAATAATCAAGTCTAAAATAATGTGCAAAGTTTAAGTCTAAATCAATTTAAAAGTTGATTCCAAAATAAATTAAATAATTTAAATCTGATTTAAATTAAATAATAAACTATATAATAAATTAATTAATCTAAACCTAAATTAAATTCTTTACATAAGACATTTTCTATTAAAAAAAACAATAATTAGTAACTTTAATAAATTACGTATTCAATAATAAACTTTATTAAAAAGAAACCTTTTAATAAATAAAATTTTTAATCATATTTAAAAAAAACATATAACAAAACAAATATGAAAAGGCAAGTGGGGGGGCTGGGCCCGCTCCCCACTGTTGCACTGTAGTCAAGGACTGCAGGCGCGACAGGCCTACAACCCCCCGTGCACAGTCTAAGACTGCAGCACGGTATCATGCTGCAGCCTTAGGCTGCTCATGGTGCCTTATGGCTGCTGTGGGGTGGGGGAGTTGGTGGCCCCCACCCCACTCAAAGTTTTTTTAATTTTTTATTTAAAACAATCACATTCAAATGCTAGTTTTTTAATAGCATAATTTTTACTTTTTTTGAATAAAGACAATGTCATTTACTCTCTTTTTTTCTAACAAAGTTTATGTATTGTTTTTTTTTTAAAAGGGCAATTTCCAAAAATAGAAATTTGTATTCTCTGTACGTTTTTTCTAGAAAAGGAAAACAAAGCCCTTTTAATCTTTATGCACACAAAATTTGTCTTTTCCTCTTGTTTTTTTATTGCTATTGTATTTTTTCCTCACTGGTGTAATATTCACTTTTACTGGTGTAATTTTCTATTTGCCAGCAAGAATTTTCCTATCAAAATCGGGTTTTTTCACACAATTAATTATTTTTGCAAGGCTCTATAGTTGAACTATAGCCAATACTAATTTTTCATTTTCTGTGAGTTTTATAGAGAGTAATTTCATGAAATTTGGACAGCATATCCCTACTGTGCCAAGTCTAAATAAAATCATAGAACTACAGATCTAAGGGTTTTCTAAACCCATAATCACATAAATATAGATCTAAGCTAATGTAATTCACCAAGCATGATAAATCACAGAAAATAGCACAAACAGAAAATACAAAGAGGATTCTTCAATCCTACCTCAAATTCAATGCTAGAACTGAAACAGAAGCCTTTCAGAAGAAGAAAAATCCATATCCTTCCAAGTATGAAGTTAAACTTGTAGATTTGAATCCCTGAAGATTGCAAAGCCAAAACCCAGATGCACAAACAAGCTCTCACAAATTCTCAAGCAAAGACAATTCACCCAAGAATCTCAAGATGCCCAAAATCCAAGCTCTCTCCACCAATTCTCCAAAACCAGTCTCCCCAAAAATGAATGCAAAAATCTCCTAATAGGAATTCAATTCTCCATTTTCTTGCAACCCTAAAGATAACTCAACAACTAACTCCCACTTCAACTCCAAATCAGAAATTGAAAAAAAATCTAATTAATAATTAAAAACACTTTTCATGCACAACTCAACTTTGACTTATTAAAACAAGTTGATTTCTTTTTGAAAATAATTCACTTTTCAATAATGCACATGTTTATAATTAAAAAATGTATTAAATAGATTTAATATTTAAAGCATCCTAAAACCATGCAATTAAATATTTAATTATTTAATAAAGAACACAAGCATAATTAAATCTAATTTTCAAATAAATAATCAATTAAATTCAAATACTCAATTATTTAACTTTTAATTAAATTTTCTCAAATAACTTAGGAACATGATTAATATTAAATTTCAACTATAATAATTAATCAATAATCACAGAAAATCACCCACATAAGAAATTAAATCAACTGAAATCAAATAGAGTAAAACCAAGAAAACTCAAGAGAAGGGATCCACGAATCCATGTCAACTAGATGAATTCGGGTAAGGTAGTCAAATTGATACTTGTCCAATCCTAGGACAATTAGGCTTAGGTTAGGGTTTTAAGTTTATGTATTATCCCCCTCTTTACCATTGAGATGACTATTTATGGGCACGCTCACTCCTGCCAATTCAAGGAAGATGATGCCCTATACCTACAAACCTATCATCACCAGACAAAGCATCTACATCTAATATGTAAGGTACGATCAAACATTTGGATCTCGACTATGCAAGTAACTATGCCTCTGTCCTCTACCACAGAAACACACCAAATAGATACACACACATGATAACCATACACATGCAAGTATGGGGTTAGTAACATCATAAACCAATATAGAACATAAATATAACATCATGATAATATCATCATCTAATCTATGCCAACACATGATAAACATATAATAATCAATAATCTAGAATCATCATTTATTGAAATAATAACTGATCACATCAAAAGTGATCTAAAAGAATTTAGCCAAACAATTGAAATAGAAAGCAAACTAAAAGAAAACTATGGGTGGGTACTACATCCACCCCCCTAGGATTAGGCTTACTCCTGGAAGCCTGAAAACAAATAGGGATATAAGTCCCATAAAACTCATTGCACTGAAAAGAAAACTAAACCAAGGATCACTAAGTAGGTCCCTTCAGACCCTTCCATGCCTTAGGGTTCGAACACTAAGGATTGTTCCCTACTATAAAGGCCCTATGAGATCTACCTGCATCACCAACTGTAGGCTCAGAACCTGCTAGTCTCTATCTTGAATACTGTGTCAATTGATTAGGAAAATTGACAACAATGTGGCCATGCAGCCCGCAAGAATAAGAACTACCTTTACCACCACTTCTCCCAGCTGAAGGTGCTCTAGACTGCTAGAAACTAGCTCCACCAAAATCCTGATGTGAACTCTGAGCTAGTTGATCATCCTGATTGCGCATACTATGTTGCCAATTACGATAGTTCCCTAATTGAGAACTACTACTACTACCATGGAAGAATTTCTTGTTCTATTGATCTTGATTACCATTTGAAAAGGTAGAGGGGTTCTAAGAATTCTCATTCCTCTGAAACTGATTCCCCTTGGAACCACTAGGATGAACACCTCTCTAACCACTATGACCCAATGCTCTGTAAGAGTAGCTTTAATGACCGCCTCCCTAAGGGTCTTAGGCTCAAAGAGTCTAACATCCCTAATTAAGCGAGCATTAAGCCCCCTCACAAAATGTTGAACTAGGAGATTTGTATCCTGTCCAAAGCCAGCATATTCTTTGAGCTCAAAAAATTGACACTTGTACTCTCCCACTGACAAGGTCAACTGTCTCAAATTGTGGAATTCATCTGCTCTCTACTACCTCCACTAATATGAGAGGAAGTGCTCTCATAAGTTCTCAAGGAATAACTCCCAAGTGATAGTATCCATGTGAAGACCTAGCTTCTCCTCCTCTATTTTCCACCATATAGCTACAAAATCAATAAGCTATGTCACTACATATCTGGCTTTAGTATTACTACTAAAGGCATGCATAACAAAGCTCCACTCCAAAGCTATCAACCAAGTCTCAGCCTCTAATCTAGTACCTTTCCCATCAAAGGGAATGGCTCACCCCCTCATCAGGTCCCTCATATGATTTGTTACCACAACTGTAGGGTCCACAGTGAAGTTCCTCCTTAGAGGGCTCCTAGATCTCTCCCTCTCCCTCTCATCCCTATGAGAATGATGGGAAACATCCTGCTCTACTCTATTCTACTTAGGACCAAGATGATTAAGAATCACCTACAAGAGCTATCTCATGTCTGGTCCTTCAGACTTAGCCTGACGATCCTCTCTTTGATCATCTCTAAACTATTGGTGGTGACTCTCCTGACTGACACTCGCAGAAGGGCTATGTTGTCTACCCCTTCCACGGTTACCAGAACAACCTCTAGAAGCTCTAGTCTTGGGCATGATTCCTACATCATATAGAGATCTAGACAACATCTCACAACATAACTCAAAACAAAAACAAAAGATAACATAATCCCAAAGAAATGGTCTGAAAACAATAATGTTATACATGTCTATTTAATTTCAAGTTTAAACTGCACAATACCTAATGAGCATACATACCCAGAGTTCCTAGTGTAGAAACCTAGCTCTGATACCAGATGTAACACCCCGCTAAGGAACCCAAGAGATATTAACCTAAAACATGCTACCAAGTTTGGTTAATAATTTTTTTTCTTCTAAAGTTAGCATAAAAGATAAACATCAATGCGGAAGTAATTACCATTTACTAACATTAAACCAACAACCATCATAAATAAAAAAAATCAAGGGTCCCATGATGTAGAATTACTTAAGAACATAACACAACTATAAAAACCTCGATAAAAGATTCCATAACATAAATATTACAATTACATCATACATCATAAATTACAATCCTCATGGACAACCATGATATCTAAATAAACTCACATCCACTGCACATGTTGCAAGGTATGTGGTAATCATTCTAACAATATAATACAATGTCCAAACTAGGTATCGCATGTGATACTCTAATACGAGATTACATAATAATGAAGATAAGAAAGGAAACCATCAAAGAAGAATCATAAGGAATCCAACTGCAGAAGCACCATCAGGCACCGACACCAGGACGTTGAATCTCAAATGGTAAAGAATCACTACTGCCCATCCATGTAGAACCACAAAGATCTACCCCACCATGCTGAGGAGATAACAAAAAATTGCACTCGGATAACCAATACCAAAGCAAGGATAAAACCACTAAGAAAGAGGATTACTGAAATCTCTCTAACTCAAGGAAATCAAAAGATAGTGATAGGTAAGACTCACTAATCCACAGGAAACGGACACATGTAGAAATAACTATGGAGAAGACTTAGGCTACATACTATGGGAGTGTCATCACATGAACAACTACTTGAGTTACCCTAGACTGGTCTCTCTAGTCCCCAAACCCTCAAGTGTCTATCAGGTTGAGTTACCCTGGACTGGCCACTCTAGACTCCAGACCCTCAACATGACCCATGTGGAATGAGAATACCCTCTCATGAAGATGAAGAATTCTAATCATACCTATCTCTAGGTATCATCTCATTCCCATCCTTAGCCTATACAAGCACTCAAGATATGGGTGAGGCATCAAAGATCAATCTTGTATTTAATGTTATCCCCATGTTTTATTATTAGGTTATCACTTATTAATCAACTTATGATAGGTTACCCTGGTACTGGCCCCTTCTGAGCCCCAGTCCCCTATTGTAAGCCATTCCCCTAAGATGCACCTATTTAAACTCTCCTAGGCTCACAAATCTCACATAGATCAATCAAGTATACAACCAGGTAATCCCAGATCTAGTTTCACACACAAAAAATAGAAATGATTACAAATATATACCATAAATAGAATACAAAGCAACATGAGCCGATATGGTCAAATCAGGGTATAATCAGAATATACACACACATCAAAACATAAGAAGTAAACATATGCATAGAAATCAAAACCCCAGCCTCTATACTTTCCCTAGGCCATCTAATGCCCACAATGCAGAAGAAGACAACACCTAGGAGGAATAAAAAATATTGACATAAACAACCAATTACAGTGCAAATATGCACAACTAATTTCAAAATCATGCATTTAAATTATTTTGAAAATAATCAAAACATGCATTTAAAAGAAACATATCTGAAACAATATTTAAACATCACTTGCAATTAATCTAGATTAAATTAAATAATTAAATCACCATTAATTAGATAATCTAAGTCTAAATTAAGTTTACAATTTGATTCTAAAACAAATTAAATAATTTAAATCTAATTTAAATTAAATAATCAATTCTAAAATAATGTGCAAAGTTTAAGTCTAAATCAATTTAAAAGTTGATTCCAAAATAAATTAAATAATTTAAATCTAATTTAAACTAAATAATAAACTATAGAATAAATTAATTAATCTAAACCTAAATTAAATGCTTTACATAAGATATTTTCTATAAAAAAAAACAACAATTATTTTGATGAATAGAGGCCTTTTCAATTAAAAATATTAAAGTACAATATTCACAAAAAAGAGCCAGGGGAAAGAGTGACCCCGCAAGTCACTCGACACTTAGGCCAAAAACATACAACTATTCACCAAAAAACTATATAAACGAGAAACCCTCAAGCTACAAGAGCAGTAGCAGAAGAGGGAGGACAATCTTTATCATCAGGATTGCCCCAGACATTGGGCCCAAGAGTCTGATCAAGAACGACCCAGCCGTCTTCTGGATCATCTTTTTCCAATTCTCCTTCCTCCCACCTGGGTGAGATAGCCAGCACCATGTGAGGGAACTTGTCTTGATTAGCAGGAACAGAGGTCGAAGGCCAAAAAAAAGTAGCAGTAGTGGAAGCAAGCACTAGAGGCCAACCAAAACCCACATCCCTTTGAGGAGGAGGATAAGTAGAGTGGTGGCACCATTGAAACAGAGTCCTAGAGTGTTTGGCAAAGGAACTCCAGCTACTATGTTGGCCCTTGGGCGGCATACGGTCAGCTGAGAGAGAATCTGGAGGCACCTGAGCCATAGTACAAGGGGCATTTCCCCAATGCTAGAGAAACTCCTACAAATGGGCAACCTCAAGGGCCACTTTATCTTCTTGCACCTAAATCTTCAACATGACATTATTACAAATACATGCCTTAGCATAAAGAGAGACATGAATATCCATAAAAATGTGAGAAAAAAAGCACAGTGTTTCTATCTTTCCACAAAGTAAATAAAATTTTCAGCCTGAAAGTATGCCATATTTGGGTGTACTGGGAAGGCATTCTAGGAGAGTCACCAAGAAGAGCCATGTGCCAAGAAAAAGGTTCAGGCCTAAAAGAGGCAAAAAAGTCATGAATCCAACCCCAATAGTTCTGGGCACAATGATAGAACCAAAAAATGTGCATGAGCATCTTTGAGTGACCACAAAAAGGGCATTTAGGGTCAGGAACCCCCATATGCCGGAGCCTAGCTCCCAAAGGTAAGCCCTGGTGTAACAAACACCAGGTAAAATGAGAAATTTTAGGCTAAATGATAGAATCCCAAATAATATGAAATCGCTAGCCCCAAGTCTTTTGAGAAGAAGAGAGATGCCAACGTTGGTTGAGAGAATCAATCTTGGGCAAATGAGGCATAAGCCAAGAATACCCAAGCTTAGGCTTGTAATTGGTGAATGGTGTGGTGGGATACCATTTCCAGTCTTTCCACCATGGTCTGACCGACTGAATACCCAATTTATGCAGGAGGTGAGGTGGGATGGCAGAAACTAGTAAGTCAAAAGTCCAGTGATCTAGGTAGATGAGCCGAAATTGAACTTGGAGATCATCCTAGGATCAGAGACTCATAGTGACTCTGGAAAAAAAGTCTTTCAGGGTTTGAATGCCATGCTTGTGAAACCGAAGAGCCCGAACCCCTTGAACTTTGGAAAGAGGAATCCCCTACTGAGAAAAGAGAGGAGATGACCAAATATTCTGTTGGTTGAAAGAAAGATCATCTCAAAATCCATTCCCGGCCCACTAAAGCCAAGGCTTAATAGACTCCC
Organism: Chamaecyparis obtusa; assembly: GCA_027943335.1. Lineage (NCBI taxonomy): Eukaryota > Viridiplantae > Streptophyta > Pinopsida > Cupressales > Cupressaceae > Chamaecyparis > Chamaecyparis obtusa. Next base: position 37,234 of record BSBK01001557.1, read on the forward strand.
AAGCTCTCCAAATACTTTTTGTGACAAAAGTACCCTAGATCTGGATGGGCTTCCTCATAACCAGCAGGGTCTGAAAGCCAATCCCCTTCCAAGCAGGCTTGTGAAGAGGAAAGCCTGAGGAAATGTAGTGCTGAAGCAGAATTTTCCAAGCTTCATGGCCTGTGAGACACCGCACAACCCATTTGGCACAAAGGGTGCACCCTTGTTTCTGGGTATCAATTAATCCAAGTCCACCAGAGATGTTTGGAAGGCAACAAAAATCCTAGGCAACTTTGTGGAAGCCCTGGTGATCAATACTAGAGGCCCAGAGAAAATCCCGAAGAAGTTTCTCAAGCCTTTTGTATGAAGCTTTGGAGGGATCCCAACAAGAGGAGTAATAAACATGCGTGGCCACCAGGACTTTGGAGCAGATCTGGAATTTTCCTGCAAGAGAGAACGGCTTCGTGATCCAGTAGGTAAGCTTTTTTTCAATCTTACCAAGGACTGCATTCCATAGATCAGTAGGATTGCCTTGAAAAGCAAAGGGAATACATATTCAATAATAAAATTTATTTTAAAAAAACTTATTAATAAATAAAAATTTTAATCATATTTAAAAAAACATATAACAAAAAAATATAAAAAGGCAAGTGGGGGAGCTGGGCCCGCTCCCCACTGTCGCACTACAATCAAGGACTACAGGTGCAGTATGCCTATGACCCCCCGTGCGCAGTCTAAGACTGCAACACGGTACTGTGTTGCAGCCTTAGGCTTCTCACAGTGCCTTATGGCTGCTGTGGGGTGGGGAGTTGGTGGCCCCCACCCCACTCAAAGTTTTTTTTAATTTTTTTTAAAACAATCACATTCAAATGCTATTTTTTTAATAGCATAAATTTTTATTTTTTTTAATAAAGACAATCTCATTTACTTTTTTTTAATAGAGTTTATTTATTGTTTTCTTTTTAAAAGGGCAATTTTTGAAAAAGGAAATTTATATTCTCTTTACCTTTTTTCCAGAAAAGGAAAACAGAGCCCTTTTAATCTTTATGCACACAAAATTTGTCTTTTCCTCTTGTTTTTTATTGCTATTGTATTTTTCCTCACTGGTGTAATATTCATTTTTACTGGTGTAATTTACTATTTACCAGAGATGTAATTTTCTATTTACCAACAAGAATTTTCCTATCCAAATTGGGTTTTTTTACACAATTAATTATTTTTGCAAGGCTCTATAATTGAACTATAGCCAATACTAATTTTTGGTTTTGTATGAGTTTTATAGAGAGTAATTTCATGAAATTTGGACAACATATCCCTACTATGCCAAGTCTAAATAAAATCATAGAAATATAGATCTAAGATTTTTCTAATACCCATAATCACATAAATACAGATCTAAACTAATGTAATTCACCAGACATGATAAATCATAGAAAATAGCACAAACAGAAAATACAAAGAGGATTCTTCAATCCTACCTCAGATTCAATGCTAGAACTGAAACAAAAGCCTTTGAGAAGAAGAAAAGTCCAGATCCTTCCAAGTATGAAGTTAAACCCACAAATCTGAATCCCCAAAGCTTGCAAAGCCAAAACCCAGATGCACAAACAAGCTCTCACAAATTCTCAAGCAAAGACAATTCACCCAAGAACCTCAAGATGCCCAAAATCCAAGCTCTTTCCACCAATTCTCCAAAACCTGTCTCCCCAAAAATGAATGCAAAAATCTCCTAATGGGGATTTAGCTATCCATTTTCATCCAACCCTAAAGATAACTCAACAACTAACTCCCACTTCCAACTCCAAATTAGAAATTGAAAGAAAATCTAATTAATAATTAAAAACACTTTTCATGCACAACTCAACTTTGACTTATTAAAACAAATTGATTACTTTTTGAAAACAATTCACTTTTCAATAATGCACATGTTTATAATTAAAAATTGTATTAAATAGATTAAATATTTAAAGCATCCTAAAACCATGCAATTAAATATGTAATCATTTAATAAAGTACACAAGCATAATTAAATCTAATTTTCAAATAAATAATCAATTAAATTCAAATACTCAATTATTTAACTTTTAATTAAATTTTCTTAAATAACTTAGGAACATGATTAATATTAAAATTCAACTATAATAATTAATCAATAATCACAAAAAATCACCCACATAAGAAAATAAATCAACTGAAATCAAACAAAATAAAACCAAGCAAACTCAGGAGAAGGGATCCACGAATCCATGTCAACTAGATGAATTCGGGTAAGGTAGTCAAACTGATACTTATCCAATCCTAGGACAATTAGGCTTAGGTTAGGGTTTTGGTTGTGTGTATTATCTCCCCTCTTTACCATTGAGATGAATATTTATGGGCACGCTCACTCCTACCAATTCAGGGAAGACGATGCCATGTACCTGCAAACCTGTCATCACCAGACGAAGCATGTACATCCAATATGTATATATAGTAGACATTGATAGGGTACTGTCGGGCATGTGGATCTCGACTATGCAAGTAACTACACCTCCGTCCTCTACCACACAAATAGACCAAACAGATACACACACATGATAACCATACACATGCAAGTATGGGGTCAGTAACATCATAAACCGATATAGAACATAAATATAACATCATGATAATATCATCATCTAATCTATGCAAACACATGATAAACATATAATAATCAATAAGGGTACATGCAAAAAGTTGGGTGCCAATTCTGCGGAAGTCTGCGACTTGGAAAAATGAGCCGCTAGAAATGGGCACCATTTTTTGTCAAATCGGTTGCCCATTTTGGTTCGGCACTCCGATCTTTAATAAAACAGGTGCCCGTTTCAGTTTGGTCAACCGAGCCAAAACGGGCACCTGATTTGACAAAAAATGGGTGCCCGTTTTTGAAAAGTATTTATTTTTTTTTTACTGCGTTTCCTATCATTTTCTAGCGACAGGAGAACGGGATCTACGATTTTTCAAGATCACCTGCCTGATTGTTAGATGCCTGCCAACCCCACAAACACATTTTTTCAAGTTCCAGGTACATATTTATCATTTTTACTTATTTTATTTTATTTTTTGTGTTCATTTTCAGTAGTAAAACGTTAAATTTTAGTTTTAAATAGCTATTTAAGAATGCATTTTAAAAATGAATGTATTTTCTTAGATTATGAAATGTATGTTTTTATTTGTTATTCGATTTGTTTAGAAATAATGTGCAATTAAAAACAATTTAACCTAAAATGTAAGAAAGTAGAAAACAAAAACCTGAACAGTAGAAAACTGAAAACAAAAACTTAAAATGGAGAAAATTGAAAATGAAAACCTAAAACATGGAAAATCGAAAATGAAAACTTAAAACATGGAAAACCGAAAATGAAAACCTAAAATGAAACTGAAAAAGAAAACCTAAAACGTAGAAAACTGAAAACAAAAACTAAAAATGAAACTAAAAACAAAAACTTAAAATGAAACTGAAAATGAAAACCTAAAACGAAACCTAAAACGAAATTGAAAACGAAAACCTAAAATGTAGAAAACTGAAAATGAAAACTTAAAATGAAACCGAAAATGAAAACAAAAAACAAAAACTTAAAATGAAACTGAAAATGAAAACCTAAAATGAAATTAAAAACAAAACCTAAAACGAAAACCTAAAACGTAGAAAACTGAAAAATGAAAACCTAAAACGTAGAAAACCAAAAACATATTTAAAATTGTAAATGAAAACCTAAAACATATAAAAAGTTAATTTTTGTTTTTAAATAGCATTATACGAATTTATTTTAAAAATGAATGTATGTTTATAGTTTTTCATTTATTTATGTTTTAATTTACTTTTCAATTTGTTTAGAAATCATGTATTTGTTAAAAACTAAAAACGAAAACTTAGAATGTATAAAATTGTATTTACAAAAACCTAAAATGTAGACAATTGTAAATGAAAACCTAATGTTCTCTCCTCTCTGATCGTGTTCTCTCTCCTATCTCTTTCTCTTATCTCTCTCCATTTAACTCTCTTCTCTCTCTCCTCTCTCTTTCTCTCATCTCTCTCCCTCTCTCTCTCTCTCTCTCTCTCTCTCTCTCTCTCTCTCTCTCTCTCTCTCTCTCTCTCTCTCTCTCTCTCTCTCCTCGCGTCCTCTCTTAGGTCTCTCCTCTCTCCGCTATCTCATCTCTCTCCCTTGAACTTTCTTCTCTCTGTCTCCTCTCTCGTCATGTTCAATGTACTAAAAAGTAATTATTTTCAAATTGACCAATAAAGGAATACATTATATATCTTTAAACAAAGACATCGTAGCAAGTTTAGAATATTATATTAACAAACCAACTAAATCAATATAAAATATAACCTTATTGAAAAGAAATAAACATTTACAAAGTAAACTCTCTTTATAGGACCTAATATATACATAATATAACCCCTTAATAGTATCTAATAGGACCTAATAAGACCTAATATGAACCTTAAACCCTAGTATGTACCCTTAAAACCTAATATGACCCTTAAGACTTAGTATGTACCCTTAAGACCTAATATGACCCTTAAGGCCTAGTATGTAACCTTAATACCTAATAGGACCTATTATGTACCCTTTAGACCTAATCGGAGCTAGTATGTACTCGTAAGACATAATAGGACCTACTATCACCCTTAAGACCTAACATATTATGCATGTGTTTAAATACTTTTCATTTACATTTTCAAATACTTTATAAATGTCTACATGTGAAGATAGAGATATATATGTTTAGATTATTCATGTGTTTAAATACTTTTCATTTACACGTTCAAATACTTTATATATGTATAGTTTACACATGATGGACGAGCATTCAGGAGGTCAGCCCCCACCACCACCACCACCCCCACCTCCTCGTACCATAGAGAAGCTTAGAGAGGACATGAGGCGTAATATCACCTCTATTGTCAGGGACATTGAGACGGTTAGACATGATCCCCACCCCTCTGCACATCTACTATGCCTTGCAGATACTGTCCAGTGCCTCGATGATGAGTTGGACAGCTATCGCTCATGGAGAGATTCCATGAGAACATTCTATGCTGATGGACTCACCTATAAAGAGGTGAAGGATCTTAAAATCACCAAAGAAGATTTTGCTCAGTGGTTTAAGAATCCGAAAATAGGTGAAGAAATAAACCCCAAAAAATCAAGAATATCTATTCGCTAATGCAAGCACCCATTGATTTCACAGCACTTTTGGGAGTGGTAGTGGATGGTATTTGACCATCCACCACATGCAAATCATGAGGTCCCCATGTACTTTTTGAGAAAATTATGGGCTGAGTTTGAATTGGGTAAAAAACTCAATTATTTTGACATGAGAGCATTTCAGGGGGTCGGTAGAGGCATGCCTCAGGACAGGCCTAGGGCGAAGCTGAGTGATAGAGTCAGAAATCATCCACATGAAGAGCCCCTTGTTTCTTATCTGACTCTTGTGATTCCAGCACCAGTACACCACCAAGCAGTCACCTCTGCTCTTGGTTCATTGAGCACCCTTTCGAGTGATTTAGCTGAGGAGTTCAGGATGGCTAGGGCACCCAAGAGCACAGCACATGTTTATACCAGCTGCGGGGACATATGTACTGGTCCACAGAGTGAGGGGCCAGATGATGGATTTGATGATGTAGAGGGTACACATGGAGGATATGATGACATAGAGGATCAACCTACCGAGTTGTCATCATTTCTTGACCTTCTATACGCAACGGATTTATCTAGCACAGAGGTAATCTATATAATAGTGATAAAATATTTTGTCTACATATATATGTACAGACACACAAACCATATCAACCAAAATATGTTGTTTTTGTCAGACAGGGGGTAGAGGAGACCATGACATCCATGGACCATCACCATGTCCATTCGACTACTTCAAATGTTGGTGCACCTTTCACTGTATGTGTTTTTATCATGTCTATTCGACCCCTAGAAATATTTACTGTTGAAACTTTACTTTAATAATGTTTTTTTTCAAAATATATATTGTAGGGTCACACTTCATACCACCCTGGCAGCAGTTCAATGGGTACTCTGCCATCGGTCACAGAGGACACTCCCCATATACCACTTGTATGTATATTGCATTTTAATTTGAATTTAACTATTTATACATGCTCACGTATTTATGCGTATATTCTAATTCACTTCTATTTTTTACAATTATGTAGGCCTTCACCACATCATTCCCTACTGATATACCCTCGAAACCATTACTGAGTATAGTTTCACATGGTCATGGTGTAGGACCTAGCCAGATGCAGGCCTCATCATCCTTTGAGGTCATAGTTATTAATATATTAAATTCCAATATTTTTGAATCATGATGCACATGTCATTTTTAGGGAATATTATTATAATAAATTTGCAATTTGTTTTGTACAGGACATTACCACAATGACATTTTTTACTCCAGGTCCTCCTCCCACAGAGGAAACTACTCAGCAGGGTTCCATGGTAATTTATTTGATATATGTATATTCAATATTTATTTTGTTTGTAAGTGAATTATTTGTTTAAACCCACTTCTTATGTTATCTCTTCATAATTTATGTTTACAGTCACTTGATGGTGTACAGCATGATGATACATCTCCGTCCTCTTCACATGGAGTGAAGAGGACGGCAGATCAGATGGGCGTCCAGGCTCTTAGATGTTACTTGTGTTTTCATGTTATATGGACTATTCAAATGTTATATGGACTATTTCTAGATGTTATATGGACTATGAACACATGTTTTATGGACCTGTTATATTTGGACTATTCACATGTTTTATGGACTTGTTATATTTGGACTATTCACATGTTTTATGGACTTTTTATATATGAACTTGTTTTATTTGGACCAATGATGTATGTTTTATGGACATGTTTTATTTGGACTAGTTATTTGGACATGTTATATATGGACTAGAGTGACATGTTATGTGGATTAGCTTTTTTTTGGTTGATCGATATATGTACATGTCATAGATTAAATTAGAATATTTGTTTTAGATCTAAGATTTTTTTAATAAGATGGATTGCATGTAAATACTCTACGTGAATAAATATAATGTGAATCAGATAAGTAGAGATAAAATAAGATAACTACATAACTAGATAACTAGATAATGGATATCATTAATTAATATGTCACATCAAATTATTCAAGTTATATGTCACATCAAATTAATTGTAGAATTTGAATTAAAAAATGAACAAATTAATAAGTATACAGGAATCATAACACATGGTACATCAATAAATGATATTTTTATTTATATATATAACTAGTTCAAGGGCTCCATAGGGAAAGAACTAGTAAGAAAACCCCACTTCTTAGCCCAATTACAATATGATTAAAAATAAAATAAACATTCAATGAAATAATTTAATTTATCATCTTCTAGGGCTCCTGAATATGACTGTCACATGTGTGTAAAGTTGTACACTTTATACCTATTCAAATAAGAAATTAATTAGAAAAACTGTCTTTAATGCACAACTAACTATAAATTTGACATAATAAGATCTATCACTTGTACATGTCTAATATCTATGTCTTTAATGCATATGAGTGTCACACATGTGTAAAGTTGTAGTTGATACCTATTCAAACAAGAAATTAATTAGAAATAACTCCAAATTTGACATAATAATATATTGAACTTGTACATGTCTAATGTCTAATAGAACTAACTATATAAACTTTCAACATAATTAAAAAGCAATCACATGTCTCTAAATCTGATTCAACCTAGTGTACCATTTGCATCCTCTCTTTTTTGTAATGCTTCTATGATTGCCTCATGCTCTTCCATCGAAAGGGTCCATAAGACTTTATTGGCGGGCCTCCCTTCGTATCTTTCTAATTTGATATTCATTGCCACCACTAAATGAAAATACTGCATAATTTTCTTTTTTGATTGGTAGTCCTCAAACGCTGGTAACCCATTTCTTCTTGTTAGGTATTTTCGTAGCCATGTACCAACAACCACAACAGACCCAATTGGATACTGAAAACCATCATCATCTACTTGATGACATATCAACTTTTTCTTAGGTTCCACACATCTAGCAAGCCAGTACTCAGTCTGCTCATCATTATCCTCAGGTGCAACAACAACATACACATGCCCTGTAAAAATAATTAGTTTCATATGCATGTATGTAAAAAAACCTACACTTATAAATGTAAATCTGAATAAATAAATACCAGGTTGTATCAGATCTGAAACACGATCATAATCTTCTAATGCAAATGCATGATCTGGGTCTTCACTAGTTGAATCACTTGGAACTTGTGTCTCAGTAGGTGTTAAGGATCTTTTTTTCCATTCTTCAACCCATTCTATACTCTCGCATTGTTCCCATTCACCTACAACACAAAATAGACAAAAACATGCTAGCTCCCTAGTCCATATAGTCCAAGTGTTAGAATCAGAACTTCTAAATGAATGCCATTTTAATGACCCATTTATCATATCACACTCATAGCTTGAAAGGATATAATTCTCTTCTACTAGCCAGAAGAAAAATTTGATTGTAGAATTTTGATTTGATCCTGTAGATAAACTTGTACTACACCATTCAACAATTTCACGTGCATTTTTAAATTTGGATTTTTCTTCAAACTTGAGTTGTTCTCTTGAAAGGGCTCTCTTAACACATGCACCAGCACCATCATGTTCTCCTTTCTCGTGTCCAGCTTCAAAAGAACCCAGATATGTTCGACATTGGTTTTCTTATGTGTCCTACTCAACCAATAAAACATTCTAGCATTCTTGAATTGACCTGTGCAATTATCTGACCATATTAGATGTTGTGTCATTTGAATTTGTCTCTCCTTTAAATTGTCATAAAATGTCTCAATGTAGTATTGCACAAACTCTGATGAGTGTAGTTTATTATCACTCATATAGAAGTGGTACTCCCTCAAAAAAAATTTATCCTCTTCTATACTATCAGGTGCATGCTTATAGACAATATGAACAAAAATGGCTACTTGTACTAAATTATAATATTGAGATTGGATCTCATCTTGTGGTGCAAGAGTATAGTACTCTACAAAGTCAACTACTGAAAGTAAACTACCCACTAGGAATGTATTCTTGCACATGCGAAATTGTTCATCAAGCCATCTAGCATTATGAGAGTGTTTCACATATTTAGGTATGATCTTACACTTGAATTCATTCATGAATGCGTGAACACTAATGCTTTCATTTATTAGGTCACATCGTCTTCCAACCTTTCCATCCTTCAATGGATATTCAACAGTTTTAAATCTTCGCACATCAATCATTTGTTGTCCAAATTCAGTTGTAGGAGTTTCATGAAAACACTCATCTAATAATGCAAGATTGCCACATATATTGCATACACCACAAACACATGCATTGAAAAGAAAATATTGGTCATTATGTGGGTTACAAAACAAACTTGAGATGAACTCCTTTATAACTTGAGGTGGAATTTGAATACCACATTCCTGTAACATTTCTTTAGTATGCATGGTACCACGTATAGATCGAAATAAATCATAATGGTAATGAAATTGGACATGAGTTTTACAACAACATGTGACTCTTTCCTTGTTTACCCTTACATACCAAGGTTTACACTTTTCAAGTGATCTTTGACTTATGCTGATTGATAACACCTTTTCATCTACAAATTTTTTGTATAATTCAGTTTGAGTCATGTCCAAAAGTTGTTTTGGATGTGGTTCATGAATTTTTAAGCCAACTCTTAATTTTATAACATCCCTGGCATTTGACAATACTCTTGTATTATCCTTCCAAAATCTTTCAATCAATGTTTTCACTTCACTAGTAAGTTTCATATCAGATCTCGGGAGTCTGCCACTATAGGTCCATAAGTTGTTAGCTGGATCACTTTCAAAGTCAACTCTTCTCTTCACAACTTTTGCCAAATTTTTACAATGAATATTAAGATATCCACTTATGTTACTCATCATTCTTTTATCATGGGTTGATTTGTTTACTAAAGCTGTTGTTATTGCTCGTTGTGCCACATTTCTATCTTTAGAATGACTTTTCTTTCCATTGTATCAAAGGCACTAGCAATAGTCGAAACAACTTGTTTCAAAGACTCATCCTTTTTTTTTTCTTTCAAATTGACTCCTAACCTCTTCATCACTTTCCGCATCTTCGTCATTTTCATTAATTGTAACATCAATTGACATTGAAACCCAAATTTCTTGTTATAAAAAAATTGTTTGAACAATCTGTTAGCATATGTCCTAATCTGCCTCCATGAAACCAAGCCACGAAGATTGTCTAACACACCACTATTCAATTGAAAAAGATTACCCATTTCATTATCATTTAAACATGTTTCATTTTCAACTGGTGTTTCCATGTCTACATCCACACTCTTAATTTTAGCTGTACTTTTATTTTCACCATCAGTTGGGGTTTGATTTTCAGTCATAGGTGGGGTTTCAATTTCTTTTTCAACGGTGTTTGAATTTAATTTCTTACTGTACTTCCATGAATAAAATCCAAATCATTTATTTCGTAGCCCGCTTGAAAAAAATCACGAATTTCATTTTCAGAATATATGCGGGGTTGTGAAGACATACTAGTACCCAATACTGGGTTAGTAGATGCACCTGGATTTTCTTGATTTGTATTTCCTTCTTCTGGCTCTTCATCCATTACAGTGTTCTCAATGCTCTCTTCCTTTAAAGCTACTGTTGAACTCGAAGCTCCGACATTACTACCCTCTCTAATTCTTGCTCTTCTTTCTCTTTGACGTTTTGCTTCCTTTTCTTTATTTTCTATCCTTTGTCTCTTTCTACATTGCTTTGATCCCATATTTGGATGAATTTTTAATCCAACAAGTGTCAAATCTAGAACAAGACAAAACCAAGTCTAAATTAATTAAAACATTCTGTCTGCGCATAGGTACAGTCGTACAATGATTAAATAATGATTCAATCATTGGACCTCTGTACTTCTGCACCTATCATTTTCCAATGGATTCATTAGAAATGGGCACCCATTTTTTAACAAAACTGGTGCCCGTTTCGTTAACGGTTACTTTTGAAATGGGTACCCATTTTTTTAAATTTCAAATCGGGCACCCATTTCTAAAAGCTTGGGGTGGGAAAACTGAACTTGCCTCGGTTTTTGGTATGGGATAGGCATGATTTAGGCTTGGTCCCACCGACCCTATTTCTTCACCTCCACAAATTTGACTAAGTTATTTTAACATTAATTTTTTGTCTTCAACGAATTTTTGGAGCGTCTTTCAATTTGAATTTTTTGATGAAACGAAAACCAATTATAGATTTCGTTGTCCTGATTCTATAAATGTAAATTTTTTGACGATATAATAAATTTTACTATTTTTCCTATATTTATCAATAGCAAAAGGTATGAAAATGTGAAACACAGAGGTTTACTAAACTTTTAATAACTTTTTTGTTTTAAGGTTTCTGCAAAAAAAAATTATATGGCATCAATCTACATTCTATTCTTTTCAAGATAAATTTTTTTTTTTTTTGAAAAATATGAACATTTCATCAAATTATAGTGGCCGTACACTAGAGGTTTTGAAAATATACTTTATTGTCAATTAAAAATCAATAAAAAAAAATATATACAAAAAAAAAAAAAGGAAAAATATACTCATCAATCTATAGTGTCTTAGGTATCTTTCCTAAAAAGGATTAACATATATTGATTTATTTGTGTCAAAAAAGGGTGGCCATACACGGGTGAGGTACAGTCCTAAAACAGGCATTCTAAAAAAGTGGTTTTTAAATATGCCTACCAAAATTAATTTATGCAATGTGGGTATTGAAATAAATTACATATTTGAAAAGCTAACTCCGAGTACTATAATTTCTCTTAGTGAAGTTTTTTGAGATTCAATCTCTAAGTGCCTCAATTTTTGACATCAATTGACATGAATTTTGAAAAATAGGAAAAACACTTCCACTTTTTGCCAAAAATTGGCACCCAACTTCTTGCAGCCACCCATAATCTAGAATCATCATTTATTGAAATAATAACTGATCACATCAAAAGTGACCTAAAAGAATTAGGCCAAACAACTGAAATAGAAATAAAACTAAAAGCAAACTGTGGGTGGGTACTACATCAAGTCCAAGCTAGCTTGCTAAATTAGATGTCATAATGTTTTACATGTAAGGAATGAAAAAAAAAAATTATGAAAAAAATTAGTTTCATGACAATCTCTAGACTTAACCTACCAAGAATGTTGAATTATAATTAATAAATCTTAACATTTATAAGTAGGAGATGTTTTCCATAGAAAGTCATATTGTGATCTTGCTATTAGGATTCAATTATGTAGTTTTTGAGTCAAACTCATTGGCTGGTGTTTCATGAGTAGTGGTTCACAAGAACACATCTCTCATTATAATTAATTGAACACTTGAGTATCACCTAGATGAAATGAGTGTTGAGTTTTCTATTCATTCTCATGAGAGATGAGTTCTTGTGAAACCTACTTATGAAACATGGGTCAATGGATTTGACTGAAAAACTATATAATTGAATCCTAATATCTAAAGATATAACTAATATTAACATGCATGAGTTCTAGCCAAACCCATTAATTAGAATCTGGTCTAATCTACATGGTAGGGGTACTTTCCTAATAAAAATATTCTTATCCACATAATAGGTGCCTAAGACATGAAAAACTAAAAGATTCTGATCCCACTTCAATATTGTAATATAAACCATCAATTAAGACACAAGGATAACTAAAACAAGTTGATTAGTATAATTATGAAGAACCTAAGGTAGATATATGTGTTTTCTATTTCATGCAAACTAGGAAGTAAAATTATTTCCATCTTCTTGATTACATTAAGGAGAGTAAACCCACTTGGCTCACCCTCAATTTTCACCAAAAAGTATTGGGCACAAAGTGAATCCAATAGTCTTTTTTTGAGTTTTAAATAACTATGGAAAAATATAAGGTGAATTCTAGATCTAGGGGTGAAGACAAGAAATTGAAAGTATTTAAAAAGCACAGAAAGATCCAGAATATATTTCTAGACAAGGATTATAGATCTAGAAATAGGAGACAAAGAGGAACCTGTATTTGAAATCTAGGCTATAGTTAGGAGGATAATGTCATTCAGGATGACCTTGACCCAACAATGTGGGATGCAGATAAAAATAATGATTGTGGGGTCACTATGCTTTTACAACCTTACCCCTACAAAAGAATTATAAAAGTGTTGTACATTGTTGGTTAAAAAAACATTGAAGGTCTTACTTTGATAGATTTGTAAAAGATTAATCTATAGACCTTTGTATCCTCTCTTTGATTCCAAATTTTCTCTTTATATCTTGTCACCTCTACATGCAAAAGAGATTGTTGGGTTTATAGGGTTTTGCCTAGGTCAAACTCCAATTTTGGAATTAACCTTGAAATTGAATTAAAATGTATTTAAATTAGAAGTGTGCATTGAAGGAGAAAATTCTAAATCTAAAATTGAAATGCTTGAATAAAATGTTATACCTTCATAAATCTCCTTTGTGTTGATGTCTTTGTGAAAAGGTTCCAGTTGACTTGCATAATTGACTTTATAATTGGTTTATCATGGATGTCAAATTGAATTATTGAGATCTAAACTTTACTTATTCAACTCCTTGGTTATGCTTGATTTATTGCACAATGAATTTGAATTGCATATGACATAGGATGTAAAATCGATGTGTGATCATGTTTCAAATGAGGGGGTTAGGATTTATTTTATACCTCTCTTGAAAATGTATTCAAATTTTTAAGTAGGTTGACATGAAGGAGGAATTCTCACGTACACAATCTAATCATAAGAGGGTCCAAAATTGGGTCCTTTTTGGTAGGTCAAGGGCACCTTAAGCATCATTAACCTAGGTCAATGGTACCTCAAGTGCCATTAACCAAAAAAGCAAGGTTGATTCAAGTGCTAATGGCCAATAGGTAAATATAGCTACCAAATTAAGCCAGTATGAGCATAATCAAACATGATCATTCATAAAATGCTAAAAATGCTAAATGAGGCCTAGGAGAGCATAAATTTGTATAGGCATACAACTTATGATATATTATATTTAGATCATACTTTAGTAGATTTATGAACCTACATTCATAATCTTTATAAAGTAAAAAGTAGCATTGAAAATTTTTCATCAAGATATTAACAAGAAAAAAACACCAAGCCCTCAAGAGACTTAAAAAATTATCAATCTAAATTTGAGATAAACATATCAACACATGAATAGAAAAGAGATAGCATGACTATACTAGCCTAGTAAGATATGACTACTACAAGTCATGTACTGAATCAATACAAGGAGATTCAAATACTCTAGCAAGTTGTGTTATGATAGTCAAATCATCTTTAAAATAGGCACAAAAGATTACAAAGAAAAAGACATAGTTTTCAAAGTATCTTGGAAAAGAAAAAGTTCTTGTAAAAATGTCTTCTATTATGTGTACTAAGTGTAATAAAAAGTGGAGTGTATACCCCCATGTTAGAGAAATATTGTATGCCTTACCAAGAGAAATTTATTTAAGGTAGAATACATGAATCCTAAAGGCAAACTTACTTTTCCACAATAATATACCTCCAGACAAGGAAATATCAACGGAAATAGAGAACAAGACAAAAAGAGAGAAGGGATCCACTAATTAGGGTCAATATGTGCATTTTCTAGCACATCAATATAAAGTATAATTGTAATGAATTGATCTTATCCCCTAGAGTTACTAGAACTATGAGCACATAAGATGAACAATGATTCTTTTTTGGTTCAACATGGTAGAGATAAAAAATAAATTTATCTCAACACTTTGCATCATCACCAAGTACACAAAATTAAAGCACATTTGACATATAGAATAATTGAGATAAAAATAGACAAGAAAAATTCGTTAGTAGAAAATAGGTTTTGAGGAGGCCCTGAAACCCTTTAAGAAAAAAGAAGACAAGAAATAACGATCCACTCGACAACATCTAACCAAAATAAAATAAAATAGGGGACCAACGTCCCCAACCCAATTACATATTTTTCATCAATTCTTCATTCTTTTGAATAATGTCTTCATTAATGTTGCATAAATTGTGAACAATACTATCAAGGGGATTCATAGCTTTATCCATTTTGTGAAGCCTAGTAGTAGGGCCTGATTACACCTCTTGATGGGAAGACACATTTTTATTTGAGTTTATTTTAAAACATATCATAGGGGATATTGAGGAACCTTTGGAGAGTCCTTGAATACAAGATCATTCTATGTATTCAATTGTCTTAACCCTTCCAAGATAATTTCCATAGTTTTGCGGCTAACTGTCACAACAACTCTTAGTTTATCTTGCACCTTCTCAAATGATTCTTCTCGATTCTTTATTTTTACTTAATGCAATTCATTCATTTTGTTGATACCCTTCACAATGTTTTAGATACTAGTAAGAATCTTATCAACACTATGCTCATTTAAAGAAGCATTACATTGCTCCTGATCCATAGAGTTATTGAAGGAATTAATCATGTCCTTAATATAATTAACTTCATAAACCAACCATGAAAATAGGGCACCCTAACCTTTAATCACTTCCTTAGCTTGTTTCCTTGTATCCTTAGTATCATTGATAGAGGATCCCTTCTCGAAAGGGGTGCCTTTTCTATTTTCAATAGGAATATCAATATGGCAACTTGTTGTTGGGATATATCATCTAGTGGGAACTATAGAACAAAATATATAGTATCATTTTTGTTCACTAAATCCAAGTATATATTCCCCCTCACCTTCATCACATAGGGGAGCCCTTCTTTTCCACCACTCAAATAGGAAAAATTAGAGGTAGTTTTTTTCCCCTTCACTAAAAGTTTAGAATATTCACCTACCTTGCTTTTACCTTTAGCATCTTGGATGGGGCCATAGGAATCCATACTGAAACCATCCTAGAAAACATAATACAAATCCTTCTCATCAGAAACCACAATTATATGGGGGGTTGGGAAACCTCTGTTAGGGTGTTTCCTTATACCTAGATTGAAAATTGCCTCCTTGTCTTAGGGAGAATCATCAAGGTCAATGTTAAAATTATCATAGTGATGGTGGATGTTTTGCTTGAACTCAATCACAGATTTAGGGAAGTTTTTTCTTGATTAGTAGGTCTTTGGCATTCTCCATAATGAGGAGAGTTAAACCCTCATAAAGAACTAACATAGAAGGGTTTTCTTGGTATATTTTAAAACTATAACATAGAGAGGGAAAAATATAAAATGGAAACCTTATACACTTATCATGATCATAATGCTTTAAAAAAAAAAAGTGATAGCTAAAAAAACTATAGAAATAGGCATCAAAGGTGACATATCACATTATATGATGCAGGGGCATCCAAGGTTAAGGCGGGGGCATTCTCATCCTCGGTGAAATTGCATGGGGTGTTGGTATTTTGGCCAGTGTTACTCAATTGCAGCCTTGACCGATGACCTCAGTCATTGAAGGAAGCTCGGTCACTAAAGGAACTCAGCAGTCTCTAATGCTTGTTGAAAGTGTTACTCAGTCATTCCTGCGATGCTCGGTTGACACTGGTGCTCGGTGATACCTAGCATGCTCGGTTAATTCACTGTTGATCGATAGTTTTGGCTTATCGACTGGAGTTCTATGTGATTTGTTGAGCCAACTTGGTGAATTTATTGTTGGTAGATATTGTTATAGGCCGACATGCTGAATTAAATGTTTGTATACATTTGTAAGCTAACTTGTATGGCATTTAATTATTTGTTTTAGGGAGTTAAGGGTTTCATCCATCCAACTTGTGGCTGATGATTATTATTTATAGGATGTTTGGGATGTTTAGAGTGTTAGGAATAAGGTGTCTCAACCTTGGATAATTCCTATTCTTATTATTTGTTTTGTAAATGTATTTTTTTGCAAATAATGAAATTAAGTGTGAGTGTACATGTCCAGTTGGCATGTTGATGTGTCACTCCACTTGATGTGTCGGCATCTTGTGCGTAAGGAGATCATGACTAAAATGGTCATGATGGATTCCTATGATGCATAAGAACTATTTAAGGAATGTTCTATGACAGGTGTAAGAACATCTTATGACTTGGGCCTATTTGGGTGCCCAAGAAGAAGTGGTTGGTGTGTGTAAGAGAATATGCCAAAAACAAGTTGGTATGATAGATTCTCTTACACTTCTCTTGTGACCGTTATTTTTGGTGGATTCTATGACAAGCTATCATAGTCTATTCTAGGGATGGATGCCTATTCTTGGGATTGCATGTAACAGCTATGTACATGTGACTTTGTGAATGGGTCTTGGTGGTTGTACGCCAAACTCCTTTTTTGGGTATTTGTTGGGTCCTGAGGAGTCTATATATATGATGCTGCTTCTATGGGAGAGATAAGTTTTACTAGTCTCTCATCTCTTGAAAGAACTTGCATTGCAAGTGTGTTGTAGTTTTTGTGTTGAAGATAATACATTGTGCAAGTTTTGGAGGGGTGGGGTTGTTTTACCGAAAGGTTTTTCCCCACCGACATATCTTTGTATTTATGTGTTTCAATCTTCTCTATCTAATTTCTATATGCATGGTATATGGCTGCAATATCTTTGTTAAAGTAGTTAATGAATCTGAAATTGTAAGGATTTATAAAGAATTTGCACAATACTTTCCTTTAGAGATTAGTGTAGGAAGTTGTTTCTACACCTGAGTTTCCTTACATAGAGAGATGAAGGGAGACCAGAGAAGTTCATGACTTAAATACTTAGTGAGTCAGATCTGAGGTTCTGAAAGCTAAAGTTGTCAAAGTTATGGAAAAGTTCTTGCATGATCTTGTAGATCAGATTGATATCTGATAGTTGTTTGTAGTAGAGCTAGGAGTTTCATACTTGGAGACAAGGAAATTGCTTGGAGGCTTGCGAGCTCAAGTTTAGATCTGCCTTAGGGTTTCCATCAGCTTCTGATTATCTTCAGATCTGAACTAGCTGAGATTGTATTGGATCTATTTGTGGATCTTGCATAATTGTTTCATTTTTTAATTGGCCCTAACCCGGAAGGCCTTACAGTCAGGCATGTTAATGAAAATTACATGGAAAAATTATTGTTTTATCTATTGTGTTGAGTATTCCACTGTGTAATTATGTTGGCTATAAGGTTTGGACTATCCTTCATTGGATCCACCATCCTTGACGGCATCAAGTGGTATTAGAGCTAAAGTTTGTTCCTGTTGGACCTGATCTTGAAGGTTAGCCTAGCAAGGATGATCTTGCGAAGTTGATCCTATTGAATCAAAGATTGTGTGCAATCTAGATTGCAGATCTGGAGTACTGAACTTATCAAATTGTGCCCTAGTTGTTTGTAATATTACAGGTTGTGATCTGACTTGTTTACAACTTAGAAATTGTCACAAGATGGTCGGTGAGGGTTTGTTGCAGAGGGTTTATTTTGCATATCTTTAAGGATGCCTCTAAGAATATTGGACCCTAGAGTTATTTTTGATCTTTGTGATACTGTTGAATCCCGGATCACAGAGAAAGTGAAATCAAATTTCAAATCTGAGATGGAATTGATGAAGAATGACATGGTTGCCAAGATCATGAGTTGTTACTGGTATACCTCAGAATGTTGGTACTAAGGATGGCTATGAAGAAGCTGCTGAAGAATTTGAAACTACTGGATCTAGTGGTGATGACCGGAGGAATAGATCTGGTGAAGACAGAACTGCTCAATTGCATAGATCTACTGCTCGGTTCAATAATTACCGAATGGAAGTTTCTACTTTCTCTGGTACTTTGAAGCCCGACAATCTGATTGATTGGATTGGTGAACTTGAAGATTTCTTTGAGCTAGAAAAAATTGAAGATCCTCTTCGGGTGAGATTAGCATAGATAAAGTTGAAAGGACATGCTACTCTTTGGTGGAAATAGCTACAAAGAGACTAAGAAGATGAAGGTGAAACAAATATCAATCAGTGGAGGTTGATGGTGACTAAGTAGAAAGCTAAGTTCATACCTTCTGACTATGAGCTTGACTTCTTTAAGAAGTTGTAGAATATGAAACAAAAGGATTTGTCTATTGAAGATTATATTGAGTTCTACAAACTTACTATTCAGTCTGGACACCAAGAGCTCGGTAAGGAAAAGGTAGCTCGGTATGTGAATGGTCTGAGATTCAATATTTAGGATGAGCTTGGTATGTTGAAGATTGATTCTGTTGAAGATTCTTATGAGTATGCTCTGAAGGCAGAAGATAAGTTGAAGAGGAAAAAGCCTAGTAAGTCCTGAGGGAAGGAAAAGGTTGATCACTCGGTGAAGGATAAGCCGACTAGTGCAGAAGATGGACAGAAACCTGTGGAGCCGAAGAAGAAGATAGGTAGAGTTATCTTTAAGGGTACTTGCTATAACTATGGAGAGGAAGGACACTATTCTTTTGAGTGTACACAAAAGAAGGTTGACCGACGAACTGTTGTGATGAATGAGAACATTCAGAATGAACCTGAATCAGAGAACTTGTTGCTTCAGCGAACATTGCTCGATACAATGGATGAACCTTGTTAAAGGAGTAACTTGTTTAGGACCTGATGCAAGACTGTATTGGTACTCTGAAAAATCTGTAAAGTTTTGAGCCCATAATAAGAAGATTCTCCAATGCCAAAGTTTGTGACCTTCAAAAGCAATTTAAAAGGACCTAGTTCAAGAGCATATAGGAATAGGCCTGATGAATTTCATGTGATACAGTTTAGTGAATGGGTTCAACACCTTTCATTTGGCATATGCAGTGGGTTCTAGATCCTAAATTTTAAATCTGATATGTTTAGGGAGTAGCCATTTTGAGGTGTTCACTTAGATCTGCATTTTTGCCTAAGTGTCAAATCACTGTAGCAGGCCCTGTTTACATTTGAATATCTTGTGTCCTATTAGTTTTCATGGCCCACTACTTTGGAAATGTTTAAAATGTATATCAGAGAGCTTATGTTTCAATGCTCAAGCTGTTTCGAGTCTGTTTGATAATTTTTTGGATCCCCCAAAGTTGGCTTTCCAGATTTGTCCTATTTCTCTAATCCGCCCAGAAATCTAATTAGCCATATTTGACCAGTTATAACTTTTGACCCTATGACCCAATCGAGAAATTTCCTTTTTCCCTGTATTCCAGTGGTCAAATACTCCTTATGTTTTAATTTTTAGGCCATGATGAGTCTATTTGCCCAGTTTGCAAATTTCTAACATTTTAATGAGGATCAGTTGCACATTTCAGTTGGAGGCTCTATTCAAATGATTGTGTCTTTTTCCCAAAGATTGATCGTAATGTGCCAGTTGTTGCATCATGTTATAGGCATGGGAATGAATCATCTTTCCAATTTTTAACCCCCCATGTGCTCGTTTGACATGTTTGCTAGGGCCATTCAGTTTGCAGATTGCTAAGTTTCTTCAACAGTGCACAGTTCGGTTTTGTGAGTGGCTCACTTTGGGATCTTTCTATTTGCGTTTGGTTAGAGGTAAAACATAATTGATGGATGTTTCATAATTTAGACATGAAATGGATTTTCCATGATAAGTTTCAGACTATGACAAATCCGATTGATCACTTTGCTCAATCGATTCCAAACCCGATTTCTGCAGTTTCACTTTTTTCCAGTTCAGGGTGTTTTGAGGGCACAACTTTGGAGATTATTTATGGATAGTTGGTGGATCATTTTTTAAATTTGATTGTAGGCTTATTTTCTACATATGATATTGATCATTTATCTAGGGTTTCATGCCATGAAGGTTCTGTTTGCTGTGATTGCCAGATCAGACAAATTGCATTCAATAATGACAAAAAGTGCGGATAGAATAACTGTGCAAAGTAACCATTTTTGGAAATTCGTAGCTTTTTTATAGATGCTCATCTCTAGTTGAGGGTTGTTTTGTTTTGATCCTTTCATATGAAATTTCTTCCAAATTCAATGGCATGCCCTCAACTCATCGTTTCATATTTTTAATTCATCTTGTTCCGGGGCAGTTGACAGTGTTTTCAGTTTGCATTCTGCCGGCAATTCTGAGCGGGCATTTTCAAGTTTTAAAATCTCTCACCTCGTTCATTTTTGGAGGAAGCCATTTTATAGGGCATTTCTCTATAGTACAAGGTTCATATCCACTGAGTTTCAGCTTCCAAAAGTTAGTTTTGAGCAATGTTTTTAAAAGGCGATTAGAGGCAATTTATTCAAGTCTACCGACTGGCAAAATATTAAAAATTGAAGTTTTTAAAAGTATTCGGTTGTCCGGATTGGACCCGTTTGTAGACGTCATTCATTTTGGATGCTTTTGGGGTTTCAAAAAAATTTTAGGCCGGACACGCTTGGGGTCCAGCCTGCCCCATTATTATGAAGGGAGTTCTTCTGTTTGCATTGCATGTGTGCATTCAATATATCTTTTAACAATTGTGCTTTCAAAGAAAATATGTCATCATTTGATGCATATCTCCAATCAACATGACAAATCTTGAAGAATTCCATATATATCTTCATAGAAACATATTCTTTAGTTTTGGTTGTTGATGCCAATTTCACACAATATGCAGCAATCATATGAGCAGAAGATGAGTTTAGACAATGCTGGGGCTATAAACGTATGATGGAAAAAACAAAACATTGCATGAGCTCGAGTATGAGGCTGCCAGTCAATACTAATGGATGGTGTGCGAGGTCTTTGTCTTATGGTGTGCATCATAGTATTGGATATGCCAGCAAAAACCAATGAAATGACACTCATCTAAGTTGCTTGCCTGCATAAGGTGATTTAAAGCCAGCGTAAGAGACAAATTGGGATAGAGATGGGTGTGATTTGAAAATAAATTTGGGCTGCAATGCTACATAGATCATATGATGAAGAATGCTTACCAAGAGAAACTTGGTGGTGATGATCTAGTTTCCAATAATAACTTAGACTGGTTTGGGAAATTCTCAATAAGGAAAAGTTCAAGAGTAAAGAAACTTCTGTTGCTGGAAATGATCTATGGAAATCTAATATGATATATATATAGAGAAGATTGGATAAAGAAACAAATGAATCACCCAAGGAAGAAAGTAAGAGCCTGCGTATAATCCATTTCCCTGGTCAGATTATGTAATAAATCAGATTTAAAAAGTTATGAGCCAAAGTTAGTATGAGAAAATAAAATTAATGCAGAGGTCATGCATGAGCTCTCTATTTGATTGATGTTTGCAAAAAAATAAAAATGAATAAGCAAGCTTGCGTAAGGTTTTATGTGGATGGTCTTCAGCATGATACACGTGCCTTTCATCTTTTGCTATTTGCAAGGGCTGTGTGATTTTGGAGGCCAAGTGGTATGTGTTAACTACATCCATGTTCCCCCTTGTGGCTCACGCATGAGCTAAGGTACCTTGTGCAAAGGATAATATTGCAACCAGTGAAAACATGAGGGGTGAATGGAAGTTGCCATTCCACAAAATATCATATGTAGAGTTGAAGATGCATTGCAAGCTAATGGGCAGCCTGTGTAAGTGTTTGGGGAGGCGTGAGTTTTTTATGAAGGGGAGGATGTTGCAATCATGTTGAGGCTACCAGAGGTGCGTGAGCAGGCCAAGAAGGGCGACTGAGGATACCTAGCATCACACCAACATAGCAACAAAAAATGTGTCTGAATGCCAGGCATGAGAGCTGGCCAAACAATGAACTGTGCATTTGAGTCTTTTTTAAAAATCCCACATTCACAATGTTGTATAATCGTGAAGTATTTAAAATAAACACAGCTCACAAGTGTGGTAAAGCAAAGAGGAAAGGAAGGCTATGTGGTGGGCCATCCAGGTTTGGTAGGGCCAACTGGGCACTCACTATAAGCATAAAATTTTAGATAAAGTATTATTATAAATTGCGAGGAAAATGATCCCACATTGCTGGTGTGGATGCACAGGAAGATATTTAAAGACCCCAACACACAATAATGAAAATGTCTAAAGTGGACGCCCAACAAAGGAGCCTTCTTGTACGCATGGAAACTGAGGTGGACTAATGAATGATGACTTGGACGGTGGGCCCCAGATGAAAGGTAATGTAATTTTGACGAAAGTGAATATGCAGGCTTGTTTGACACCTCAAGATGCATGCCCAGATCGATGACCGTCACTAATCCGCTGAGATGGAGTTGCAATGAAGATACTTTGGCGGTATAGCGACAGGGTGACAAGTGTCACTCGGTGACATGGCCCAGGAGATACAAATTGGTGCCAAGTAGATCTACGAACCAATCAAAATGAGACATGTGGCACCAGGCGATGACGAAGCAGAGGACGAGTAGTTGGTCTATCACCTTGGGATGCGTGCTAATATACGATCATCACTAAAGCACAAAAGAAATATGCTCACTGGTTAACCATTGCAGTATAATGATATGCTGACATGTCCTGAGGTGAGCTGTCAGGTAGATGCACGGTTAGCGATACAGGCCTATCACAAAGTGACAAGTGGCACGGGTGTGCTAATAGGTGTGACATGTCAAATGAGGTGGATTGGTGAGCCAATCAAGTGGTGCCATGTGGCATGTGGGACCATTTCAAAATTCAAAAGTCTACACAAATATTTAAATCTGAATTAATAAAGTTAGCTATATGAGAAAAATAAAAAATTTAAATGATACAGGCTATTCACAGAAAAATATCTCCGGGACTCATTTTTTATCAAAATATGGGCATATAATATATTTTCAAAAATGCCAGAAGATGAGGAACACAATGGTGGTATTTAAAATCAGTTTTGACCAAATTGATAGAAGCAGTAATGACTGGTATTTTTGAGATCATATTTTGGTGAAGATTTTTCATTTCAGACTTGATTGATTTGTAAATCTGGAAAAGGGGAAAGAATCAGATTTCTTGCAAGTTGATTTCTTTGAAGATATTTTTCTTTGGTTTCATGAATAGATCAGATCTATTGTTTCTTCCAAGGTATTCATTGTTGATTTGATCTTTTTCAGATGAAGTAGCTGATAATTCTCGAGAATGTTCTGTAGAGGTACAAACAGATCAAATTTCTTTCTCCTGCAGGCCTTGGATTTGATTGGGTAGGTTTAGGGCTTTTAGCCTAAATGATCTTTTTCTTATTGTATCCTTGACTCTATAAGAGGATTTTTGTGATCATTTAAAAGGGCTGGCTGGAAATTCTTAACACAAGAAGCTAAAAAGCTAAGTGTGTATCCTTAGTCCAGATTGTAATATTTCTTGCTAGTTGTATCAATAATCGGGAGAAACCTTCTATATCTTTTGCATATTGTCTATGATATTACTAAATCAGTTTGTAATACAAGGATTTGAGTCCATATACTCAATATAGTTTCTCATTCATGGATCTCTCCTTTAGTTGTTCTTGATGAATTTTGAGTTTTCCAACTCATTGCATTAGGTTACTGGTGTATATGTTTTATCTCTCAGCCTTGATCTAGGGTTAGGTTAAAAATCTCTGAGTGAAGCATAGATTCATTTGGTTCAATCAGGAAGGATATTTGTAAGTAGTGTAAGAGATGTTTAACTATGTTTATGGCTTGGATTCTCGGATGAATTTAGTAGTTGTTCTTGTATTTCATGTTTGCTTTAGGTGTGATGCCCAATGGATAAGGCACTAATCATAAGCTAGTCTCCCCAGTACTATTACATGCATTGCATGGTTGTTTACATTCTGCAAGAAGTCATAAATCATTACCAGTCTTTTACCTTTTATTTTACTTTAATAATATTTTTTCCTAGTGATGGAGAGTTAATGAATAATAGGTTGTTATTTAGTACTTTCTCACTATTATCTATTGTTAGATCCATTATTAAGTCAAGAATAGGATTATATCTATTGGATCAGGTGTACCCACCTTGGTTTTGCAGAGCCAAAAGTGAAGAGGGCAGTCTTGTCCCTATAGTTGGTCCAGTTACGTATAGATTTCTCACATTTGAAACTAACCCCTCTTTAATATCAGTCATAGGTATATTGGTATCTCATGGAGTGTAAAATCCTATCTAGGAACCAACAGACTGAAGGTAAACTCTGTGATGTTATTGTTGATAGTGGTAGTACTTATAACTTTGTTGCTGAGGACCTGGTTCAGAAACTTGGTTTGAATAGAATGAAGCATCCTTGTCCTTATAGGATTGGCTAGTTACAAGATGTTCATGCTTTGGAAGTAAGACAACAATGCTTCATTGATGTTCAAATTGGCCAGTACAAGGATCTTATGTTATGTGACATTGTGAAGATGAATAGTTGTGATATATTGCTCGATAGACCTTGGCAATATGATTGTAGAGCTATATGACTCTATCCGGAATGTGTTTACTATTGAGAAGGATGACAGGAAGTTTTCACTGATACCTTTGATGGATACAATGCTTGGTAAGAGAAACATGAGTATTGGTAGCTGAGTTGAGATTGTGGATCTAGATAAAATGAATGATTAGTATGGAGAACCAACCTGTACATTGTCAAGAAAAGACTTGAAGAGACAGAGGAAACTGAAGTGGAAGAATTTGCAAGTAGAAAAGGTGGAGGACTTGTATGTGAAGAACTAGTTTGGGATTTATGTGTTGAATCCTGAAAGATGTTCTTCTCACATATGAACATATTTTGGAACCTGAGGTGTCTGATGCAAGGGCATCCAAGGTTAAGGCAAGGGAATTCTTGTCCTTGGTGAAACTGCATGGGGTGTTGGTATTTTGCCCAGTGTTACTCGGTTGCAGCCTTGACCGACGGCCTCAGTCATTGAAGGAAGCTTGGTCACTAAAGGAACTCAATAGTCTCTGATGCTCAGTGAAAGTGTTACTCAGTCATGCCTACGATGCTTGGTCGACACTAGTGCTCGGTGATGTCTGGCGTGCTCAGTTAATTCATTGTTTCTCGGTAGTTCAGGCTTACCAACTAGAAATTTGTGTGATTTGTTGAGCCGACTTGGTGAATTTATTGTTGGTATCTATTGTTATAGGCTGACATACTGAATTAAATGTTTGTATACATTTTTAAGTTGACTTGTATGGTATTTAATTATTTGTTTTGGGGAGTTAAGGGTTTTATCTAGCTGACTTGTGGCTGATGATTAGTATTTATAGGATGTTTGGGTAGATGTTTAGAGAGACGAAGGGAGGAGTAGAGAAGTTCATGACTTGAAGACTTAGTGAGTCAGATCTAAGGTTCTAAAAGCTAAAGTTGGCGAAGTTGTGGAAAAGTTCTTGCATGATCTTGCATATCAAATTGATATCTAATAGTTGTTTGTAGTAGAGCTAGGGGTTGCATGCTTGGAGACAAGGAGATTTCTTGGAGGCTTGCAAGCTCAAGTTTAGATTTTCCTTAGGGTTTCCATTAGATTTTGATTATCTTCAGAGATGAACTAGTTTAGATTATATTGGATCTATTTGTGGATCTTGTAGAATTGTTTCATTTTGTAATTGGCCCTAACCCGAAAGGCCTTACAGCTGAGCATGTTAATGCAAATTACTTGGAACAATTGTTGTGTTATCTATTGTCTTGAGTATTCTGCTATGTAATTTTTTTGGTTGCAAGGTTTGGACTATCCTTCATTGGATCCACCATCCTTGACTGCATCATTATAACTTCTATAATATCTTCCCAAGGCTATGTAAAGGTGGCCCTATCATAGCCCCCATCCATTATTATTTTAATCGTATCCCTCTTTCCTTGTTCAAAGAAGATGGTTGTGGCTTCATTAGATAATTTCCTATCTTTGAAGATGTTTCTTCCTTCTATCTTAGGTATTTGATACTTTTTCCATGATCTCTTTAGAGATAACCATATCCACCACATATAAATTAAGTACATTTTCAATTCATCAGTCCACAAAGGCAGTAGTGGTATGTAGGTCACAACCATGCAATTTTGGGGTATAGGGCATAAGGACACCAGAAAATAGTTCACCCCACACTTTAAAATTCTCTTTCCATTTTTGGTAGGAAATTTTCTCCATCTTATTATAGTCTCCTCCATTTTGCACAAATAATATATGAGAACCAAAACTAAAGGAATGATGAAAAAATCCCAAAAAAGCTTATCAATCAAGAAATATTTTCCCTTATGTACCATTATAAGGGGAGGATAGATCATCATTTCACTTCAAATGAATTGGAAATACAAAGATATCATTTACCATAACTCCTCCAAGTTAAAAATATTTGCATTCATTTTGAATTAGAAGTTTGATATCCTTACGGATACTATTATTAAACCCCCACCATGAAACATTAGGTTGAAAAATACCAAGGTTTACAAAACTATCAGCTACCATTCTTTCATGGGATATTTTAAAATCCAAAAAGGAATGAATCATAATAATACTATCTAAAATTAATCTCTTCATTGTCCAACTCAATGCTTGGATCCCTCTCAAATAATTAATGATGTTCAAGGAATCACACTTGAGCCAGACCTTAGTAAAGCTATTAGAAATTTTCATCTTTAGGCCTATGTAGGCTACATAATCCTTCGAATAGTAGTTTCTTTGGGATCCCAAATGAAACACTTCTAATAAAAACATGTCATTATGATCACAAGCCACTCCCCCACAATCAATAGGTCCATGATTCCCCTTTTCTTCCCCATTAGTATTGATTTTGGTCCAACCCATCAGAGGATCTTTCTAGTCCACTCCATCTCTATCATTCTTTGATTTCCTAATAGGAATAGTCATATCCCATTGAGTTATCCAACACTAAGCCACACTAATATCATAATGGGAATGAAATAAAGGAGAAATATTAGATTTGATATGATTGCACAAACAATATAGCAGAATATGAGGCTCTAGTCATTGGCATCAAGATGGCTTTAGAATGGAACATCACTGAGCTACAAGTATATGGAGATTCTCAACTAATAATCAATCAAGTCAATGATGAATAGAATACCAAAGATGAAAAATTAATGCCATACAAGGATATGATTGATGCTTGGAAAAAGTACTTTTCTTTGATAACCTTTGAGCAAATTCCAAGAGAGAAGAATAGAGTAGCTGATGCAATGGCAACCTTGGCTTCCTAACTTCAAAAACCAGATCAAAATGAGAAGTATGAATTCTTTGTGGAAGAGTTAGCATAACCGACATTTGATCTTCCCGAGACCCAAATTGTTTCCCTACTTCATGGATATGACTCACCTTGGTATGGCCCTATATATACCTATCTCAAAAACCAAGTGTTACCTTTAGACCAATCACGAGCCCAAAAAAAAAATTTCATACGTCAATCAGCCCGTTACGTAATCCTTTCTAAAACATTGTATCACAAGGGTCTTGACAGGACATTACTTAGATGTCTAGAGGAAGAGGAGTCTAAGTTAGCTTTACATGAGGTTCACAAGGGCATTTGTGGGTCACACTCAAGCAGCTTAAACCTAGCCAAGAAGATCCTTCGTATGGGGTACTTTTGGAAAACCTTAGAGAAAGATGCTTGTCACTTTGTCAAAATATGTGGCAAATGTCAATACCATGGTGACATGATACATGCACCAGCACAAGAGTTACATCCCTTTGTTACACTATGGCCATTCTACCAATGGGGATTTGACTTGCTCAGTGTCATCTATCCACCTTCTTCCAATGGGCACAAGTACATCATCACCGCAATGGAATATTTCACTAAGTGGGTAGAAGCAGTTCCTTTGATCACGGCCATGGGTAAACAAATTTCCATGTTCATCTCAATCACATCATTTTCCGATATGGTATCCCTCATGCCATAATCACAGACAATGGAAAGCAATTCAAAAAAAAAGATATGGAAGAACTTTGTGCCACATTCCATATCACACATACTCTTCATCCATTTATTATCCTCAAGGAAATGGACAAGATGAAGCTACAAATAAGAACATCCTTAAAATTTTGAAGAGATCGGTGAATCAATCAGGAAGAGATTGGCATGTGCAAATCAATCCAGCATTATGGGCCTATAGAACTAGCATTCAGACACCTATAGGAGCCACACCATTTTCATTAGTCTATGCAGCCAAAGTTGTTCTACCTTTGGAGGTTGAAATGTCATCTTTATGAGTATCATTGCAAGGCCTAATAACATATGAGGATTACCGAGTTGCCCCACTTCAACAATTAGAATTGTTAGAAGAACACCAAACACAAGCCTATGAACACTTGAAAGTATATTAGAATAGAATCTCAAGGAACTACAACAAGCATATCAAACCTAGAGCCTTTCAAGTAGGAGACTTAGTGTTAAGAGAAAACCCAAAGAATCAAGCTGAAAGAGAAAAGAAAGGGAAATGGGAGGCTAATTGGCTTGGTCCATTCATCATTGTTTCTTCATTTGGAATGGGAACTTATAAGTTAGCAAATTGTGAAGGAGAAGAACTACAAGAACCTATCAATAGCATCCATCTAAAGAGGTTCTATACATGAGGTAGATGAAAGAGTATAAAGAGTATCAGATGAGGAGCATCATATTTATTGTACATAGTCAAAGAGATCTTGAAAATACCAAAAACATTTGAAAAAAAAAGACAAAAAAAGTGCCTTGGTGAAAACCTAGCAATAGGTGCCTTGGTAGAAAAAAAATAGAAAAAAGGAAAAAAGCAATAAACCCAAAAGGTGAAAACTTGGCAATCAAGCACCTTTTGTTCCCTTAAGTCTTTCCTTTCAAGTCACATGTGTACATATTGCATTCCCATCATTCACTTGTAAACCTTCATTGCATCTGTCATTTGTACATAGTCATAATAAAGCCTTTCAGTTGTGTAATTGCATTTCCTATGGCCCTAAGTTTGTTATACGATCACATTTATCACTTGGGGGCAAAAGAGGATTGGAAATTTGGTACCAAATAGATTCAATAGTACTACATTCGGTCACATCAAAGAGAGGCCTTATCAGAGCTTCAGAAGAGAGAGAGAGAGAGAGAGAGAGAGAGAGAGATTTTGTTGAACCTCTAATGGATATCATTGTTCACACCTAAGTATTTTGATCCCACAACTTGATCCTTGAGCCTTCATTAACTTTATTATTCAGGATTGAAAATTGACAACACTTTAAAGATCAGAATGCTTAGAAACTCTACTTGAAAATCAAGATACATTGCAAAACACTTGAAGCTTTCTTTTGATAATCTTTATGGAATTGACTTTTATCACATCTTTTTAGCTGATCGATGATGTTTTGACTAGATTGGCGATGATAGAGACATGATATTTTCTTGCCTTTGAGTGACTTTTTTAAGGAAGATTCATCAACCTATGAGAATTCATATAATGATATGGTCATCAAAGAACCATCGAGGACTATCACATAAGATGAAGGATTGACCTTTTCTTGTTTACACAAATGGATACCTTGGCTATTTAGATCTTATATATCTTAATACCAAAATCCACTTTCAACATTGAATCCGTTGAAACCGGTATTCATACTCCCATAGTTTGGTCATCCAACTAGTGAGGGTTATACTAGTTTTCAAAGAGGTTACCAAAAGTGATAAAAAGTGGTATTCATATCATCATGATGTGGTCAGTGATGGTTGTACTTGCTTTTTGGTCCTAAAATGCTCAATGATGAAAAATTATCTCTATGGCATTTCTTTGCTAAAAGCTAGTGACACTTAGTTGCATTGCATTGCATTATCATGTTAGATTAATTGCATTTGTTTGTGGTTATTTTCTAAGGACAATGGGGTACATTAATAATCTTGGTGAGTTAGAACATTAAAGAAATGGGGGGGGGTTCAAATAAAATGTCTTATCCTTGAAAATCAATCAAAGTGAAGTTATCTTTTGCATTCATGCATAGCATTAATCATTATTCACTATCCATATATCAGAAAAGAAAGAAAAATTTCATTACGCATAAATCATTTGTATACATATAATTAAGGATAGAACTGCATACATCAAAAAATCAAAAACATAGGGGCATTCATATTCATATTCCATAAAACACTTTGCATCCATACATTGAAAAGAAGAAAAAAAGCATCTCAAAAATTCATACATCAATGCATTCATCTATCTATATCATAAATGAGATACACTGCATCCATAGCATAATCCAAAGTAAAATGAATCATAAACATCATATAGCTGCATATAAAGATAATCTCATAACAAACTCATCAAGAGAATCAAGGAAGTATATCATCATATAAGTGTTCATTAACATCAAGTGATCCAGTACATCAGTATATCAAGATACAATGTCATGAAAGTGATACATCAAATGTTCCGATCAATAAACAACATCAATAACATGATACAAGGGACATCAATAATGAGCAAATATATCATCAAATCATCAGGAACCCATAGTAGCACCTGATCCATCCCCAGCACCTAATCCATCTGGACCTCTGCCATCATGTCTATCATGTGGAGGAGGAGCCTAAGAAGTGCTCACTACGCTATGGCTCTGTGCCATCATCGTCATGAAATGTTGCATCAAGGTAGCTACCTGATCTGATCAGCCCACAATAGTGGATACATCTATCCTCAATGACTGCACCTCACATGCTACACTATTAGTACTAGGAGTAGCCTAGGAAATCTGGCCCATATCTTGTGACTGCTGAACTTGTGGAGGCACCTCCTATGCCGAAACCTAAACTTGCTATGCTGGAACCTGATCCTATTGTGCTAAGGCAACTCTCTGTAACTAAACTAATGGATCATGTCCACCAGGAATCTATCTAGCAGCCTCCACATGAACCTATCTCTATTGTCTTTGTTGTCTCTGAGCTCTTTGATGCCTATACACTGTTGCTCTAGATGCCCGGTCCTGTCGAACATGTCCTCTAGCTCTATCCCTAGCATGACCACCTCTCACTCATGGTCCATCTCATCCACCAGCAATAGCTCTAGGAGCTCTCTATGCTCATTGTCTCTGATGTCTTCTCCTACCACCACCCCCACCATCCCCATCATCATCTCCGCCATCATCATCATCCTCAAATATCTCATTGTGACCTGGGATAGGCTCTACTGGATCTGTAAATCTAGGAAATCTATTCTAAACCCACCAGTCTTGAAACTCATGGGACATACCAGCATTAGCAATACCTCCAAGCATCTCCCATCTGTAATATGCCAAACCCACAATCTGATCATAGTCAAACTGATAATCAATCTAAGCACCCCACATGGATCGCTATGCCTAAACTCAAGCATATAACGCCATGCCCTGTGGCATTTCCTGTACTCTGCCAAACTAACGAGAAACCCAACTAAAGTAGAAATGCTCAATCACAGTAGTAGACCTACCAATCATCCATCGAGGAGAAAACATATGGGGGAGCTCATCATCATCCTCCCTCCAGTGCTCACATCCTATGTATGGCTGCCACTAAGCCTAATCAAGATCATCTATCTTCTGGCGCTAATACTCAGTCTTGCCCAGATGATGTTGGACAACCATGCCACTATACAAAAAAGCATAAGGAAAACCACATCGATGAATATGATCTGAAACTGGTCTAGTGATGGGAAGATGCTCCCATACCCATAACTACAAAATCATTGCACCTACTGATAACAAAGCACTCTCTCTCTAAACAACCTCATGTAAATCATCATAAAGCTATGCCAACACACATGAGCCCCAATAGTGTCGAGGCTGTGCAAGAAGATCCTCGAGTATCCTGCCCCATCCAACTGAGAAGCCATGACCTCGCTAGTCGGGAAGCACTAAACCACTGATCAAAGCACCAAGTACCAGTGGAAATGTGGGGAAAGAAGAAAATGGAGCCCAAGTGATAGTATCATGATCAATAGTGTTGTCTCCAAACACTCATCTGCAGACTGTGCTATCATAGATAGAATCATAATAGACCATCTCACCATGGCAAGGAATGTGCAACAATCTGTATACATCCTCTAGAGTGATGGTCATCTCTCCGAAAGGAAGGTGAAATATGTTGTGTTCAGGGTGCCATCGCTCTACCACTGCGGTAAGTAAACCACGGTTCAGCTGAAACCGTAGGATGTCCAAGAGGAAGCTGAGGCCACACATCTCAATAACTTGATACTCTACAGGAGTTAGATCCTAACCTAAATCAATCACCCAAGATGCTACAGTCAGTATATATAACCTATAGAAATGTGCCTATTTTGCAAATCAAAGGAATCATATCACTGTACCATATCAATGAGTTATCCTAAGTCAATCAGTCTATCAAATATCAGAATCAAGTATCAAACCTATCAAACCTAGTACCATTTATTCATAACTCTGTATCCTAAGAACAAAGCATCAATCCTACCTATCAATATCAATTTTCAAACTGATCAAACAAGTCCTACCTATCAATATCCCACTATTAGATCTATCATATCAGATTGATGTAATCAAACATTCATTGGTACCACTATCTTGATATCCTAATCAATTGTTTTGCTAAACTACAACAGACTTAAACTATCTTGGAATTCAAATGATTAGTCGATGACATCAAATTTTAATCAAAAAATCAATTCCGAAATTTGAATTTTTTTCAAAAACCTACAGGCATCATTTGTCGATTACTAGGTGGCATTTTACCTTATGCGGTGCTTTATTCTTACCAGGTGTCATTTAATAGATTACATGTCATTTCACAATGCTAGGCGGAATCTTAAGGATCCTAGGCGTCATTTTAAAGCTAGGGTTTCCTAAGTGGAAAACTAATGGGAAATTGGCATGAATATTCTACTGTTATGTGGAAAAACATTTTTATTAGGCGAGGGTTTAGTATTCTTATGGGACACTTTACTACATGAAGGCATGAGTAAAAAGCACATATGTGTGACTTAAGAGGGCTACACCACATTTAACTATTCCTAGGCATGATTTTGCAAAATCAAAAGTGCAAGAACATGAAAAAGTTGCAATAAATGTTATAAACAAGCAATAAATGAAAAAAGGAAGTTAGCAATGACTTATTGGAGGTCCATAGTCTAGTGGCCTCTAATATCAATGACTCCTCTAGAACCGATGCTCTCTAATAGGCACAACCATCACGAAAATCAAAGCAAGATCAGAGCAAAATCTCAGAAGTCAAAAGTGAAAATGAATAGAAAATCAAGGTTTTTCAACCTATTTAAGCTAATTTGACCTACTTTAGAGGTGAAATTTTGACTCTGACCTATATTAACCTATCAAATCAATCAGGGCAAATTATGAATCATGGCATATCATCAATGTTTTTCAGAAATGAAAATATATTGACTCAATCAATCAATCAATTAATCAATTTCACCAAATTTATCAAATCAAGCAATCAATATGTTTTATTTCTGAGGGGGCATCAGAGTATCAAATTGACATCAAACATTAGTGAATCAAAGGCATATCATATCAAGCAGTAATTAATTTCATATCAGGTTATCAAATCAAACCAGTGGTGTATCAGTTAACCAAGATCTAAAAGTGATCAGGACTAAAAATTTCTTTGAATCAATGTTCTTTGCACATCAATTCAAAGAGGGGCATTTGTAGACACTCAAAAATGGGCAAGTGCTTTTAAATCATTAAAATTGCAAAATAATCAAAATGCACTAATTCTCATAAAAAAGGATCAAATCAATTTAAATGGACATTCATTAAATCAAATTGGACAAAATCATAAAATCAAAGGAAAAATAAAAAAATGACATTAAATAATTAAATATAGGCTTAAAGGGGTGAAAAGTACTATATAATTGATTTTAATCAATTAATTGTATAGTTGTTTAATCAAAAATCAAAATGAACCTATTCCCTTACATGGCTAAATTTAATTAATTAGTTGAATTTAATTAATCCTAATATCTTTCAACAAAGTTGAGCAACCAATGAAAATTGAGGACAAAAAGACACAAATCACTCAAAAATAATGAATCTCAATCACTCATTCCAATCTTTCAATCTCAACCACTCAATTTTGTCCTTTTGTCAAAAGCTTTGAGACAAACATTTAAATTGTCCCCCCATTTATGAACATTGCAAAGTTTTTGACTCAACCAAAGGTAAATCATGGTTCATTCACTCTACCCCCCACCCTTGGGAATTTACATTAAGTATGAAGCATTTTGAGAGAAATAATCATCTTAAAAATTCATTTGCAAAGCATCTTTATTATAGACAATTTTATAGCAATCAAGAGCATTTGAGAGCATTTGAATTATCTTTGTATCAATTTGAGAATTAGTGAGCTAGAATAAGCATTTATAGCATCATATTTTCTCATTTTAGAAGTGTCACTAGTGGAGATTAAGCTAAGATTTGTACTTACCACATCTGATTAGAGAACCATGAGATGTCATGGATTTTAGTTTCAATTCCTAGTTAAATTTGTATTGCATTATCTTTGAATTGTTAGTTAAATATCCTAATTTCATGAAGGTGTTTAGCATACACACATTTACATACCAAGGTTTACATTTTTCAAATGATCTTTGACTAAGGGTAATATGTCTAGGTAACACAACCTCATCTAAAAAAAAATTATAAATTTATTTTTGGGTGGTGTCTAATAGGTGTTTTTGATGAGAATCATGAACTTTACAACCCACTCTTTCAAAACATCTCTATCATTAGATGATACCCTTATATTATCATGCCAATACATTTCAACCAAATATTTAATTTTAGGATTCAATTTCATGGTAGATCGTGGGAGTCTACCACTAAAAATACAACATTGGTTGATTGGATCATTTTCAATAATTAATCTTTTCTTTACTTCTCTTACTAATGTTTTAGGATGCATGTTTAAAATTTCACTAATATTTTCTACCATTCTTTTATCCAAAGGATTTTTATTGACTATAGCAGTTGTTATAGCTCATCGTGTTGCATTCTTATCTTTACATCAACTCATTTTCCCAATAGACTGAATAGCACTAGAAACACTAGATATAGTATGTTTAATTGATGCATATTTTTAAAAAAAAATTCACATAAATACTTAACTTTTTTATTACATTTCTCATTTTTGACATTCTCATCAATTGCATCGCAAGTTGATATTTAAATGCTAATTTTTTTCAATAAAATAATTCTTTGTATATTTTATTAGCATACTTGCTAATCTGCCTCCAAGATAGCTTACCAGGAAGACCATCCAAAACATTAATTTCAATATTCAAAAAATGCTTTTCAATATCATTATCACTATTATAATTCTTAGTTGCACCTTGTTGAAAACAAAATCATTTTCATCTTCATCTAGGAAAGGATTTTCATTTTTCATTGTCGACAACATTTAAACGATTTTCATTTTGAACAACAAGAGGATTTTCAATTTCAATAAAAGAAGGATTTTCAATTTCAACATGTTCAGGAGGATTTTCATTCACACTAACAAAAGGGTTTTCATCATCAACAAAACTATGGGTATTTTCACTTTCATGAACTCTTTCAAGAACTATGTTATGAACTAAATCAATTTCAACACTACTATATGTTTCTAATAAATCTCCATAAAGGGTATTATCTATAACCATAGTTTTAGTATCATTCAAGGGTGGATTTGAAGATGTACCTAGAATCATGTCTTTTGCCACATTTATACATCATTAAAAGGTTGATTCAAAGATGTACTTACATTGTTGTCTATATTTGTATTATCTTTTAGATTCACCTCTTGAACCTCATCTTTTTCATCCCTCATATCCCCCATAGTATCTACAATTTTTGGCTCTTCAATTGTTGTGGATCTTGAAGCTTCATCGATATTCATTTAGCGCATCCTCTCTCTCTCTCTCTCTCTCTCTCTCTCTCTCTCTCTCTCTCTCTATATATATATATATATATATATATATATATATATATATATATATATATATATATATATATATATATATATATATATATATATATATATATATATATATATATATATATATATATATATTCATTTCTTTAGGGATCATATCATCCCTTTCTTTCCTCTTTTTATGTTCTTTAGATCCCATGATTGACAATTCAAATCAATCAAATAATGCCTTCAATGGTTCACTTCAACTAAAAAAATACTCCCAATCATTTAATCAATCTCATGGTGAATATAATAATGCATCAACAAGATAAAAAACAAAACAAATCTATATAATTTATCATTTTAGGTTGTTCTAGTAGTACATTACTAATGTAATAAACCATTTTTAGTAAAAAAATTTTAAAAATAGTAAAACAAAATGTCACCCTACTTTGAAACAGGGTGATGTTTTATTTTTGAAACGTCGCCCAATTTTGAAACAAGGTAACATTTCATTTTTGAAATGTCACCTCATTTTATAGTGGGGCCTTGTTCCTCAAAATTCTGATCCCCCAACATACACTTCAGGAATAGGGTGACATTTTGTAAGCGGGACCTTATTCTGCAAATTTTGAGATTTCTCCCTAAATTTGCTTCAGGTATAGCTTTGGAAATGGCTTTTTCAACTGAACCTAGAAGCTTTGGATCTGGTTTGACCTAAATGTTGGACGCCATTTCAATTTGTAAATAATGTTTACACTTTGGACTCAAATCGGACTCAATTTCCATAATTTTTTGACAAAAAAAAACTCTTCATAGATAAGACTATACAAATTCCAAGTATATAAATTATTTATATATTTAGTTAATTTTTCTATCTTTCATTGAATTTCTACTTAAATATGTCTACAAACCTCTAGAGAACAAGGTATTTTTATATTTTAATAACTTTTTTATTTGAAATTTTCTTTTAAAAATAATTATATGACATCAAACTAGAGATAATTATACACCATTTTATTAAAAAAATAAAAATTAAAAATCATATGTCTAGGTCACATTATTCTTGTTGCACACAACAGGCTTTAAAAACAACAATTATGCCTAATAAAAAAATATTCAATAAAATAATACAAGAAAATATTGTCATCAATCTTAACTAAGTTATGTACCATTCTCCAAAATGATTCAAAGACATTGTTTCATTTAGATCATTTTTTTCTTGTCGTACATGGGCATAGTATGGTCCTTAAATAGGGACTTTTAAATGTGGGTTTTAGTAATGCGTGTTGAAAATGCCAATTTATCATCTGAGTATTAAAATAAATTACATATTTAGAAAGTAGAATTTGAATAATATAACTTATATTACTGAATTTTTTTGAGATTCAATCTATAAGTGCTTCAAATGTTCGGCTTAAATAGGACAAACTTGAAAAAATAGGAAAAATAGTTCCACTTTTTGGCCAAAAACTAGACTCAATTTCATGTTGAAACCCTATTGTAATAAAGACCTAGTAGTTATTGGCTCACCTTGAGTTAAAAATAGTAGGAATAGTGAAACCTTTGAGTTTTACTATAAACCCTTTTTGGGGTCTTCCTTTTATTATGAGGTCATTAAACTTACTTGGCAAGGTTTCTTTTTGTAAGTGTAGCCCATCAAAGAGCTCTAACTTGCATCTAATTGTCAACCCAATTCCTTGACCAAATGTCACAATGGAAAAAATTTAAAGAAGAAGATGTACATCTAAGTTGGTACCATTGATAATCTTTATCACATTATTCATCAAAGAGTGAGACATGGCTTAAAAGAGAAGCAATCAACCTATAAATTTGAATAGGTGTTCAATATTATGTGGAATATAAGTACAAACAAACTTTTAAAAGTATCAAGGATAATGCAAATTAAGATCATAAAAAGATGACATGTGATTCTAAAGTGAGACCAAAATGGATGAAGTACCACTACTAATGTAAAGGCATGTATTAGAAGACTTTAAAATAGTAATCGTAGACCACAATTTGTTTTCATACATGATGTATCAAATATGTTTGGAAAAAAATAAATGATCTAGGCATTATGATTAGAAATTGTATTGGGCGAAGGTGAGTTACAATTATAAATAATATGGAAAGATAAGAAGATGTACCTCCACCCAACAAATAGAGAGTATTTCTTTCTAGAACTTGTTAAGTTGAGATAGGTGTGTTCCTACAAATGGGAAAAAAAACATAGTACATAGTCATGAGAGAACATAATTAAACGTGAAATTTGATTAAAGTTGGTTGTGATTTTGTGGCAAGCATCATCACCATTTCTAGTAAATAAAAAAACATTATCAAATAAATCATCATTCAATTATCTAAGGGTGAGAGCTCAAAAAAATAAGTACATATATATAATTTTTGTAATCCACGTAAATTTAAATAATCTTGAAGTGAACATAAGATAGATTGTACACAATCACAGTAAGATATAACTATTACAAGTATAGATCACGAAACTTGATGCAAGGTGTAGAAATTTATGGAAGCATATAGTTGAAATGAGTTAGAATAAATAATGTGGCTCTAATTTAAACCATCCAAAAATAATTAACAAATTAAGTGTACATTTATAGTGAACGTAAGAAAGGGGTAAAGAGAGAACTCAAATGTGAAGGTATGAACAAGAAACACTTGAAATTTTTTAAATGAAAACAAAGTGTTATAGAAACTTGTTTTTGAAATCAAATGAAATACAGATTGAGAATGAAATTTAAACAATTAATGTTGTAAACATTAATATAATGTCTAATTTCAATACACACAAAATAAAATCTTGAATCGAGCATATAAATGTAAAAGTGTTGGAAATATACAATGTGCATTTGTATTTCTAGTGGAATCAAATTTATACAAAGTTCATTTATAGTAGTAGTTGGTGGAACTAAGATGAAGGAGTGGAAGATTATGCTAATTTCACAAGATCCCAAAGACTTCAACTTCTCCCTTTTTGTAAAAGGGTCAGTGTAAGTCCAAATCAAGGTAAACTACAAAGGCAAACTTCAATATATAATAATTTATGGGTGGTTTAGGTAGGCTTGAAATGCACATCAAATATCAAGAGCCTTACCTTCTCCATAATATTTGTCATAATAAATTTCTCGTATGAAAGTTAAAAAACCATAATATTTCATGTAGTATGCATGTAGCTCATGTAGTGTTCCTTCCATGGCCATGATCTCAAAATATTTGACATCATAAGTACAAGCACCCATAACTTTTAAATGTTCAACATTATGTTGGAAACAAAGGGAAATGCTGCTTCCAACATTGTGGAGTTCTATTTCATGAAACCCATTCCAATTAATTGATGCATTTGAGCTAGTGGATGGTTGTGGAACACTGATTTTTGAGGAGCTACTTGAAATATCAATAATCTGATTTGGCTATTGAGGATTTTCCATGACCTAAAAAAGAGATGAAAATGTTAAATCTATGAGAGAAACTTGCAAATAGTAGTTACATTTTTTGTTCATTGGGAAGAAGGCAATTTATTTAAAACAAAGTCTTATAATTGTTGATGTTAAATTATTATCCAAATAATGCAACTGATAATGAGGTCATATAGAGGTTATTTAACTTAAAGTGGAAATTTAGCCCAGGGAAAACAATAATAGCTAACCAACTAATCAAATAAGCTCTTACAAAAACTTTATTATAAGTGTAGTTATTGGATTCATTTAGTTAAAACTAGTAGGTTTAAAATTATTAATTAGTTTTACTAAAATGGCTATTGTGTGATGACATAAAAAACATAAAAATTAAATTACCAGTGACAACATGAAATTATATTAGTTTTAGAATATTTCAAAATTTGACAAAGTAAAAAAAAATATTGAAATATTGCCAAGATGATATATCAGCTATCATGGACTAGAAATTTCGTATATTTATTTATTACTTAACTTTTAGACCCAAGAAAATTCAGTGGTTTTACTTAAGAGGGTATTCAAGGGTAAAGTGTATCTTTGCACAAGTGGTGTGGAAAAGACTAGAGAATAAAACCACAAAAATTTGAAAATAAATTAGATCACCTTATCCATTCATAGTTGCACCTATAGTAACATATACCATGTGTATGGACAATTAGGAGTTTGTATTCTTATTTTGTGGACACAAGGGTAGGAAAGAAAAGGAAAAGTCATACAAGAGAAATGTGACTATACAGAGCATGAAGCACAATAAGATGTCAAGGATACTAAAAGGAAAGAAAAAAATACAAGGAGTTGGAGAGTCCACATTGGGCCAATTCCCTTCTACAAGGTGACATTCAAAAGATAATGCAAGTAGATTAGAATGATAGGGGATTTTTTGTAAAAACTTGTAGCATATGGAACACTTTTTTTTGTTTTTAAACATGTGACAAATAGAAAAAAAAATAGGAGGAAAATGAAAACAATAGAACTTGGTAAAAACTTTATGTCCATATTTACGCATAGTTTCAAAATCTGAAGATATAAGTAACTGAAGATGTTGCAATACCTTAACATGCTTTTTTATTTTATGAGATAGTGAGTTAATGTTCTTTGATGAGGTATCAACAAGGGTCTCTAGCTTATCCTATAGTAGAGCATGGAAAATATTTTAAACCAAAGTATTAACTGTAAATTTCTATTATAGATCAGAATCTATACAACCACTTCTTTGTTGGCATTTGATGAAGATTTGATGAAGATGATCATGTGATAAATGTTGTAGTGTTTTCATTATTGGAAACAAGTCTTCCAAGATAATTGGATCATTTATACTAGTGACAAATTTGACTGCACAATGAATTCTCTAAGTATCTAGTGTACGGGTGATTACATAGTCTGTCATAGTGAATGTGTTGCATAGTGATGGTCTAGATAGTTATAGTGGTACAATTGAACAAGAAGAATCTATAGAGTCATGTCAGCCTAAATCTTTGATTGCATAAGAATATTCAAATTACAAATGAAGATTTGATGGAAACATTAGTATTATCAGCTAGAACAGCTAACTAGTCAGTCAAGGTGATGAAATCAAGGTAGTGGTTGGATAAGAGTTTATAACTATTCTATTTTTTATTTGTACTATTGAAGGAATACCTTGAGGATTTAAATTTCCTATGTTGACGGGATTGCTTATGAATTTT
Organism: Chamaecyparis obtusa; assembly: GCA_027943335.1. Lineage (NCBI taxonomy): Eukaryota > Viridiplantae > Streptophyta > Pinopsida > Cupressales > Cupressaceae > Chamaecyparis > Chamaecyparis obtusa. The sequence continues at coordinate 79,094 of BSBK01001557.1, forward strand.
GGATGGATTTTGAAGGCCGCCATCAGTAACATGTTTTAGTTTTGTTCCACCAACCTAAATATTTGTATAATAGATGAAATCAAAGAGAAATTATGAGAGTTAGATGTTAGGATGCTTTTGATTGCTGAAGGAGAATTGTGTATTATCATAATAGTGATTTGAGAAGTGCTGAAGTGAATCTATCAGGTAGAGTGTGCTACACTTAGATTATTTCTATTGAGTTCATTATCAAGGCAAGTTCTAATAGGCTTGTAATCAAAATCCTCTAACCAGGTTACTCTTAACATAGTATAAAAGATCCTAACAAGTTTGAAGTTTAACCCCTCTAGCCAAGCGACACTCAAAAGGAGTTATAAATCCCCTAATAGGGTAGTTCCTAACAGGACTTTGTAAAAGCTTCTAATTGAATTATAGATACTCTTAATTGGGTGTACCCTTAGTAGGGTGTTGAAATGCTCCTAACACAATAGATCTTATTGGTGCACTTGTGAGATTAGTGGATGATAATTCCCACTGTGGTTTTTTTCTTTGACAATTGTTTCCATGCAAAAATATTGGTGTTTTTGTGTTGGTTATGTATGGATGCTTTATGTGTTATACTTCTATGTATATTTACTTTTGCATGTTGTTTAATCTGCAAGTTGATGAAAAGAATTTGTAGATCTGTGGTTGCACTAATTCACACCCCCCCCCCCTCAGTGCCTTTTAACATTAACATTCTTGATATAACCTAGAACATTCCAGTTGCAATGCAGAAAATAGAGAAGGCTTAATATGGGTTAAAAATACTTTAACCTATTAATACCTAGAAAACGTAATGAATTAGATAGAACCTCAAAAATCTACCCATACATTATAACAAGCTAAAAAAAACAATTAATAGACTTAAGGTTGATAAGCAACACTAAAAACTTGTCTATTAGATTATGCAGAAGAATTTTTAAATTCATTTAATGGACATATTAAATCAACACACCAAAACAAAGAGAAAATGAAAGTCTATCTACACAAGCATAAAAACCACCTTGAGAAACACTTATAGAATGAACTTGCAATAAAAAAATTTCCTTGTCCTAAGATTCTCTAATAAGCATCAATCATAAAGTTTTATATCCATGGATTTAAACCATAATATTGATTTGACCTCTCCACAATAGTGAAAAATATATGTTGGATGCCTTATGGGAAGATTCACAAGCCTAGATTTATGAGGGATATGAACAATCAGAATCAAATTTCTTCCTACAATTTTAGCTATCAGATCTCCAACTAATAATGAGAAAGGGACAACCTTGAATCACTTGTCACTCAAGATGCACTTCTATTTTCTATTGTTATATGGATTTGGCTCCTCCAAGTAGTCATTTTTCATAAACAATAGGCCATTAGATGAAATAAAACAATGAGACATCTTAGAAAGGTAAAAGAATGAGGGCATACACTTTGAAGAAAGAATGTCTCACCCTTACCAAATCTATAAGAAAATCTTATTGGAAAAGTCTCAATCTCACCAAATTGGTCAAAGAAATATTAAATGACCTCCTCTTTTGACCATATAAGGCCTAAATGTCCCTTTGAAACAACTATTGAAAAATTAAATCAAGTATACAATTATGATTTGGTTTGTATAAAAGAATCTAGATATTGTAAGAAAAAATTGCAATAAATAGTTTGGAGAATTTAAAATTAATAAAAGAATCTAGATATTTTAAGAAAAACTTGCGACAAACAATTTCAAGAATTTAAAATTACTAGATCCTTTTGGTGATATATTCTTATATAGCTATTCCAAAACATTAGCTACATCTAAGAATCTAATAAAGGCACATTAAAAATTGATTTAGAATGACTTCCATCAAAAAATAAATGATGCAGAAGTTTTTTTGGATGCTATACTTATAAATAACCAGGTAGAGAACATACATAGCGGGTGAATTGTTTGACATAAATACCCAAATAGAACACATATAAAGAAGGTGAATTGCTTGATAGAATGCCTTAAAAATATTTGGTCGCACGGACTCCAAGCTTGTAGAATATGTATAGGTAAACTCCAAATTCAATTTCTTGTGGAAAAAAGATTACTTCCAGATTTTAAATTCTCATATGATATTTGAATTTCTTTTGCATGAGGTTGAAAATTTGGAATCAAAAGAAATACACAACTTTTGTTGTAGTATGGAAGCATTTTCAATGTTTGAATAGAATTGAAAGATGGAGAATTGTTTGGAGGTACTAGGATATTTGGAAACCACCTAATTATTGAGTTTAATTTGTATTTCATGCATCTCTCCTTAATTTATTGTTCAAACTAGACATTGTAGTTGCAACTTCCCTAGAAGATGCGTTGGAAAAGAAACACCCACAAAACCAAGAGAAATAAATAGGTGAATAGGTGCATTGATAAATACAACAAAATTATATAAAACAAATCACAAACTGTAGGAAGGAAAAAAGAAAATACACATATTAACCTGGAGAAGAATCTCGTGCACCATAATGCCCCAATTTTTGTGTGTCTTGTGTTCTTTGTTGATATAAGAGTAGAAAAAATATGTAAATCCATCATCCCTAACCCTAGGCGTTAGTCTAGAAGATAATATAAATAGTACGCTTAGAGGGGAAAACCCTAAAAAATGATGATATACCTTTGTATGGGTAACATAAGTTGTACCTACATATTCCCTAGAAGATGCATTGGAAAAGAAAAATGCACAAAAATAAGAGAAATAAATAGGGGAATAGGGGCATTGAGAAATCCAACAAAATTGCAAAAAACAAATTACAAGTTGTAGGGAAGGGAAAAGAAAATACACATATGAACCTGGAGAAGAAGCTCGGGCACCAAAAAGGCCCAATTTTTCTGTGTCCTATATTCTCTTCTAGTTAATTGAAAGAACCTACGGTGTTACCTCATTTTATGGGCAGTCATTTTTACAAACCTTGGATGTAGGCGAGCAGTAAATTTTCTGCGGTGTGAAATGTAAAACCTTGGATATAGGCGAGCAATAAATTTTCCATGATGTGAAATGTGAAACCTTGGATGTAGGTGAGTAGTAAATTGTTGGTGATGTGAAACACAAAACTATGATGAAGATGCAGACTACTAGAACTCATCAAATCTATGCCAACTATTTTCATGGATATGCAACAATCATGAAAACGTGAGGCCTCTATCTACGGATTGCAGAAGACTTAAATATTTGATGCAAAGGCAACCTAAACATGGTTTGGGAACATGAAAACCCACTTTTTTAGTTCAATACCGGTTATTCGGTGGTTTTTACCATGAGACATATTTTGCCGCGTCCATATGTGAGAAACCTTGTAGGAAAAGCCTATCGGCTAAAAATTATTAATTAGAATATATAGCTATGAATTTTTTTTAAATATGGGTGGCAACGAATTAAATTTAGAAATTAAATAGATAAATTTAAGAAATAAATAGAAATGTATGGATTCAAAATAAAGTAAGATAAATCATTTGTCAGGTTTTCATTGACTATAAGTAAGTTTTGAAGGATTTAAAGATTAGAGGTTGTTTTGTAGTATGTAATAGTAAAAGTTTAAGATGGTGTTCTATGATTTGATTTAATTTGATAATATATAATAGTAAAATTTACGATAGTGTTGTATGGTTTGATTATATTTAAGCAATTGGTGTTTGTAATTTAGCTTAACATTATTATAAGGAGAAGGTGTTTACAATTTCTAAGATTTGTTTCTTTTTGTATTGATTTTTTTTTGTGATAGTTATTGTTTAAATGATTGTTGAGGTGTTTTAAGGTATGGTTTACCATTTCCTAGCTATATTGTGGGTAGTTCCATATATCTTTTGTTCTATTATGTAGCTCAGTTTTTCTATTGGCAATTGAGTGTTGTCGTGGAAGTGAAAATATATTGGTGGAAAAAGATGCTTAAGGAACAAATATCAATTGTAATAATCATTTGTGGAATGAGAAAAGGTTCTAAGTGGGTATTTTTACCCTATTTATTTTACTATTGGAACTCATGTAGGCATCGTAGTGTTTAAGCTGAGATTTGTAGTGGAAGTGGGAATTTTATGTTGTCTTAACTATGGTATATTTTATTTCAGCTATGATATGTTATGGTGGGTGGTTGCTGGTGTATGATCAGATGTTGAGGTGGAACTAGAAGTGATTGTTTTTTTTTTGACAAATTACTTTCTACAATAAGTATAAAGGAAGTGGGAAGAAATGTCAATGGTATGGGGTATTCAAATAAGAGATAACAATGGTAAGAGTGTCTTGTAGAACTAGAAAAGGGTTTCAAGGGAAATGGTGTTATAGTTGAAGGCTATGGTGGAAGTGGGAAAGTGACATATTTTTTAGTGTGATTAATTAGTTTTTATATATGTTATGGTTAGGTTTTGCTAGTGAATAGAAATGCTATTGGTTTGCATAATTGTTTTAATCTTTTTTTGTGGATGATTTAATGTGGAAGGGATTGATATATCTGGTGTAGTGCAAGAGCCATTTTTCTTATTCATTTTTGGTTTCTTATCAACAATCTATGAATATAGTGGAACTCAGATGTTGAGGTAAGTTTTTGATGTCCATCAATTATATGAGGTGTACTAGGAAGAGGTATTCATGGAGAACACAATGTGTAGAACTAGGAACTTTTCCAAGTGGGTGTTTTAAATTGTTCCTTTTCTATTGCAATTGTAAATGCAATGGTGTAGTTGAACTCTATGGTAGAAGTTGATACATGACATTTCCTAAATATTATTTCTTTTTAGCTATGGTATATTATGATGGGTATTTTTTTGTTAGTATGGGGTGTTTGACAAATACACATTAATGTTGATAGTGGTAGAAGGAGTTCAAGAAATAAATATTAATGGTGATAGTGGTCCATGAAATGACAACAGGTTTTGAGGGGTACTTTTTAATTTGTTTATTTTTTTATTGGAACTCTTATAAATATAGTGGTGATGTGGTTGGAGTGTATGGTGGAAGCAGGAAGCTTAACTTTTCTTGACTATGGTTTGTTTCTTTCTAGTTATGCTATGCTATGTTAGGTGGTTTTTGGTGTGTAATTGGGTGTTGTGGTAGAAGTGTGAGTATTTTATTTTTTTCATTTCTTTCCATGGGGATTTTAAAGGGATTTTTTGTGGCATGGGATGTTTAAGGAAGATAAATTAGTGAAAAGAGTAGCTTGTGGAACTAGTGAATAATTTTAGAGGTAGTGATGTTGTAGCTAGATGCTATGGCAATAACCAAAAAGTAAATTTAAAATATAGTTTATTGGTTTTGAGCTATGGTATGGTTAGTAGCTTTAAGTATAGAGAAATGTTCTTGATTTTCATGTATTTTTTGGTCTTTTCATGGTTGAATTCATGTATTATGGATTTATCATTTTTTATTTAAATTAATGAAAAGGGCCCCCACCCATTACATAACTAAAACTAAACCATCAAAAACTAGAACTATAAAAAAACTAATCATAGGAAAAGCTAAATAGGGAAACCTGAAAAGAAACAATTGAGCTTGACCCAACTACATGGAGGTTGGATCAAGTTCCCATGAGTAGAGGTTGTAGAGGTAACAATGCATTGCCTAATTATTAATGAAAATCTTAACGACATTTTTAGTTAAATCATTTTTTATTCTTAATCACTTATGTCACAATAAATATATTTTGCTTTCTTACTATTTACTAGCATCTATGAATCATAGCATTTGTGCCGATGCAAAAATATCTTCTCCTATTTTGCATGAAGGGATTATCCTTCTTAAAATAAAATATGTTATAAATTTGTACATTGAGAGGAATCCCTCTCCTAAATCTAGTATTGAGTAACAAAAAAATGTTAGGGTTCACTATGGTGAGGAAGGGTCCTCTAATCAAGAGAAGCTTGATTCAGATGGTGATACGATTTTCCATATAAAAACTATAAAATGTTCCTCTACCACCTCCTCTTCCTATTATACACTAAGTTTGCACCCTTTGTCTCAAGCTCTCTTGGTCTTGATAACTCAGTATAACATGAGAATCATCTCTAGGTTGTGGGACCTTTGCTAACTGAGATGAGACCTCCAAGTTCTAGGTTGGTTCCTCTTGGATAATCACCTTAATTTGCTTTTACACATGAAAGTAAATTTTTTGAGGGAAAGGAATAGAAGGAATGCTTGAAAGGGAAATGACTGAAAGCAAACTACCTACTAGGTGATGCATCGAAACTAGGGTTTGGATCTCAGTATGTAGGATGAAATCAAATGAACAACTCAAGTCAAGGAGATCACAACTCACTAAATAGGCTTCCATAATTATTTCATAGGAGGGCCTAAAAATAAGACACAACCTATGACCTGCAAGTAGACATTCACTTCTACAACTCAGTGTAGGATTGAGACAAGACCATTAGGGGGCTGAAGTATACCCACAAAATATCAAAATTAGATCAAACACAATAACACACAATAATTGCAGAAAGAGAGAGGGATCGAGAACCCTGAGATATCACTCAAAACATACATATACCTCAATTCAATAAGAGAGAATAAAAACAAGGAAGCATAGGGACATGAGAAATTGTCACAAAATACCTCTACAGTGTTTGGATAATCAATGGGAGAAATACAACTGTAGAAGCCAGAGAGTACAAAAAATGCCACAAATGACCATTAAGAAAAATGAAATTCTTTTTACAATTGTCCAACTCTGAGCTTAAAAGCTCCAAAAATACATTATATACATACTCAACTACATGCAGGCAGGAGGCAAAAACCTAACTAGGGTTACAAGGTTGATCAATGATATCAAACCCTAGGGTACTGATCACCTATTAATGAAAATCTCTGAGAATCAGTGATCAAATCATATCTCTCTTATGTGTAGATCCTTCTGAACTAAAAATACCTATAGATACAACAACCTTAGCCTACCAACCCACCTGCAACTCCACTAAGCCATGAAGCCTCCAAATCTAATCATATTTCCTTGGGAGAGGTACTACTTGAAAAGGTGGCGCCAATTCTTTCTAGCACTTCCTGCCATTAAAATGTGACAAAAGGACCCTGCAATGCTGGCCAATAGTCACTTCTATCACCCTCTCAACCACAACCATCCTGAGAAATAAATTCTTGAGCTAACCGACGTCGTGCATGGCTGAAAGAATGCAAAACCCTAGAAAAACCAACAGAAAGCATTCAAAATTTTGAAATATAACGGCTAGCGGTAGATTTTAAAATGTAACCATCAATGAATAACCTTCTTGGCAAATGAACAGCCTAGATGCACCTTTTAAAAATAGTCTAAAACCCTTCTAACAAGTCAAATGCCACCTCGGCAGTCAGTGACCAATTGGAAGCGAGCAAATCAACATCTCTGATAGACCTTGGACCCACGTCCCTAAGAACACTATCTAATGGTTGTCCCTGTACCACCATTGCTATCAATCGAGCATTTTGGATCCACAGTGTAATGATAGCTATGAGATCCAACCACACCTTAACCTCTTTAGAAACCCCTAACCCCATGGGCCCACTGGCAACTGCCACATAGCAAACCAACCAACCAATCAAACTACGCCATTTGGATACACGTTGCATACGTTCTAACATCAGACCCACTTGACAGAGCCCAGAGATAAAGCAAGATCCATGGCTATCACATGATCGCATGTGTCAAAAAGATTCCTTATGGACATGTGCCAGTCGTCGATCCTCTATAGATGTCAGAGCCTTCTGAAACACTGGAAACCTAGTCCCACTGACAGATGTTGAATCACTAGCCCGCTGACGAATGAAAAGCTGCCAAGTCAGATGATGTGGCACTGGACCCACTGACAACTGAGGCACTGTAAGGAAAGGGAAGATCGACAATTCTTGCTATACCATGATCATAACCCATGCACATCTTTGGCTTGCGAAATGGTGAAGACCGTCAGATCAAATTGACACTTAACCGTTAGGATTTATTTTGTGCATTGAGAGTTAGGAAAAATCAAACCATCAGACTTAGGAGATATTTTGCACACATGCAAATATGAATGACTTAAGTTTCCAAAAAAGGTAACATGAAAATATAATAAGGCTTAGGGGTTTTTAGGGTAACAACTAGTTTTATGAAATTTTCTAAGGGTTTTTCTTCTAGCCAGAGACCTAAAAGATTTTGCAGAGACCAGGGGAAAAGAAGTAGACTCATGAATTTTTTTGGGGTGTTTGACAAGATAAAAATAGAGGCTTGGGGATGGTTTTCTACCAAATTTGTATGCATAGGCAAATTTGGGTAACATTTTGGTGATTTCTGTTGGATGTCAGCCTGCTAGACATGGGAAATCAGTGACCTTAACAATCCATTGGGCATGGGGTCATTATAGGAAAAAAAATTCTCTACAAAGGGACAAAACTAAAAATGTGCTCAGAACACTTCTTGGAAAGCAGGAAACTAAACTAGAAAGCAAGGAAAGAAAATAGGGAAAAATTTACAAAATTTACAGAGAGGGATTAACCTCAAAACAAGGCTTCAAGTGGAAACGATTCATAGAGATAGGTAAGGGGAATCCCTCCATATTCAATAGTTGAAAAGCATTAGAGCCCCTAAATTCTATGATTACAAATGGTCCACCCCAAAAGGAGTCAAATTTTGTGTGCCTACCAGGTTTTGACCTGAACTCATCCCACTTGAGGACTATGTCTCCAGCCTTGAAGTTTCTGGCTTTGGCTCTTCTATCAAAGCTCCTCTTTGTTTGAATGTGATGAAATTCCATGTTCTACATTGATTTTTCTTTGATCTCTTCTAATTCCATCAACTGAGCATACCTGACCTGCAAGGGATCTCCTTCATCAAATAGGGCATACTGAGTAGCTAGGTCCAAAGCTGGTAATTCAGTTGAAATGGACAACCTAGTCTCTCTACCATACACTAGCACATAAGGAGAATTACCAATGATTTTCTTCAGGGTAATTCTATCTAACCACAATGCAGACCTCAACTTAGTATGCCAATCTCTCTGATTATCTTGAAGAGTCTTCTTGATTATCCTTATCAAGTTCTTATTGGTGGATTCTACCAAGCCATTGCCCTAAGGGTAGTAGTTGGAGCTGGTATTGAGATAGATGCTATTCTTGACTACCCACTCTGAGACTTTGAGACCTATGAATGCTAAGGCATTATCTGAAATTATGGAATTAGGAGTGCCAAACCTATGAATTAAGCTGTCATAAAAGCTTAGGACAACACTCTCATCAGCTTCTTTTAATGGAACTACCTCTGTCCATCTGGTGAAGTAATCTATTGCAGTGACTATCCATTTATGGCCTACACTAGATGGAGGATTGATCATACCAATGAAATCTATACCCCACCTCATGAAGGGTTAAACTATTCTGATTGGTTGTAGGGGCAAGGCTGCAAACCTTTCTTTTCCTACAAACATGGCACACTTGATGCATTTCTTGACATAATCATGACTATCCTTAAAGATAGATGGCCAATAGTATCCAGCCCTCATGATTTTAAAAGTAGTAGTCCTAGGAGAAAAATGACCACCAGAAGGTCCATCATGAAATTCAAATAGGATGTCTGCTACCTCTTCTTAATCTATGCATCTTAAAAGGACACCAATGTGATCCTTTCTGAAAAGAACTTCATTCATCAGTAGAAAAGGAATAGATTGCAATCTATAATACCTTCTTTTTACTAAATCTAGGCCTGTAGGACATTGTCCTATCTTCAAATAATTGATCATGTTAGGCAACCAACTTGTTGCCTTGTCTTGTTCTTCTATAGAATGCACCACCAGAGATGCATCTATTTTCTCTTATTTCTTTGAACTTTCATCCCCTGCCAAATGCTCACAAAGACCTCTTCCTCTGACTAGCTTGGTAGTTTGAATATCAATGTCATATTCCATCACCTTGGTGATCCAACCAGCTCTTTTCTCATTCAGGTCCTTGGAAAGCAAAAATTCTTTGACACTTGGATGAGTAACCTTCAAGTGTACCTTGCTGTGAGTCAATAGATATCTGAACTTTTAAAGGCTCTTTACCATAGCAAGTACATGTTTTTCTACAAAAGAGTATCTTTGTTCATATTCCTCTAAGCCTTTGCTAAAGAAAGCAATGGGCTGCTCCAATCCATCTAGATTTTCTTGGGTCAACATTGCAAATATGGCATCATGACCTCCGTAAGCATAAAGTATGAAATCCTTATTGAAATTTGGGTTTAAGAGGGCAGGAGCTTTTGTTAGGGCCTCTTTGATAGCCTAGAAATTGACTTTCCCTTCCTTAGTCCAACTAAAAGCTGAACTCTTCTTTAACATAGCTGTCAAAGGCTTGAGTAAATTTGCAATGTTAGGCAAGAACCTCCTAACAAAATTAATCTTTCCTATGAAAGATTGGAGACTTTTCTTGTTATGTGGTAGGGGTAGCTCCAGAATAGCTGCAATTCTCTCAGGATCCACTATAATTCCTTCTTTGGATACTACATATCCCAACATCTTTCCTTCATGAACTGCAAACACACATTTCTTGGGGTTAAGAGATATCCCAAACTCTCTACACCTTTCGAAGATCTTCCTCAAATGTTTGATGTGGTCTACTACATGTTTTGAATAGATAGTTATGTCATGCAAGTAGACCAACACAAACTTGTACATAAGGCTTTTAAAGGCCATATCCATTTCCTTTTGAAATTTAGCACCTGCATTTGACAAACCAAAGGGCATCTTTTGATAAGCCATGGTTCCCCACTTGGTTTTAAATGCAATCTTGTATTGATCCTCTTCATTCACCAAGATCTGATTGTATCCTGAATAGCCATCCAATAATGAAAATCTCTCAGACCCAGAGACACATTGTAAGATTTGTTCCATGGAGGGTAGTGGATGGTGGTCTTTTAATGAAGCTCTGTTAAGATCCCTGAAGTCAACACATAACCTCAGCTCCCCATTCTTCTTCTTGACAGGAACAAGGTTGGAAACCCAACTAGTATGCTTAATGGGGTAGATGATGCCACTTTCTATTAGTTTGAGTACTTCTTTATGCACAAGTGGCTCAAGCTTAGGATTAACAGGCCTTTGTTTTTGCCTCACCAGTTTGGCATTAGGTTCTAACTCAATGGTGTGCTAAGAAAGGGTAGGGTCAAAACCTTTGAGATCCTCATATTGCCATGCAAAAACATCACTGAATTCTTTGAATAACTAAGTGTAAGCTTTCTTTTCCAATTCAATGTTCACTTTTCCAAATTGTAGGCTCCTACCTAGTTCCAATTCTAGTTCAACACAATGTTCTTGTTGGACTACCAGGCTAGCTTTATTATTCTTGACTTCATCATCCTTGTTGAAGACAGTCTCTAAGGTGACAAGACCTCTAGGCATCTTATTGGACTTGAGTTGTATCACTTGATCACCATATTTTTGTGATAACCTATTGTGGTTATGCCTTGAAAAAACATCCTCTTCAAATAAGATTTGCAGAATTTGTTCATCATTGTCAAACACCTACCAACCGACATCATTATCAAGAATAGATGGTCTAACAATCACTTTAATATGCTGTTGATCTACTTCTTTTGAAATGCTATTTGGAATATCATACTGGGATCCAACAGCAGCTAACCTATCTGCATTTTGGTTTAATTTCCTAGGGATGGAAACAATATTGAAAGCACAAAAATCTTCAATTGCATCCCAAAATCTATGCTTGTATGCTTTCATGGTGTCATTTTTGGTTGCACTTATCCCTCTTACTTGGCTGACAACTAGCTCACTATCACCATAAAATCTTAAGGCCTTAAGCCCTCTTTTTCTAGCCCACTCTAGTCCATTGACGAGGCTTTCATACTCTAAAGTATTGCTAGTGTAGGAGAAACTGAATCTAAAGGAAGTGTAATACCTTTCTCCTTTTGGGGACACTAGCATGGCACCACCACTAGAACCATGTCTACTTCTAGCTCAATAAAAAAATAGTTCCCAAACCTGATTGCTCTAATCCTCTGAATCAGTATCCTCTTTGAGAAGGCTTGGTTCTATGGCTCCACTCTCTTGTATTAAATAACTTCCCAAACCAAAATCCCAAACAAGACTTTCTTGGGCCTCTGAAGCTCTTTCATCTAGAAAAATATCAGGGATACTTTCTATCTTTGTGCTTGCTTCACTAATGGTTTGGAAGTCACTATCATCAAATATGGGGCAGTTTACATTGATGGCATTGGACACATATGGTTCTATATGGTGTGCTGCTAATGGTTCTAATTTAATGGTGACCTTGGTCCCATATCTTGTATGAAATAACATGTGAGACCAGTCAGAAGATAGGTATCCTCCTATCTTAGTTGTAAACTCCCTTGAAAGACATATAGCAAATAATGTAGGGAGGTCTATGATATATATATCAAGAAGGATGGAAAAATTAGGACTAGCATGTAAGATTGGACTGGTATCCTTAGCCACACCTATAGTATTGACTAAGGATCCATCAAGTTGTGTAACCTTCTTTTGGAAGGGTTCATATTTTAGTTCTAATTGGTCAGCTGCTTTCTTGGGCATTGCAGTGCTAATAGCTCCACTATCTACCATACAATTATGCACTAAAGATTTTCCAATAATTAAAGATACATAAAAGGGGGGTGGCTTTAAATTCCTACCTTGTGTGGCATTGCCTTTGGAGTTGCTACTTGGAGCCTCCCTTTCTTGATCAGTGTTAACCAACACTGGCTTTGTAGCTTCTTTTGTAGGTTGAGGAGTTGCTACTTCCATCATAGCCTTCTTTAAAATTTCAGGCTGTCCGAGAAGAGCCAAAGAGTCCCACATGGACATGGTGACATTCACCTTTTTCATGTTGTCTACGATATTATAAGGTGTCACAATGTGTACTCTTTGTTATGTCTTTGGCATGACAAGCTCCACTTCTTTTGGAATTTGGCCTTCTTTACTTGTAATGGCAGGAGCCTCCTTAGGTGTGATGGGATTAGCTTGTTGTACAGGCTCTGTAAATGTAGTGGCTTTGGCATTAGAATTTTCTCTCTCCATGTCTTGGGCTCTTCTCTTTGCTCTTGTATAGGAAACAAAAGCAACCTCATCATTGACTCCATTGAAGTCTGGTTGCTCCCAATTAAAGAGAGCAGTCTCATTTTCTAGTGGTTCTTGTTGAGGAACTGAGCCATTGGATGAAGCCTCTGATTGAGCTTGGGAGGCATTCTGAACCATTAGAGCTTGGTTCATCCATCCATTTGAACATGTAGCCTAATTGTGACGTTGATTACAAGGAAAACACCATTCATTCTCCATAGCCATATTATTTTGTCTAGGAACCATATACCTCACCGAATTTGCAGAGTTTAGAGGTGCAGGGTTATATGGTTGGAATGGTCTCTGATTGAAGCTTTGTCTTTGTCCTTGATAGCCTCCTTGGTATGGTGCCTATTTTGTTGATAAGGTTGTCCTTGATTTTGATATTGCTGATTAGGACCTTGGCCTTGTGTCTAAAATGGTGGTCTGATTCCTTGACCTTGCTTCTTCAAATTTGTGACCTCCTTAGTTAAGGTCTGTAACAAGTTTGTCATTTCTTGCTGACTGCTTTGTTGGCTATTCTTTATCTCTTGTAACTTTTGAGAGAAACTTTCCTTAGCATGTTCTTGACCACTAGTACTAGCTTGAGGTGTTGCTATCATGGGGATAGGAATAAATGGGGGTGCTTGGGTAGGTGCAATGGGCTGAAGGCTAGGAAAAATGGGCATTGGAGGCCTTCTAGCAATCATGCTTGCTTGAATCAAACAATTTTCAGCCCTGACAGCTATGTCAAAGGCTTGGGGTAAAGAAGTACCACCCATACACTGGATCATGACATAAATTTGACCATTCAGACTTTGCAAGTAGTAGAGGAAAGCATCGTCGGCTGATGGCCTTACTGAGACTGGAATTCTATTCCATGTTTTGAGGAATCTACTATTGTAATCTGTCATTTGTTCTTGAGGGTCTCTCTTAATGGTTGTCAACTGTTCAACTAGAGACAAGATATCTAATTTATCCTCAAAATGCTTACTTAATGCATCCCCTAATTCATCCCAAGAAGCAATAGATCCAACAATTAAAGTTCTAAACCATTCTAGAGCCTTACCTTTAAAAGAGGCTGCTAATAACTTTGTGGCCACATCTTCTTGCGTGATATTGTGTATGCTGCAGATGGTGGTCACATCTCTTATGTGCTCAAAAGTAGTTGTCTACCCTTCACCTATGAAATTAGGTATACTCTTAAGTGCCACCAAGGGCACATCATGATGTTGAGCAAAATTCAATGGGCTACCCTGATTAAAGGGTGCAAATACAAATGGCCTTGCCATTGTAGGAGTTGGAATCTGAAGATTAACAACTATATGGGCTGTATTTGCTGCTTGATTTGAATTCTCTTCTAGATCTCTGGTTAGAGATCTGCCTCTCCTTTGGGAATGAAAGGGAAAAGGTCTCCTTTTTGAAGTATCAGGAGGTGTTGATTGGACTCTTCTTGTAGGAGATGTTCTTTGAGTTGACCTGCCTTTATGATTTCTCTTTGAGGGCAACTCTAAAAATTTGGTGGGCTTTGAGCTTCTAGTCTCAATCTTTCTCATAAAACTTTGAACATGGTAGCCCTGATCCTTGAAATCAGTGGAGTCGCTAGATATACTTGGTGAAACAACCTCTAAAGGTTAGTACTATGCAATCTTCATATCAGAGATAACATAATCTTGAACAATGAACTTCTTGTGTAGTCCCACCGAGCGTGCCAAAATTGTTATACACTAAGTTTGCACCCTTTGTCTCAAGCTCTCTTGGTCATGATAACTCAGTATAACATGGGAATCATCTCTAGGTTGTGGGACCTTTGCTAACTAAGATGAAACCTCCAAGTTCTAGGCTGGTACCTCTTGGATAATCACCTTAATTTGCTTTTACACATGAAAGTAATTTTTTTGAGGGAAAGGGATAGAAGGAATGCTTGAAAGGGAAATGACTAAAAGCAAACTACCTACTAGGTGATGCACTAAAACTAGGGTTTGGATCTCAGTATGTAGGATGAAATCAAATGAACAACTCAAGTCTAGGAGATCACAACTCACTAAATAGGCTTGCATAAGTATTTCATAGGAGAGCCTAAACATAAGACACAACCTATGACTTGCAAGAAAACATTCACTTCTGCAACTCAGTGTAGGATTGAGACAAGACCATTAGGGGGCTGAAGTATACCCACAAAACATCAAAATTAGATCAAACACAATAACACACAATAATTGCAGAAAGAGAGAGGGATCAAGAACCTTAGGATATCACTCAAAACATACATATACCTCAATTCAATAAGAGAGAATACAAACAAGGAAGCATAGGGAGATGAGAAATTGTCACAAAATACCTCTGCAGTGTTTGGATAATCAATGGGAGAAATACAACTGTAGAAGCCAGAGAGTAGAAAAAATGCCATAGATGACCCTTTAGAAAAATGAAATTTTTTTACAATTGTCCAACTCTAAGCTTAAAAGCTCCAAAAATACATTATATACATACTCAACTACACGCAAGCAGGAGGCAAAAACCTAACTAGGGTTACAAGGTTGATAAATGATATCAAACCCTAGGGTACTAATCACCTATTAATGAAAATCTTTGAGAACTAGTGATCAAATCATATCTCTCTTGCATGCAGATCCTTCTGAATAGAAAATACCTGCAGATACAACAACCTCAGCCTACCAACCCACTTGCAACTCCACTAAGCCATGAAGGCTCCAAATCTGATCATATTTCCCTGGGAGAGGTATTGCTTGAAAAGGTGGTGCCAATTCTTTCTAGCACTTCCTACCATTAAAACACGACAAAAGGACCCTGAAACACTGGCCAATAGTCACTTCTATCACCCTTTCAACCACAACCATCCTAAGAAATCAATTCTTGAGCTAACCGATGTCGTGCATGGCTGAAAAAATGCAAAACCCTAGCAAAACTAGTAGAAAGCATTCAAAATTTTGAAATATAATGGCTAGCAGCATATTTTAAAACATAACCATCAATGAATAACCTTCCTGGTAGATGAACGGCCTAGACGCACCTTTTAAAAATAGTCTAAAACCCTTCTAACAAGTCAAATGCCACCTCAGTAGTCAACGGCCAATCGAAAGAGAGAAAATCATCATCTTTAACAGACCTTGGACCCATGTCTCTGAGAACACTATCTAACGGTTGTTGTTATACCGTCGTCACTATCGATCAAGCATTCTGGATCCATGGTGTAATGATAGCCATGAGATCCAACCGCACCTTAACCTCTTTAGAAACCCCTGACCCCACGGGCCCACTGGCAATCGCCATGTAGCAAACCAACCAACCAATCAAACTGCGCCATTTGAATATAGGTTGCATACCTTCTGACATCGGACCCACTTGACAGAGCCCAGAGATAAAGCAAGATCCATGGCTATTGCATGATCACATGTGTTAGAAAGATTCCTTGCAAACATGTGCTAGTCATCGATCCTCTACAAATTTCAGAGCCTTCTAAAATGCTGGAAACCTAGTCCCACTGACAGATGCTGAATCACTAGCCTACCGACGAATGAAAAGCTTCCAAGTCAGATGAGGTGGCACTAGACCCACTGACAACTGAGGCATTCTAAGGAAAGGGAAGATCGATGATTCTCACTATACCGTGATCATAACCCATGCGCATCTTTGGCTTGCGGAATAGCGAAGACCGTCAAATCAAATCGACACTTAACCTTTAGGATTTATTTTGTGTGCTGAGACTTAGGAAAAATTAAACTGCTGGACTTAGGTGATATTTCACGCACATGAAAATATGAATTTCTTAAGTTGCTGAAAAATGTAACATGAAAATATAACAAGGCTTAGGGGTTTTTAGGGTAACGGCTAGTTTTATGAAATTTTCTAAGGGTTTTTCTTCTAGCCAAAGACCTAAAAGATTTTGCAGAGACCAGGGGAAAAGAGGTAGACTCATGAAATTTTTTGGGGTGTTTGATAAGATAAAAATAGAGGCCTGGAGATGGTTTTCTACCAAATTTGTATGCATAGGAAAATTTGGGTAACACTTCCCATAAAAGGGTGGTTTTTTTCTAATGATGAGAGCTTTGATTATGTTTCCTCTAATTAAATAGTTCTAAATTCCATAAACCCCAGCTCTTATAAAAAAGGTAAAGGTAAGGTTAGAATTTTGGTCTGGAAAAATCTAAGGACAAGAGGATCCCTTCTCGGTCCCTTTTCATGGAAGATAAGTGTAAATCCTCTAACTTAGAAAAGCATAAAAAAACTTCAAAATTTATTGCCATATCTAATGTTCATCCTCCACAAGGCATGAAGAATGATGTGGGCATGGGTATCCATGTTGATAGTCATGTTGAGATGGGGAAAGACACCCCAATTGATAAGGGGTCCTCTATTTTAGAAATCTTGAACATTAGCAGGAATATTAAGAATTTGATGCATAGCCAGAATGTTGTTCTTTCATAGATAGTGGATGAAATTAACGGTTTAGAGGATAAAACCTCCCCTGCTAGTTTGAAGCTGGATAGTATCATGGAAAGAACTCAAACCCTTTCTCAAGGTATCATGGATCTCAAGGTAGACCATGAGAAATTTATAAATAGACTTGAGGAAACCTTTGATGTAGGAGCATCCTAGGATTCTTGGCAATCCTGTATCAATCAAAAATATGTTTGTCTTTGAAGGTAGATTGTTAGTTTTGATCTTGGTTTGGAGATTTCTTGCTTGGTTTGGGAGACTGGTTGCTCGGTTTATGTGGTTACCGGGGTGCTCGGTCTCTAAAGAATGCTCAGTGACTAAAGGCATCGATTTCCTAGTGCTCGGTAATAACTGTGTTTCTCAATCATGCTTGGCATGGTCAGTTGATTGGCGCTTAGTTATTTTCTCTGTTGCTTAGTGTTCTTGCTTACCAACTGGATTATTCGGATGAAACGGCTAGGCCGACTAGTGCATTTAATTTGGGTCGCACTCCTTGAGTTATGGATTGACCATTGGACATGTGGGGACCTAGATCTGGCATGTTGCATTCTTCTATGTGGATTTGATGACCGTTGGGGCCATCTTTTGAAGAGTTTATTTATTTTGTAAGGCTATGTGAGAGCCGAAAGATGTTTTAGCATTTATTATTTATTTTAGGGATTTAATTGTTTCATCAGCCGACTTGTGGTTGGGAATCAGTATTTATGGGATGCTTAGATAGTTTTTTAGGGGAGATTGTTGGTGGGAGAAGGTTAGTAGCCTACGAGCTTAGGAGCAGGAAGATTGCTTGGAAATTTGAGTACAATTTTATATCTTTCCTAGGTGCCTACCAGTGTGTTGCATGTTGCAAACCTGGACTAGCTGGATGCTGATGTTGGGGAAAAGATTCAGATCCTATGAGATCTTGTAGACTGTTACTTGCATTATAATTGGTCATAATCGGGAAGGCCTTACAGCCTAGCACATTGCATGTAATTGGTACTTTGATGAATAAAGACTTATGTTTAATTATGGATCTATTATTCTTTCTGTGTATTTCCACTGCATATCAGTTTGGCTGCAAGGTTGGTTAGTCCTTAATTGGATCCACCCACCTTGACTACATTAGGTGGTATCAGAGTGAAGTTTGTTCTTGTTTGAGAAAATTTTGTTCCTGTTGGAGCCGAGTGGATCTTGTGTACCTAGATCTTGATTTGAAAATGCCTCCAAGGAGAGATCATGAGATCTCTAAAGAAGAAGAAACTACTGGCAACTTATGTCTTGATGATTTTAGGGCTTTGTAGAAACAAGTGCAAGACCTACAAGAGGAATTGAGAAAGAAGAAGCCTACCTTGAAGGAGGATAGTGATGATGAATCTGAGGAAGATCATTTTGAAGAAGTTGTACAAGAAGCTAGAGATTCTGAGGAGAATTGAATTCTGAAAGCTATGTCTAAGATTGGAAAGAGACTTAAGATTGAAGTTTTTGCATTTGCTAGAAGCCTTAGGCCTGAAGAATTGATTGACTGGATCAATGGAATTGATGAATACTTTGAGTATGAAGAAATAGAAGATCCTGATAGGGTTAGATTTGCAAAGACTAAGTTGAAAGGTCATGCAAATATTTGGTGGAGAGAAGTTCAGTTGGAAAGAGGTAGAAGAGGAAAGGAGAAGATCACTAAATGGAACCGAATGGTTGACAAGTTGAAGAAGAAATTCATTTTGGTGGATTATAAATTGGACATGTTTAAGAAGGTGCAAGCTTTGAAGCAGACTAACAAATCAGTATAGGAGTATACCAAGGAGTTTTATAGAATCCTAATTAGGACTGGTCATTCTAAAGCTGATAAAGAAAAGGGTGCTAGGTATGTCTATGGTTTGAGACCTAGTATTCAGGAAGAGTTACTTACTATGCGGATGATAACAATCAGTGATGCTTATCAGATGGAATTAAAGATTGAAGAGAAGCTGAATAGGAAGTATGAAGGAAAGCAGAACATTAGGAACCGAGGTGGTAAGACTAGTGAGACTGTTGCTGAGACTAGTGTGACAAAGAATCCTAAGCCTGATGTAGGATCTAGCAATGGTCAAGTTACTAAGAATGTTGGACAGAGAGGAAGGTGTAAGAATGAGTTCACTGGCACTTGCTATAACTGTGGTTAAGCTAGTCATAGAAGTTGGTAGTGTCCTAAGAAAAGAGTTGCATTAGCTATTGAAGAAGACATTGAGAATGTTCCAGAGAAGGGTGAGACATTTATCACTAGGAGGTTGGCTGCATGTGTTCCTGAACCGGTGCAAAGAAGGAATTTGTTTAGAACAAGATTTAGGTGCAAAGATAAGGTATGTAATGTTCTAGTTGATGGGGTAGTTCTAAAAACTTTGTTTCAGATGAAATGGTTAGTAAGTTGAATTTGGAAAGGAGGAAGCATCCTAATCATTATCAGATTAGTTAGATACAAGATGTTTCTAAGGTTAGAATTGAACAATGCTTGGTTAAGTTTTAGATTGGATCTTACCATGATGAAATATTATGTGATGTGTTACCTATGGATGTCTATCATCTGTTGCTTGGTAGACCTTGGCATTTTGATAGAAATGTTTTGTTTGATGGTTGTGCTAACACCTATGTGGTTAGTCATGGAGGAGCTCAGCATAAGCTGATACCTTTATAGGAGACAGGAGTTAAGGGATGTGGAGCTATCAGGTGTTGTCCTAATGACAAACCTTAGGAGCAGAGGGTTGATGAACCTATTCTTGTTAAGTCTAGTTTGAAGGAAAAGGAGAATGATATCTCTGAAGAGTTTGTTGAGATTAAGAAATAGATGGTTTTGCTGGAAGAGATGGTTTAGCAGATGGTGACATTTGTGACACAGAGAGATGTAGTTGATACTGAGTTGATTGAGAAGTTTGAGAAGGATGAACCTTACCAAAGCACTGAGGTGGTCGGTGGTGGTTTGAGTCAATTGCTATCTATTTCCAACCGAAGGGATAAGCAAAGTGAAAAGTAGAAGGACTTTCTACCTAAGATAGTGAATGAAGTGAAGACTACTTGGGATGAAGGAAAAGAAGAAATATGGGTGAAGAACAGATTTGGCATCCTTGTTCTGATTCCCTTGAGGCTTGATTTCCTTACAAGAAAATATTTATGACCTGGGGTGTCTAATGCAAGAGCATCCTAGGATTCTTTGAAATCTTGTATCAACCAAAAATATGTTTGTCTTTGAAGGTAGATTGTTAGTTTTGATCTTGGTTTGGAGATATCTTGCTCAGTTTGGGAGACTAGTTGCTCAGTTTATGTGGTTACCGGGGTGCTCAATCTCTAAAGAATGCTCAGTGACTGAAGGCATCAGTTTCTTGGTGCTCGGTAATAACTATGTTGCTCGGTCATGCTTGGCATGGTTGGTTGACTGGCGCTCAGTTATTTCCTCTATTTCTCGGTGTTCTTTCTTACCGACAAGATTATTTGGATGAATCAGCTTGGCCGATTGGTGCATTTAATTTGGGTCGCACTCCTTGAGTTATGGATTGACCATTGGACATGTGGGGACCTAGATCTAGCATGTTGCATTCTTCTATGTGGATATGATGACTGTTGGGGCCATCTTTTGAAGAGTTTATTTATTTTGTAAGGCTATGAGAGAACCGACAGATGCTTTAGCATTTATTATTTATTTTAGGGATTTAATTATTTCATTAGCCAACTTGTGGCTAGGAATCAGTATTTATAGGATGCTTGGATAGTTTTTTAGGGGAGATTATTGGTGGGAGAAGGTTAGTAGCCTGCGAGCTTAGGAGCAGGAAGATTGCTTGGAAGTTTGAGTACAAGTTTAGATCTTTCCTGGGTGCCTACCAATGTGCTGCCTATTGCAGACCTGGACTAGCTTGATGTTGATGTTGGGGAAAAGATTCAAATCCTACGAGATCTTCTAGACTATTACTTGCATTATAATTTGCCATAATCGGGAAGGCCTTACAGCCTAGCACATTGCATGTAATTGGTATTTTGATGAATAAAGACTTATTTTTCATTGCAGATCTGTTATTGTTTCTATGTATTTCCACTGCATATTGGTTTGGTGGCAAGGTTGGTCAGTCCTTAATTAGATCCACCTTCCTTGACTACATTAACCTTAAACAACATAAAGGATAAAGTAAGGTCAGTGGTTTCTTTTAGTTAGACCACCATGGATAATTCAATTGAAGGTCTAATGAAACTAAATGGATAGACAAAGGCTCTTCAATATTTGACTAAATTCTCTCCTGCTTCACCTTTAGTATGAATCAATTCAATAAAAATAGTTCATCATGGGGATTATGGATTTATTGGGGAAGTGGTTGTTGATGCTGGTAAGAAGGGAAAAGGCACTATTCCTAGGCCAACTACTAGAATTAGAAGTAAGGACAAGGGAATAATTCCTGTGGATAGTATTGTCAACAAGGTTAGGAGTATTAATGAGGATTTCATTCAAAAAAATGCAAAGCTAGTTAAGACTTTGTAGGTTTTTTGGGGTGTTGTTCCCCTATTTCTTGTCTTCTTTGGTTAGCATCTATTTAGCAATTAGTTGATGACTATCTCTTCTTTTCTTTGCTGATGTGTTTGTGACTTGGGTTTCTGGTCCTTATAAAACCATTTTATAATAAAAAACTAATCAATTTAGTTTAGTCACCATGGACAAGCCAAACGATTTGGCTAACTCAAGATCATAGTAATTAAAAAATGATTCATTGAATAAGCATTTAATACATTAAAATAATTAATCATTTTATAAGTATGTTCATATATCACACCTATATTAATTGAATAATTATTATTATTTAATTAATTTAAAATTAATTATTCCTAAATTATCAATAATTAAATTAATTTAAATCCCAGATTACATCTCATGAATTAATTTTCTAGCTAAAGATAACTAACTAAATAATCAATTTACGCAATATCAAGGATAAACACCATTAGTGGGAATGGGTTTCTAAGTGAGGTGGACAACGATGAGGAGGAAGATTCAAGGAAAGGAAATGAGTATGGCCCAGATGAAATTTATGTACATCACGGTATCTGTGTTTCTGGGTTTGTGTTGTATTTGGATGTTGTGGCTTTTCCTAGGATTGTTTGGTCTTTTTTAGTTGAGGAAGAAAAGCTTGGCTACATCGATGATTATGAGGGGACTTTTGATAATGACTCATATGTGGAATATGTATTGGAGTGGATATTATGGCATGTAGCTTTTTCTACTACTGATTGGTCTTCTTTTGATGGTGTCCTACTACCATTTCTTGGCTGGTGCCTTCCTTCAACCCTTATTTTGGTTTGGTTATGTGGTGGGAAAAATGTTTCCTTATTGAGCTATGGTAATTTTATGTGATAGAAGTTTTTTCCATATTTTTCTTTCCTTTTTTCAATCTTCTACTAAGAGATGGGGTTACTTTGTTCTAGCTTATTTTTAAGATTCTAGGTAATGCCTGTACTTTGAAGGTCAAATTTATGGTGGAGTCACTTAATTCTTCTATTGAGCTGTATATCCCTACTCTCTTTGGTGGGTCTTTTATTTTTTGGGGGTGGGGATTTGATGGTCTTGATGTATGATGAGGACTTGCATAATCTCTTCTCTTCTCTCTAGTTCTTTTTATTTGGAGGTGACTCTTTGGATATTTTGTTTCCTATTAAAAGGGTTTCTATGAGGGTTATTGAGGCTGATGGAATTTTTCTAGACATTTTTTTTATTCTCAGTTTCTAGGTGTTTTAAGCTTGGTGTTATTTTTCTCTATTTATGTTAGTTTTCTAAGCAATTTTTCTTATGCCCTTCTTGAGTTACCTCAATGGATTTATTGTTTTTGGGAGGCATCATGTTTTAGGTGTTTTGATCCCTACTTGTAGAGATGGTGGAGGTGTTTGGGGATATATTTTTTAAGAGGAATATCTTTGATGATGTTAACCTTTTTATTTTCCTTTCTCTATTTTAGGTATCCTTTACCTTGATTTTTTTCTTAAAGAGAAGGTGGATAGAGAGTCTTGATAGCTATATTGCTATTGTTTGTTGGGTTTAAGTGTCTCAAGAGGTTTATCTTTGTTGTTCTCTTTCTCCACATCACCTCTTCATAGTGTTAGGCTTCTTCTTCCTTATTGTCATTCTCTTTTTCCTGTGTTGGTTGGTGCTTGGATTTAGTAGTGGTGGGTGTGGTTGGGTGTGACCATTTTAATATAATGGACTTTGATGTGCTTGATCCCATTCCCTTCCTCCCTCCTTGCTAGGTACCCTATACTCTTCTATTACATTTTATGACAAGTGATGGGTCCTTGGCTACAAGGTTGTTGGTGGTATAATATGGTGCATGTTTTTAGAGGTTGAGCTTTGATGTTCTCACTAATTTCTATTTCCTCTCCCTGTCTAGGTGGCTTTTTCCTTGTCTACTTTTTTTCTGGTGTAGATGCTAGTTATTTCATGGTTACAATGTCTATAGAAAAATGTGGGTGTGATTTTTTTAAGTGGTTGAGCATTGATGTGATCATCCCCTCTTTTCTCATATTTCACTATGCTTGGTTACCTCTTCTTTGTTGGCTTCTTCTATCTTTCCTATGGTTCCTATTGAGGTGTATGGAGCTCCTATGAAGGTGGAGTTTTCTATGGCCAAGAAGATGTGATTTCTCCTTGGTATGCTTCCAATAATGTTGGCTTCTATCTTTATTGCAACTACTTAGTTTGTGGGTTCAAGGTGGTTTCTTGTGAAATGTGGATGGATTCTTCTGAGGTTTTTCTTCATTGTGTTGTTTTCCTTTTTTATCCTCTTTTTAGGATGGGTGTCATGTTCTTTATTGGTTCTATCTTGTATAGGTGCTTGTTTCTTCTTGGTTGTAGTAGTTTTAGTGAAGGTTCAGGATGAGTTCTTAAGTGGTGGAGTGTTGATGTGCTTATTCCTTTTTTTTTCCTTTCATTGCATTGGGTTTCTTTAACCCTATTTTTTTGTTTTTGTCTTGGCTAAATCTTATACTCATGTGGAGGGAATTCCTATGGTGGTGGAGTTTTGTGTGGCTATGAAGATGTTATTTTTCCTATGTTTACCTTCTCTTTTATTTCCTTTTGGGGTGGAGATAGCTTCTATTGATGTGGAGTGTAGTCATTCAAGTAAAGGTCTTTTTGGAAGTAAGCATCCCTTGCTAAAGGTTGGGGAGCCTTTCAAAACCCCTTATTTTTTACCCTTGGGCTTGGCTTTGTGGCCCTTGGCTATATTTTGACAAATGTTTTCGTTTCTAGTATGGGATCCATGTAAAACCCATGTTTTAGGTTATGGGAGCCTGTTTAAACACTTCCAAGGTTGAGGAAGCCTTTCAAGATCCAATGTAATATGTTAAGGTTAAGGGAGCCTTTCAGAACCCTATGCTTGGTTTTGAGGCTTTTGCCTATTTTTGTGTAGCCTATTCTCTATTACTTTATTTCTTTATGGTTTATTTTGTTGCACTAGTTGTTTTCTATTGGCTTGTAATGATTTATCTCTTGTAGCTACTTATTTATGTAGGATTCCAAATCCCTCTCAAAATTTACTTGTAAATGGGTTTCGGGGCCCCTTCAAAACATGTTTTTCCCCTAATCAAAAATTAAATAATCAATTTATTGAAATCACCATGGACAAACCAAATAATTTGGCTAACTCAAAATCATAGTAATTAAAAAATAATTCATTGAACAACCATTTAATTCATTAAAACAATTAATCTTTCTCTAAGTTTATTACTTTACCACAATTAAATTAATTGAATAATACTTATTATTTGATTAATTTAAAATTAATATTCTTAAATTAAAAATAATTAAATTAATTTAGATCGCAAATTACATCTCATGAGTTAGTTATCCAACTAAAAATATCTAGCTAAATAATCAATTTAGTTAAATCACTATGGACAAACTAAATGATTGGCTAACTCAAAATCATAGTACATAAAAAATGATTCATTCAACAATAATTTAATCCAGTAAAATAATTAATCTTTCTCTAGGTACATTACTTTATAACAGCTAAATTAATTGAACAATACTTAGTGTTTTATTAATTTAAAAATAGTCATTTATTAAATTATCAATAACTAAATTAATTTAAATTCTAAATTATATATCATATGTTAAATATCTACTTAAAAATAACTAACTAAATAATCATTTTTCGTTAAGTCACCATAGACAAGCCAAACAATTTGACTAACTTAAGATCATAGTCATAAAAAAAATAATCAGTCAAATGAGTTGATTACTAAGGTATCTCCACTCATTTTAGAAATTTCTTGTTACCTCCCCAATCATAGATCAAACTCATTGTTATTAAAATAAATAAAAAATCTCCTTTGTTCAATTTCTTGTCAAAATTTCTATAATTTCAAATTGCATCGTTTATTTTCACTAGATAATTATAGATCATACATTCATGTATTAGAATAAAGATCATGTCCACTTCACACTCTATCATGAGTTTATATTTTATTTTTTATTTTTTAATTTAATTTTAATTGTAATGTTTATAATTATCAATATTTATTCTAGCACATATGGTTACATGATGGAGCCCAAGGATAATTTGTTGTGATGGAATCAACACTTTAGAAGTATTTATAAGAATGAAATAAATTTTATTTTAAAGGAGTGGATTATCACATAAAAATATTGCTTGACACATAATCCCTTGAGACTTGTTTTTGATAGAAAAAGCAGAAAGAGAGTGTTGGCTTGTGGTACAGGGAAGACTAGGAGCACATTAACAGCACTAGCTTCACAATAGATAATTAGCAGAGTAACAATATCTAGTCTACCTCTATCAAAAACAAACTTGTACATATCCTTATCAAAAATAGCAATCCAGGGTTATAGTTTAACCAAAAAGTCTTGAACATAATAATTATAAACTACCTCGTAGGGCTAAACCAAAGTCTTAAATTATTAACCATATAATAGAAAAACACAAAATAAAACATGGGACCCATGGGCCCGGAACAAGACAACATCAACATGGCACCAACAATAGTTATATCCTCCCTCCCAGCCACTTGGACATCAAGGTCATGGTCCATTCTTCCTACAAAAATAGGAAAGAGGTCCCTATTGTCCTCATCATCTTCCAGCTTACCACAAGCAATATTTTCTTGCACATTAAATAGAGTCACTGTCGAAGTGTGCATCACTTTAAGGGAAAAATTATTGGAGTCAGTGATGTGGGACTTGATTTCCTTCATATCCTACTTGAGACTGAGGATCTCATTGTCTAGCTCAGTGAATTTCTACTTGAGGGATCCTTTGAAACTCTCATTCTCAACCACAACCATCGTAGCATTCTCAGTGCGGCAGGATTTGACCTGCTATGTGTGGGGAGAGGGCAGGGTTGGGGTATTGTTGCGAGGGATTTCATTCACCACGGGCAAGGGATTCATAGGAGGAGCATTGGCAGACCTGGGGGGGCTCAAATTCTCAGCCAAGGAGCCCTTATTCAACCCAAAGGAGCCAGAGGTATCCATATCCTCTAAAAGCACCATGTCCTCAGAGGTCATTTCCTTGAGTCATCTTTTAAATTTTTCTTCAGAAATTATGTTGGAGCACCAGACGGTATCACCCATTTCAACCTCTGACCCAATCTGACTATCTAGCTTTTTCATTTTCTTAAGCCTCTTCCTAGCCTCGAGGTGCTATCATCCACCATCTTATCCTTTTCTTCTAGGGATTTAGAAACATGGGAATCCTCTAATTCCTCTAACCTTTTGAAGGGGTTCCACACACACCTCTTGTGGCCCTTGCCATCATGGGGGAGAAGGCTAGGGTCCTGGTTGGACTAGGAGGGGATTGAGAGGATTTGTTAGCTCCCGAAGGACAAATGTCTGGGGTGATTTTAGTGATAGTTAGGGGTGATTGAGGTAGGGGGAAAATAGCTTTGTGGAACTTGAACAAACAAAGTAAAAGGCCTTGGTGCAAGATGGGAATTGGCTTCTTTGGGTTTTTGTTCTCCTTAAAGTCTAGAATGTTTCTTTCTAACGAGTGGAGGAGGTAGAACGGAATAGAAATAAGGTCTCTATTTCTAACATGATTAAGGAATGGAAAATGATAGTAGTAAAAGATAGTAAATTTTCCATCTAAAGTGAAATACTTCATGATAATATGTCAAACCTTAGGCCAGAATTCAGGAAGTAGCTCACGGTTGAAACCCTCAGACTTTTTCACAGGCTTTTCTCCAGGCCTGAAGAATTGGTTGAGACTGGTCACGTTCAGCATTTAGCTAGTTTTCCTATATTTCCTTCCCTCTGTCGAGAGCCCCATCACTTTTCCAATGACTTCTTCATTGATTTGGAAGTGGATGCCCCCAACAAACACCTTTCTGTTGTTCCATGACAACACAAATTTATTAGAAATTTGTTCATCATGGTTGCCCTTCATTCTTTCCATAAAACCCCAAATGCCACTATCTTTGTAGTAGTGAATAACAAGAGGATCAGAAGTGAACTCCCCTTTAATTTTTTCAGGTTCAATGCGTAGTTTATTGCCACCCATCTCGAATGGACTGGTCTCCACAACGGTCACCTTATGAAAATTGTAGAGTTGAGATTTGTAGGTAAGGGCATAAAATAGAACTTTTTGAATTAACTGCCTTGTGTGAATTTTTCTCATAAAAGGCATGGGCTAGGTGGTCTTTGGGAAAACGAGCCCCATACAGTGAAATTTAGTAAATCTCTAGGCATAATAATCAGAAGTTAAGCCATTTTTGCCATTAATGCCCTTGGTAGTCAAAATGACATGCTGATGTAGACAACCTCCATTCCACACCTAATCTCTTAACAGGAAATTATGGGCCTTTATTAAATTTAGTGCATACATACTCATAAAAATTATTATCATCATATTAAGCTAGCATAGAAGCTTGGTGGCGCCCTCAACAATTCTATCACCAATGCATCCCATTTTAAACATTATTGATGTTGTGTTTTTCCCACCCGATTAGCACTGGGTCTCCTTAGGCAGTGTACTAATCTCCTCCCAACTAACCACCTTGGTTTGGTTGAGCCCAATACTAGCCACTGAATCAGCCACCGAGTTACCTTCCTTATAGGTATGGGAAGTGATAGTGATCTCAAATTTGTTGAGAAGCTCCAGAATTTCCGCTATGATGGTGTTCACCCGCCACCCCGCATTCAAACTTTGGTTAACAGCCTCC
Organism: Chamaecyparis obtusa; assembly: GCA_027943335.1. Taxonomy (NCBI): domain Eukaryota; kingdom Viridiplantae; phylum Streptophyta; class Pinopsida; order Cupressales; family Cupressaceae; genus Chamaecyparis; species Chamaecyparis obtusa. Next base: position 107,735 of record BSBK01001557.1, read on the forward strand.
ATAATTACTTTGGAGTCTCCCTATATCATCAGCATCCTGATATACCCCATAGAAGAGTTATGCCTTCAGCTTGGTTAACAGTATTGTTTTTGAATGGCCCAACACAAGCCAAAAGGCAAGAACCATTGTGGTCTCATAGCACTCCACCCCCACCCTAGGCAAGGTTGTTCGCCATTGTCTTAGTTAAGATTCTTTTTTCCAAGTATGACTTAGATCATAGTCAAATGAAATGGACTGAGTTCATTGATTATAAAATTGAAATGTTGATTTAGTAAATTGAAAACTTGAATTAGTAAAACTTAAATCAAAATTTGATCAGGGAATTATGCTTTTTATTAAGTTGGTGGGGAGAAGGCCCTGGTCCTGATTATAGCATAGAGAAAATTAAGGAGCACATGAACCCATGCTTTGGGTCATTACATCCCAAAGCAAGCAAAACTCTCCAATAAAAAAAATTAATCAAAAATAAGAATACTATATATTTTTAGGTTTGGCTTTTAAGAAAGTTTTGAAATTTATTAAATATTTTATTTGTACTTTAAATAACATATATGAACATAAATCTAAGTGTGCCAATAGAAGTATTTTGAAACTCATGGTTACATGGACTCTTATAATTTTTCTCATTTCACACATGCAAGAATTACCACTATTCAAGAACACATTTTAAGAATTTGTAAAATTACAAGAGTCAACTTATCCTCAACTCACACCTTTTGAAAATTATAACTATGATTTTGAACAAAAGATTATATAAATTAGAAAATATAAAATGAATCTAAAATAATATCAATAATTAAAGTGTCTCAAGAGGTTTTTATTTATTGTTCTCTTGCTCAACATCACCTCTTCACGGTGTTAGGCTTCTTCTTCCTTATTGTCATTCTCTTTTGCATGTGTTCATTGGTGCTTGACTTTAGTAGTGTTGGGTGTGGTTGGGTGTGACCATTTTAATATAATGGACTTTGATGTGCTCGATTTCAATTCCCTTCCTCCCTCCTTGATAGGTACCCTATACTCTTCTGTTAGGTTCTATGACAAGTGATGGGTCCTTAGATACAAGGTTGTTGGAGGTGGAATATGGTAAGAGTTTTCAGAGGTTGATCTTTGATGTTCTCACTAATTTCCCTGTCCTCTCCTTGTTTGGGTGGCTTTTTCCTTGTCTACTTTTTTTCTGGTGTAGATGCTGGTTATATCATGGTTACAACGTTTGTAGAAAAGTGTCGGTGTGATTTTTTTAAGTGGTTAAGCATTGATGTGTTCATCCCCTCTTTTCTCATTTCACTATACTAGGCTACCTCTTCTTTGTTGGCTTCTTCTATCTTTCCTATGGTTTCTATTGAGGTGGATGGAGCTCCTATGAAGCTGGAGTTTTCTATGGCCAAGAAGATGTGGTTTCTCCTTGGTATGCCTCCATTAATGTTGGCTTCTATCTTTATTGCAAGTGCTTAGTTTGTGGGTTCAGGGTGGTTGCTTGTGAAATGTGGAGGGATTCTTCAGAGGTTGTGCTTCATTCTACTATTTTCCTTATTTATCCTCCTTGTAGGATGGGTGTCATGTTCTTTATGGTTCTATCTTGTACATGTACTTGTTTCTTCTTGGTTGTCATAGTTTTGGTGAAGGTTTGGGATGATTTTTTAAAGTTTGAAGTGTTGATGTGCTTATTCCTTTCTTTTTCCTTTCATTTCATTAGGTTTCTTCAACCCTAATTTTTTTTTTGTCTTGGATACATCTCCTATTGAGGTGGAGGGAATTCCTATGGAGGTGGAGTTTTGTGTGCCTATGAAGACATTATTTTTCCTATGTTTACCTTCTCTTTTATTTCCTTTTGAGGTGGAGCTACCTTCTATTGATGTGGAGTACAGTCATTCAAGTACAAGTCTTTTTGGAAGTAAGCATCCCTTGCTAAAGGTTGGGAGAGCCTTTCAAAACCCTTTATTTTTTACCCTTGGGCTTGGCTTTGTGGCCCTTGACTATCTTTTGATAGATGTTTTTGTTTTTGGTATGGGATCCATGTAAAACCCATGTTTTAGGTTATGGGAGCCTGTTTAAACACTTACAAGGTTGAGGGAGCCTTTCAAGATCTAATGTAATATGTTAAGGTTAAGGGAGCCTTTCAAAACCCTATGCTTGGTTGTGACACTTTTGCCTATTTTTTGTGCAGCCTATGCTCTATTACTTTATTTCTTTAAGGTTTATTTTGGTGCACTAGTTGTTTGCTACTAGCTTGTAATTATCTCTCTTGCAGCTACTTATTTATGTAGGATTCCAGATCCCTCTCAAAATTTACTTGTAAATGGGTTTTGGGGCCCCTTCAAAACATGTTTTTCCCCTAATCAAAAATTAAATAATCAATTTATTGAAATCACCATGGACAAACCAAATAATTTGGCTAACTCAAAATCATAGTAATTAAAAATTAATTCATTAAACAACCATTTAATTCATTAAAAAAATTAATCTTTCTCTAAGTCTATTGCTTTACAACAATTAAATTAATTGAATAATACTTATTGTTTGATTAATTTAAAATTAATATTCCTAAATTATCAATAATTAAATTAATTTAGATCCCAAATTACATCTCATGAGTTAATTATCCAATAAAAATAACTAGCTAAATAATCAATTTAGTTAAATCACTATGGGCAAACCAAATGATTGGCTAACTCAAAATCATAGTAATTAAAAAAAATTATTCATTCAACAATAATTTAATCCAGTAAAATAATTAATCTTTCTCTAGATCTATTACTTTATAACACCTAAATTAATTGAACAATACTTACTATTTTATTAATTTAAAAATAGTCATTTTATTAAATTATCAATAACTAAATTAATTTAAACTCTAAATTACATCTCATAAGTTAATTATCTACTTAAAAATAACTAACTAAATAATCAATTTTTGTGAAGTCACCATAGACAAGCCAAACAATTTGACTAACTCAAGAACGTAGTCATAAAAAAATAATCAGTTAAATGAGTTGATTACTAAGGTATCTCCACTCATTTTAGAAATTTGGTGTTACCTCCCCCAATCATAGATCAAACTCATTGTTATTGAAATAAATAAATAAAATCTCCTTTGTTCAATTTCTTGTCAAACATTCTATAGTTTCAAATTGCATCCTTTATTTTCACTCTCATTATAGATCAAACATTCGCATATATACATAGATATATATATTTATTTGTTTATTTAATTTTAATTGTAATATTTATAATTATCAATATTTATTCTAGCACATATCGTTACATGATGGAGCCCAAGGATATTTTTTGTGATGGAATCAACACTTTAGATGTATTTATAAGAATGAAATAACTTTAGTTTTAAAGGAGTGGATTATAACATAAAAATATTGTTTGACACATAATTCCTTGAGACTTGTTATCTTAGTTAAGTTTTTTTTTCCAAGTATGACTTAGATTATAGTCAAATGAAATGGATTGAGTTTGTTGATTATAAAATTGATATGTTGATTTAGTAAATCAGAACTGCATGAAATAGTAAAAGTAAAATTGTAATGTTTCATTTTTATTTTTATTTTAAAACCTAGGTATGATTTAGATCATAGTCAAATGAGATGGATTGAGGTCCTTGACTATAAAATTGAAATGTTGATTTAGTAAATGAGACCAACATGAAATAGAAAATGTAAAATTGTAATGTCTCACATGTAAAAAAATGTATATCATCAATAATAATGCAAAAATAATAATTATATGTATGTATATCTCAAACATTGATAATTATCAATTTTAAAATATATATATATATATATTTATATATATATATATATATATATATTTGTGTGTGTGTGTGTACCTTTGTAGTTTGTTAAAAAATTTAATTATTAAATAAATTTTTATCTTAAAATTTTATTTATTAAATATAAATGAAAATGAGTATTCTTTAAAAAAATATAATACTTCAATCAAAATTTGATCATGGAATTATGTTTTTGATTAAGTCAGTGGCCTGATTATAGCATAGAGAAAATTAAGAAGGAGCACACGAACCCGTGCTTTGGGCCATTACATCCCAAAGCAAGCAAAACCCTCCAAGAACAAAATTAATCAAAAACAACAATACTATATTTTTAGGTTTGGCTTTTAAGAAAGTTTTGAAATATTTTATTTGTACTTTAAATCACATATATGAACATAAATCTAAGCGTGCACATACAACTATTTTGAAACTCATGGTTACATGGACTCTTATAAGTTTTCTCATTTCACACATGCAAGAATTACCACTATTCAAGAACACATTTTAAGAATTTTTAGAATTACAAGAGTCAACTTATCCTCAATTCACGCCTTTTGAAAATTATAACTATGATTTTGAACAAAAGATTATAGAAATTAGAAAATATAAAATGAATCTAAAATAATATCAATAATTAAACAAACAAAAAATAAAACTCCTTGATACTCTTCAATTTAATTATTTTATAGCACTATTATTGAAAATCAGAAAATCTTTCAATACAATAATAAACTTAAAAACCAATAAAATGTATTAAAAAGTCCAAAATTCTTAGTCATCTAAAATATTATCTATTAAAAATATATTTCAAAAATACTATTCCTCATAAGTTTATATCTACACATTAGTGATAATTCTTTGGAATCCAGACTCTTGTAAACTGTCGTTCTAAGAGGTAATGATGTTTCCCATATCTTTCATGGTTGACATCTTCAGTGGCTGAAATATTGGAAGTATTAGACAATAGAGACGGCATCGGCCAAGGCAGACAACAAATAAACCTAAATGGCTCTTCAGATCCATCCCATCCGGCAGGCTTCCTGTTAAGGTGCGGGGCGAGCCGTAAGGAGCTTGAGAAGCGAGTCGGCTTTCCTCTTCGACCGAGATGAACCAGTGGACGCCACCATTTGCACCGGTACAATAACTCTCTCCGCCACCCCTGTTACCATTTCCTCCAACCCGCTGTTACACATCGCTGTTAATACTGAGATGGCGTTCTCTTTTATTTTCTCGGATCCCACACTAACTAAATCAACCAAGGCGGGAATGACTGGTTTGCCAATGCTCATAATCTCGTCCATTCCTTCCGAGCAACCCGCCAGAAGAGAGAGCAGCGCCAGAGCATCAGCCGTTACGTTCACGCTCTCCTCTTCCTCGATTCTTCTTTCTACAATCAAATCAATCAGCAACCCAACTACACCCGCCTTCAAAACGGCGTCCTTGTTTTCCTTATATCCTGAAAGGATAGAAAGAGAGTTAGCGGCGTCCTTTTTACCACTAGAGTTGCCTTCTCGAAGGAGGGTGACCAGCGCAGGAATGGCGGCAGGCTTGGCGCCAATGGCGATCTTATAATCGTTCACAACAGAGAGACTGAAAATCAAAGCGGCGGCATTCTCTTGGGCAGTCACAGAGCCGCCATTTTGCATCACTCCCAAAATCGCATCCACGGCGCCTGACGCACCCATTATGAAAGCCTTATTGTGTTCGTTGATGGAGATGTTCAGCAGCGCCTTGACGGCGTTCTCCTGAGCCCTAGAATCCGAAGACAAAGATAAAAGAGGGACCAGGAAAGGGATAGCCCCGGCCTCAGCAATGCACCTGCGAATCTCGGTCCCACGTTTTGCCAGAAGGCGAAGCTCGTAAGCCGCCTGCGTCTGTTCTTGGGACGAGCCTGTGGCGAGCTTTCTCACCAAGAAGGCGGCGGTCATCTTAACAGCATCGTCGCCGCCGCCGGCCTTGGCGAGGTGAAAGGGCACGTTGTGACGATCGCACCACTGGCTAACGAGGCTCCGTAGTGCGTTGTTGGGAATCAGAGGAGGGTTGCACGGGATCTTCTGGCCCGTGAGTGGACAAGTGAAATGACCCGAATCCAGCCATTCTGTGATAGAGGAGCGGTCGTATGTGTGTCCGGATGGCAGAATTACGGGATCGCTCATAAGATCCAGCGATATAGGGCACTTCAAATGTTCAGAACACTCGAATAACAACTATCTTTCTCCCTGCCCTCAAACCGGTAAGAATCCTTGAAGGTGGGGGAGCACGCCACTAATTCACAATCCTCTTCTTCTCCCTTGAACAAGACCGATTTGGCATAAACCACAAGGCCGATCAGGCTCCGTAATCTATCCATGGCATAAGGCGCTGCAGCTGCGCCGGCCTGCACTGTGATTTGTTCCTGCAGTTTCCTGATCTCGTCTCTGCATTTGGAGAGGCTGTCAAGACCTATACCAAACAAGAGGCCCCTCAGCCTCTCCACATCTGGCGGGGCAGCCTCTTCCTTTCTTTCCAGCCGTGCAATGGCCTCCTCCAACTCGCGTAGAAGGTTCGAATCCTCCTCGTCTCGCTCGGGAATGATTGTTGCATGTTTCCTGATCAGCTCCACGTGGTCCAGGACCTCCTTTGAAATGGCTAGCAACCCCAGCGGCAGCATCGCTAGCGCTTTGGTCATGTCGCGAGTGATTTCGTGCAACTGCCGCGACACAGAGCCGGCTTCCATGATGTCCCATAAGCAGCTGGTGGTCGTGTCTTGTAATATATCTCTGGCCTTGTTTATCACCATGAGGAGTTCTCTCAGACTTGCAGTTGCCGAAGGAGGTATGATCACATCTTTATCGTTAAGCTCGTGGAAGAGCAGGGAGAGGAGGCTTATTCTTCGAGCGATGCAGACCACGTGCTGGGTATGATTCCATAGGTTTGGTTTCTGTAACAAACCCAGCTCCTTGGATGCGAGGAGCAGGGATCGAACTAGACACGTGGGTGCTTGAATTGTGAGATGGGAGCTGGAGAACTGTGCAGGCAATTTGATTTCCCCTAATCTCTCCAGACGAGGGAGCCTTAACGGGCGACTTTTTGTTTCCATTTCGGTGATAATACTCTCGATTTGTGTGAATAATATAGACATTATCCGTAATTGTCGTTACATACCAATTCAGCCATTTCACATCCATACCAACAAGCGGAGTCCGAGTCGTCACTTGCCTCGTTTAAAAAAATCCTCTAAAAAGTAATATTAACGTAAGTTGGACGCGGTCTCAAAGCGACGTATTCATTTCCTCGACAATGTCAACTTATCGCGGGGTAGTTGTAGAGTACTAACTCCCCCATCTATATGCTTTTATATGCATAATTTATCCAGAAAAATAATGTTTCATAGGTTTCGTTGACTTAAAGGAGGTTAATTAATTTACTGAATCGAAGATATTTTGAATATATTAAATTATAGTTAATAATGATAAAGGCTAAATAACTTGCATTTGTATCTTGGAGTGCAATGGGTATGTCAAAGTAAATAATTTGCAGGTGTACCTTGGAGTGTAATGGGTATGTCAAAGAGGTATAGAAAGTCAATCAGGGGAAATTATGTCTATTATTTGTATACATTTGTGTAGTGCTTGAGTTCAATTGGTGGGAGATTTAGTGAATGGTAGTGTTTTAGCACTTGAAACTAAGTATCCATTTATAGGGATCCAAACACAACCAAAACAAAACCTTGGAATTAGGAAGATAATTAGGCTTGATTACCAATATGTTCATGATATATTTAAAATAGGGGGGGGGGGGGGGTTGGTTGGTTTCAATTGGATAGTTTGGGAGTGTGGTTGGTCATTTATGGTGGTAAACATTTTTGGTGTACCATTAGAGAGAGAGAGAGAGAGGAGTATGGGGGGATAGCGGTAGTGGCGGGGGAGGGGTTTTAGTTAGATAATTAGAGAGTATGGTTGTTTATTTATGGTGGTAAACATTTTGTGTGTATCATTGGAGAGAGTGACTGGGAGAGAGGAAGAGAAAGAGAGGTAGAGGGAAGGAAAGAAAGAGGGAGAGATAGAAAGAGGGGGGGATAGAAAGATATAAAGATAATGGTACATAAGAAGTGATATATGTCTATTGTTGCTCGTAGTATAGTGAAATTTAATATAATGTAATCCCTCTATATATGTCTATGTGTACTATATTTCTTATTATTATCTCTAATATAGTGAGCAAGAGACATAGTGAGATAATTACTATATGTTATTATTAAGTTTATTATTCATGCTATATTATTATTATTAATTAATATGCAAATACCTAGAGAGAGTTATAGATAGTTCTAATATATAAAACAAGAGATATTGAATACAATTGAGTATGCTACATAGTTATCTACATGGTTATTCCTTCTCCATAATCTCTAGAGTAATGTTCTACTTCCTAATTGGATTGTAAGTAGAGTAATCTAATACTGATCATAATTATATGAATACTATTTTGTCTTCCCTTATTTGTCACTTGTGCATGTAGGAAATGCAAGAAAGGTAACTATTTTTAGTTTCTTTTCTATACTTCCAGCCAAATTCATTAATAATATAGATAATTAGATAGATAGTGTAACATGAATATAAAGTCCCCCTATATTTTAGATGTACTCTTGTTATTTTTAACTCCATATACATTATGTGGCTTTAATTATCAATTGATAATTTAAATATAATAATTAATATTTATTTAATTAGTTGATACTAAAAAAATAATATTTACTATCAATTAAAAAATTAAATAAATGATAATTATATATTAAATATTATATTATATACTATACTATAGAAAACATGAAAAACAAATAATATAATATGTATTATATCATATTATTTATAGATTGTATAATAGAATATAACGTAAATATATAAATAATACACACATTCATACATACATATAATTTAAATGCAAATATAGTATAATAAAATACTTTTATATTATGTATTTATTTTTACAATATTTAATATAAAAAAATAGTTTTATATATCATATTATTTATATATAATATATAATTTGAATATAATTATTAAAAAATATACTAACTCCTTTTAATGTATTGAAATAATAATAAAAATAATATGCAAATGTAACTATCTAGATGAGAAAAAATATATTAGATATCTTTAAATACAAAGACATAATCATATTACATATAAATTTTTACAAAATTTAAATTTAAATTTACCCATTCAAAATGGATCAATATCAAATTTAAACATATAAACTATATCAATGAATAATAAGTAATTGTAATTAAATTAAAATTATAAAATAAAATTATTAATGATAGTTTCAGACACAAATATACTAGTATACTATTCAATACATGAAAATTACAGGGCAAAATCAATAGAAAAGGGCATCACCACTTCACGTCTCTTTCGATTAAACCAAGTTACTACTTCAAAAATCAAATGGCACATAAAATACAAGCTTTAATTATGCCATGAGAGATTTTGTTAAAATATTTGCATGCATTAATTATTTAATTCTATTAAAAAATACTACATGAAAAAGCGAGAATCATAATCTTCAAAATGCACATATTTAACTAGCACTTGCGCTAACAAGGTGCAATAATTATGTCAATAAGAAGATATGCTTTGTGTTATAAAAAATTAGCATAATTTCTCTCTAATCACTTAGATCACGCATCAAATGCATCATGTTAAGATGACTAATATTTACTCACAAGAAACCCCCAATTACAAAATGAGTAAGATTTAACATGTAATGTAGGCAAAACATGATGTATAATTCTTGTATGTTTGTATTACTTAAAATTAATTAACAAATAAAATGAAACATGATAAAATGACTAAGATTCACTCAAAGATGATCCACCAATCTAAAAATTGGTAAGTTATTTAAAAATGGTCTACCAAATCAAATAATTGGTAATTTGTATAAACATAGTGTAATGTGGAAAATGGTGATCAATAGTACATTACCAAGTTCCGCATACCTTGGAATACAAAACCCTTAAAAAGGTGAATCCAATTTGCACAACCAAAGGAATGAGGGTGCAAAATTGTGATCTACACAATGTGGGGCTTTTGTGATTCCTTATGTCAATGATATGTAAATTTGATAAATGATTATGAAAAGAAAATGCAATGAACTCACCTTGAAACTAGGAGAAGAGGAGTGGAACTTTATATCTAGGTTTCTAAAAATGTAGAGTTGTCAAAATCTGAAATGGTTCTGGATCTGGCACTTTGATACATGTAACTTCTGATTGTGAAAATTTCAGATCCAAAGGACTATGTCAAACAAAGTCTACCTTGTCCCAAAAATTTGACCTAGCCCTAGAAACTCCAAGTTTGATGGAATCCATGAAGGATCTACCTCTTGTTCCATAAATCCCAAAATCAAAATATAAAACTACAAAAACTTGTTCCTACACATAAGAAGAAAGAAAAAAGTTTGTGGGAATAGGATTTCCTTGGTCAATCCCATGTATAGAAATCAACCTTGAATTGAAATAAATGTATTTGAAAGAATGTTGACATATAGCATAGATTATATCTAAATAATAGAGTATAGCATAGCATATAGATGCAATTATCTCAAAGTGTGTGATCAAGAATGCTGATACAATAGATTTGACTCAACAAAAAAACCAAAATAAAATCATGTAAGACAAAACCTCATGTAATAGATGTTGTAATTTTCCATAATGTTGAAATGAAGAAGAGATAAAAGATGAAGACTTGATGGATGAATTTCATGAGTGGACTTAAATACTTGAATGCTTGGTGATCAATGCCTTTAATGAATTCTTTCTTGCATGTGAATGTCTCGAATGAACAATAACTTTCTTGATAATACTTGCATGAAGATGAGATGTGAAAATGAGAGGAAGAAGTCTCCTTTGATACACATTTTGGGGCTCAAATTTTTTAAGGCAAGCCTCAATTAAGCTCCTATGAGAAACACCCCCACATAGGGCTCGTAGCACACTAAAAAGAAAAGCCCTAGGACAAGGCTAACATGGTTCAACCTTATCTAGGAAAAGACTAACCTGAGTTGACCTTGTCAAGGCATACATTTTTAATGTTTTCATGGGACCTAGTGTTGTGTGCCAAGAAGGGGATTTGAAAACCTCAATCTACTAGGAAATTAGGGAAAATCTCAAAATTCAAAAATGCATGTAAAGGACCTTAGTGGAAAATGAATTATGTGAATGGATGGAATGGAAAATTATGTATAGAAATTGTACCAACCTTGTATTTGGACGAGGAGGACCTATATTTGAATTAAGTATGTATTTAGGTATAATATGAGGTCCTGCCATAACAAAAATAATGGTCTGACTAAAAATGGTCCCCAAATGTACACAAATTAAGTGCTTACTTTTTAGGATGATACATTTAGCCCCTAGTTTAGTGGAAGTGTGATACAAGCTCATGCTCATAGTAAAGGAAGATATAGAAGAAATAATTATGAGAGAAAGATGATAGGTGAATTGCAAAGAGATAAGACATCACTAGGTTTAAGGACATAAGCCCCCCAAACCAAGGATCTTAACTCTACGTCAATGCACAAGGGCGTGAAAATGAAAATAAAAATCAAAGACAAAAGACACTGAAGGGTTTAGTACTAAAATAAAACTCCAAATCAACTAGTGAAAGAGACCTCAATCAAAAATGTCTCATCCACTAATATCATGTCTAGAAAGCTATTACAAGAGCACAAGTAATCATATAGAAAGAAGCATCACCAAATATGATACAAACTCCATATTCTAATCTACTAGCATAGATATGAGAGAGAGAGAGAGAGAGAGAGAGAGAGAGCATGAATCCAATAGACTATCAAATTGTGTTTTTCTTAGTTGATCCCTGGGGAGAGAAGAGAGAGGGGGGAGAATCGATGGTCTAGCAAATTTTATTGCACTAGTCAATTATAACTTAGAGAATTTGCACACAAGGTGGATTGTGGGGACCAGTCTTATGGAAACCATCATCTCCATGTGGATCCATGTCTAGGGATTAGTCTTATGAAAATTATGTATGAATCCATGTTAATGGATTAGTCTTATGTAAATTTTGTATGAATCCCTATCTCGGGATTAATCATATAAATTTCATATGAATCTATGTTTAGGAATTAGTCTTTATAAAAATTTCCATGTGAATCCATGAAAATTAATCAGTCTATGGATCAATGAACAAAAATTGCATGTAATGTACAAGGGAGACCCTATGTATTTCCCCCTCCTTATGATGGAGATGTAGGAGACATAATATAAGGAAACTTGAATTAAGGATACCTACTTCCAACAACAAGAATATATACTTAAAACAAAAATGCATGCCATAAAATCAGCTAAGAGTGGTGACCCTTATGAGCTAAGAAAATAGATAATCATGAAAGGATATTCTTCTTGTGGGAAGAGGACCTCAAAAGGAAGAGATCTTGCAAGGGGAAGATTATGTTCCCTCTACTGCAATTAAGAGAACCCCCAAATCTAAAACTAGGACCAGGGGTAAAGGGAAGGTTAAGGATACAGACTTGGAAGAGGAAGATTATGTCCCCTCTATTAAGATTAAGAGAACCCCAAAATCCAAAACTAGGGCTAGGTGGATAACGAAGGAGAAGGATAGGAATATGGGTTCTCCCATCTTTGTCACTAGTAAATTTGTGGGTAGAGGTGAGTTCAAGTTTCCTTCCCCCTCTTGTGATAGCGAAGTTTCTAAATGCAAAAAAAATAAGATCAGAAAAGGCAAGTGTAAGGAATTAGTAGTGGAACTCCAAGTTGATCAATCCCCTATTTCAAGTGAGACTCTCTCACCTCGAGCTGTCTCACACAATTATGGTGGTTCTAAGTGTCCCATGGAGCTCAAAGTTGATTCCCACCACTTCAAGCTAGATCCTGAATATTATTGTGATATACTGGGTATGGTGAGAGATAACACCATTAATTTATTTTCTCTATTTAAATGGTTTTTCCATGAAATAAAGGAAATGCATATTATACAAAGATATTTGGGTAGAAAATTGGAAGTAATGGAGTCCTCTATAGGTGGTAAAATACAAGGCCATACCATTGTAGATACTTCTAGTGTGAGCATTACCCCAAGGAAAAATCTATGGTCAGAAGAGGAGAAGAAATCAATAGTGGATGCACTTAGTAAGACCTTGGAAAAAATTGAAAAATGAAAAGGGAACGTAAGAAAAAAATATCTTAGGTTGAGGAGAAGGTTAAAAGTGTGAAGGACATTCTCTAGACTGTCATGAACTAGAGCCAAATGAGTATAAAGAAAACAATAGAAATTATGGGCAAGCTAGTGGATACTCTAGAAAAATCACACCAAGAGAGGCTAATGATTGAGCTGGATGCTAACAAAGAAAAAGGACAAGAAGCTTCTGGACCGAGCAAGAGGAACAACGCCAATCTCCAAAGAAATGTCAATAATTCCCCTCTAAAATTGAAGGACGTTAAAAAGGCAGCAAGTTAGATATGACTCAACTATAGGTGGAGGTCACAATTGTTCTCAAGAATTTGGCTTAGTCTATCCCCTTTTCTCCTAGTTTTTCTTGTTGTGTTTGCTTTAGGCTATCTATTTGTTGGCTTTTAGTTACCATTTTTTCTATATATCTTTAGGGTGGCCTTTTTTTTTATTGCATATGGTGCCTTGTTTTGACTAATGGAGCATATTGATATATCTATACTCTTATTTTGTTCAAGGGTTTCAAATCCCTTCAAAACCTTATTTTACTGTAATCAAAAAATATTAAAATTATATTAATGAAGTTCAAAGTTATATCTTATCTATTATTTCAAATTATCTAAGTTAATAAGAATTATAATTAATCAACTACAAGATTTATTTAATTCATAATTTAAGATCAACATCTTGTTCAAAGGTTAAGAAGGGAGCTGGAGAATGATAGTGAGAAATGGAAGAAGTGAACAAAAGTCTGGAACACCTAGAAAAATCACACCAAGAGAGGCTGATGATTGAGCTGGATAGTGACAAAGAAAAAGGACAAGAAGCTTTTGGACCAAGCAAGAGGAACAAGGCCAATCTCCAAAGAAAGGTCATTAATTCCCCTCTAAAATTGAAGGACGTTAAAAACGTAGCAAGTTAGATATGACTCAACTGCAAGTGGTCACAAAATTTCTAAAGAACTTGGCTTAGTCTATTCCCTTTTATCCTAGTTTTTCTTGTCGTGTTTGCTTTAGGCTATCTATTTGTTGGCTTTTGGTTACCATTTTTTCTATATATCTTTAGGGTGGCCTATTTTTTTTTTGCATATGGTGGCTTGTTTTGACTAATGGAGCAAAGGTTAAGAAGGGAGCCAGAGAACGATAGTGAGAAATGGACGAAGTGAACGAAAGTCTAGAACGCCTTACAGAAAGGGGATATCACTATTTTTATTGAAAGACTCCATGGTTGCAGAAAGGAAATCACCAAAATCTTCATCAAAACCTGGAAGGATGGGATGGTGGAGATTGAGGGAAATTCATTCACCGTTACAGAGGAGGTAATATCTATGGTCACCGACATTCCCATCACCGAGAAAAAATTCTACACAGACCAAAAACTTTCTGACACTGTGATCAAAAAGTTTGCGAGGGATGACAAGGAGATGAATGCCATAGTCAAGGCGAGCACCTACTACATTCTTGGGAGCTTGAAGATGCTTTGGCAGTTTGTTTTGAAGGCCCTCATATTCTATGTCACCCTGGATACCAAGTTTGATAGAATCCACACCTATCATTTCATCTTGTTGAATCATTTTAGGCATGGTTTTAATATTTTCATTCCTTTTTATCTCTTCTCTTCTATGAATAAGAATATCACTAGTTTTAGAGATAAGAAAATTACTAATCCTGCCCTCCATGAAGGATTGCTTCTATTGTTATATGAATTCTTTAAAGCCCAAATCCTAGGCAAGGAAATAGGGGATAGTAAGGCTATCAGTGAGGACTCTGAGTTGGATTATGTGCCTTTGGGTACTTCAATGGGAAAACTTTTGGATAACAGTAAGGAAGTCAAATATAAGAAACAGAACAAGGGATCCCCTTATAAGAAGCATCCCCTAAATGCCATCAAAATCAAAAAACTCTCTAAAAAATAGGATAGGAAGGAGGCTCACTTAGAGGAAGAGTACAATGACAAGGAGGAAGAAATGGATACGGAGGATGATGAGGGTAATCCCAATAAGGAAGAAGCTGACATGCAGGAACAAGTTAATGAGGAAAACCCCAATTCTAAGTTGGACCTCTCGGGTGGCCTATCGGTTGATCTTACAATCAACGAGGATAAAACCCACCCTACTCAATCCCTTACTAGTAATAATTCAAAGAAGCACGACCCTGTTATTAAAGAGAATGAAGAGCAGGGCACTAACCAGTCACCTATAAGGATAGACAAAATAGAAGATACCTTAGGGGGAAGTATAACAGTCAAGAAACTGGGAAAGGCAAAAAGGTCTAGAGAAATTTCAATATCAACACACTGCGTATAGGAATCATTAGGGAGGATGTCTACCCTTGGATTCTAGAGGACAAGGAAGGAAAAGTCCACAAGGAAGAATTGATAAACCCAGCACTAGTTGTACTAAGTGATAAAGCTAGGGAGATGGACGTGGATTTCCTCAACAAAACCAAGAATAGCATGCTGGATTAGTTTAGATCTTTCAAATGGCTCTACCATGAGATTGAGGATCTCAAAGAAAAAATTCAAGGAAAGGACAACAAGGAAAACACTACAGAGAAAAAGCTAAACCTGGAAACTAGGGTCCAGTACCTGAAATCCAAAATGATAAGCCTTGAAAAAACCCTTAAGGGTGTTGCTGAGAAAAGTTTTAATATCCTCAAAATGTCCAACGAGAACCTAAAGTTGTTAATCAAAAAGATGGAAGAAAAAATGGAAACTATAGCTGTTCAGAGGATAAGGGAGGATGAGAACAAGCCCACTGAAGGACTAGGAAAAAGAACTAGGGCAAGAACCAGGAAAAATAGGGTGAAAATTGATCCCTAAGGATCCCAAGTTCACAAAACTTTTAATCACGTAAATGACTTTTGTTCTAAAATGTGCTCTCCATTTCATCATTTATTTATGTGTTCTTCATTTACTTCCATTTTACTCTATATTTTATTAGCAAAGCTTCTGATAAGTACCTAAGTAAAATGTTTTTCATTTCAAAAACATATATTTTTAGTTTTTGATCTCACAATAGAGCTACGAATGCCAGTGAGTATAGTAAAATTTTCCTGTATTTTCATTAAGAAACCTGCTAATATGAATTCAAAAAGAAATCAATACCTCTATTTTCTTTGTTCCAATCTACTAATCATTATACCTCAACAGTGTTCAATATATACAAATAGGAGGAAAACATATTTTATTATATATTTTCTTTTCTTTTTTTGTAATAAATGAAATTTAGATTGACTTTAAAATAAAAGTAGCATATAATTGGGTTCAAGAAAGAAATCTCTATAGAATACTCATCATTAAGCTGCACACAGTCTCATTTGGAATACTTGGCTATTCCTCTGTGTCTCTTCCAGATTGTCAATGAACTCCTCTACATCAAGAGAATTGTAGGTTACTAAGGGTCACATGACAACTTTTTCACTTGGTATTTCTCCACTGTTCGGTTCCTGGATCTCGCTACACCTTTGACATATGAATTGCACTATAAGAAACATACACTTAGCTAAAGCTTAAAAAACCAATGAAAGGATTTTTCAGGGAAATAATAAAGGAACTCAGATATCCCAAAAAAAAGGATTATTTGAAGCTCTAAAATTTCAATGCAAACTACTGGTTTATACCAAATTATAATTTTGCCTACACTATTTAACAATCTATGCAATTCTTGTTGCATGCACAACAAAAATATTTATTTTAATTCCACCTGCACTATTTAACAATCTATGCAATTCTTGTTGCATGCAGAACAAAAATATTTTTTTAATTCTGCCTGCACTATTTAACAATCTATGCAATTCTTGTTGCATGCACAACAAAAATATTTTTTTAATTCTCCGTGCACTTTTTAACAATCTATGCAATTCTTGTTCCATGTACAACAAAAATATTTTTTTATCATCTTTGTCAGTCAAATTTTAATTTCTCAATGAATGTAAAACAAAAAAAACTTGAATCAAAACACAAGTAAAACAATAAAATTAGAAAATCAATTCTTTCATCACTACAATCTTCAATCTACATCCTGCAATCACCATCTTGAATTGCTCCTTGAACTTGTCCACAAAACACAAACATTTGATATTTTTCCATTTTGCCTTGTAACTTCCTTTCTTTCTTTGTTCCACAGGTATTGTTTATTAAATGAAATTGACAATGCATGTATTGAAAGATTCTATATGTGTCAGGGTGTAGAAGGAAAATAAAAAAAGTCTTTCGTATTCTTTATTATTAATTTCAATTTTATTACACTTTTAGTGGTCCTGTGATTTTTGGATTTTCAGGGGTTTTTAATTTAATGCCATGTTTTTTAGCTGGTAGTGGAATTGGAAATGTTTCTTTAAAATTACACCATTTTTATAAATGACCTCTATAAGGGGGGTTGGATGCCACTGTAGTTGTTACACCTCTCAGCGTAATAAGATTCCTTCATATTAAATGCAAAAGTAAGGAGTCCTCACCTCTTGAAACGTCTAAATAGCAAACTAAAATGTATTTCTTTAAAAAAATAATCGTCAGTCTTTATAAAACTTACGTTTTTTTATTAAGGGATACTTCAAAAAAAAAATTCAATCATTATCTTTATAAAACTTTATGCTTTCTTTTACTATTTAGCTATGGATTTCTTTACTGTAGAAAAATGAAATTATCTAAAAAGATAAATAAAAATTATGCTAAGATGAATGATTGTCCATCCATTTTCCATTACTTTAAAATAGATAAATATCTAATTTGAAGAGGTAGTGTAGTTTGTTCCATAAATCTAATCTGAAAAGCTAGCCTAGTTTGTTCCATATAGATTCTGAGATCAATTCTCTTTGCTTTGACAAACTTGGTTGTTCCGTTAGTGGAAATTTTTATATTTAATAGTTGATTTTCGTGCTATCTTTTGGTGTTCATTTTTTTTTCAATTTCATATTTTAAACTATAAATGTTAATCATTTGTATGATTATATGTAGTGTTTACTCATATTTAAACATGTTAAATTAAAAAATAAATAAAAAGATGATTATTATATTATAAAATATTTGTGGAATAATTGGGTTTTTATAAGATTTATTTTTTATTACATTGATCTTTTATTTGGAATAGTTTACTTTGATAAATGTTAGTTTATTACCTTTTTTTTTTAAATTATTCTATTATATTTCAAATTAGATATGCACTATTTCTATTGTATGAATTTATCATACCTCATTTTCTCAATATATAATTGATCATTATCATTATTATATGAATTTACATGAAAAGGTTCAATCTATCAACTAAAACTTAATACAATTAGTCTCTTATCATTCATAATTGATTTGAATTTAATTTCATCTAAATTTAAATTTAGACATGGTGGTTGACAATAGAGTCACAATCACATGTGACATGTTTACAATCATAAAAATATATAAATTTGTTCTAGATTATTATTTTTTTTCATTTCTTTATAACTACAAGTCTTGTGTAATTTTCTTTAGAGTGTAGAAAGTGTGATGGAAAGATTAAAAATATTTAAACGTTGCTATTAAAGTGATGTGACTAATTAAAACAATCCAAGAACTTGAAGCACATTTTTTCATAAATTAACCAAATTTGCTTTCATTTAAGTTTCATGTTGAGGGCCCGTATTTTACAATGGTTGGAAAAGAGATTATAAATGTATTCAAAAGGATATTTATAAGACTCATATTTTGGGATTTTTACATAAATTTCTAATTTTAAAATTAAATGGTCACTTATTTGTATGTCTACGTTAAATGCATCTTAAAATGGTAGAAAGGGGAAAAGAATACAATGTGGTGATGATAAATAAAAACTCTTGAAATTTTCCTTAAGTTGATAGACATTTACATGTTGAAGAACATGATAATACTTATATTATTTAACAACAAATATTTCTTGAATAAAAAATAAAGTACATAATCATATGTGATGGTATATTAATTTTGTGTTTATTTCTTTATAATCGTACGACTTGTTTAATTTATACACATAAATCCTCTTATAAATTAGTATAGAAAAATAATTTCACACATCTACTTCTATACATTTGGTATCAAAACTTGATAACCTTAGATTCTAGGTGTTGGGGACAAGGATTTTAAATAGCAATCTTGGATTGAATATGAGCTTATGAAAAAAATATTATGTTGTAAGAAAAATGAGATGCACATCAAGAATAGAGATGGAGAAGTTAGTAAGAAATGAATTTAGGATTTGGAAGCTCAAGATATGGATATGCTTATGGATAGAGATCTATGGGTTGTAGTGTTTAGATCCAAACTTGACAAAGTAAAACAAGAAGATTGATATATATTGGGTTAAAAAGATAGGATTATCATTAGACTATATTTCTCAAATTTTTTATTGTTTAAAAATATTTAAAATGTTGGTGTAGGCTTAAGTTTTACTTAGATAGCTAACATAAAATATTACTAGATATTCATTGTATAGTATTTAATTATATTTATAGTGAATTTATTTTTTGGTTAAGGTAATTAGTTGATAGTTTATCAGACTTCAACCTTTTTTATAGATTCAGGGTGTTTGTACATTTTGTAGTATCTCAATATAGTTATTCGTTCACGGGTGAAATAAAAATATTTCTTCTCTCATATTGTGAAGGTGGTTGTATTCATATTATTGTTACTGGATGGTTACACCAACATAAAAGAGACTATATTGCAATAAACATATGGAAGGTGTTAAGTTCAACATTTATTAGGATAAATCCTTGGTAAAAAAACATTTTATTAAGAAATACTTTGTTTACCCACTAGATGGAGGATAATGGTATATGTCTTTGAACATCTATTATTTCAAATATGACCAACTAAACTAATTGCAATCTATTAGAGTGAAGATGCAAGAGAAATATTGGTGCATGACCTTTCTATGTTCTTTTTCAGATTCATAGGAGCACCTTGTTATGGATATTGAAACACTATGAGCATGCTGAAATGGATGCGATCTTGTTCATGCTTTGGAGACTAAGATGCTAGATGAGAAGGAAATTTATGGCACTCTAGGGAAAGAGCTACATAGATGAAAAAATGAAAGGGATCTAAAAATAAAACCATTGTTGAGAGGTTGAATTATTTTTATCTTAAGTTTTTTTGTTGTGAGTATTGTGTATATGAAAAATTTAAACAATTTAATTTTACTATAATTTTAATAAATCTTCTAGGGCATTAGACTTATGTATTCTAATATATTTATTCATAGCAATATTTTTTAATATATATATATATATATATATATATATATATATATATATATATATATATATATATATATATATATATATATATAATTTCTTTATTTAGTTATACCAACTATATTTTTACTTTTGTAGATAAAAGACAAAATTCCTCTTGTGACGTCTCATTCACGCTCTCACCTATTATTATTATTAAACTTATTTTTCTTCCCTCCTCTTTCAAATCAATCATCTATTGTGGGTTTCCCCTTTCTAGATTTGGTAGTTGATGTCTCATCTCCTAGTGGTGGTTCATCTTGGTCCAATGTTGATCTTGGGTTGGAGGTGGTTGGTTCCCTATATGTGGGGGGTTCCTTAGAGAGGTGCTATGGTTCCAGACCCATGTTTTGTTTCTCATCATATTGTGATGGGATATTTACCTCCTCATATGATGGATGTTGGGTCCTCTGCTCTCCATCTTTCCTCTGACTCCATTTAAATGCATTCATTTATAGATTTACTAAAGAAAATATCTCCTTTTAGTAATGTATACAAGGTAGCTACTTCTAAAAAATGAAAGGTATTGACATGCTTAGAGTCTCGTGTGCTTCAACTATTCTCTTGACTCCTTTAGGTTTAAAGTTGTGCTAGTATGTGAAAATTATTTGCTAGGGATGGTTTAATTTGTTGGTTTTTCTATGTTTGGCCTTCTCTTCCTATTTTCCCCACTGGATTCAAGAGGTTTGGTTCCCTCTATAGTTGATGTTAAAATAAAGATTTATCCTTGTTCGAGAGGTTCCTCTATATATTGTTTTGATTCTGAGGATGATTGTTTGGTAGTTCTTAATGGTGGGCCTTGGAGGTGGAATTCACAACCCCAATTAATTCACTCCTAGATTTTGTCTTTTAATTTTTTTAAAGATTCAAAGGATGTTTTGTCAAAATGAGTATGGTTTCCTTATCTCCCACTTCATTTCTAGTGTAGTGAATCCTGTGAAGCTATTGGTAACACATTATGTGGATTATTGAAGGTCAGCCATGTGACCAATATTTTTGGTCATACTTACTTTTCCCACATTTTAATCAAAGTTGATATTTTAAAATCTCTTCTACATGAATTCATTCAACAAGTTAATGATAGATCTTGGTGTCAGCTGATAGACTATGAAGGAATCCCCTTCAGCTGCATGAGATATTTCTACTAGGCATTTGGCTTCAGAGTGATCACATAGTGCTCATAGTAAATATTTCTCAACCTAGTGGAAGAATGCTATTCATGACTACCTAACTATTTTTATTGGTGTTTTTTCTAAGGATTGTGTTGTTTCTAACTCTAAAAAACTTACACCTATTTTTATTCCTTCAAGTTCAACGGATAAGATTGAGGTTTTTAGCTTGGATCTAAATTAGAATGCTTCTTTGCATCTCCATATTGATTCAGATTTACTTGTCATTGTCGATTGCCACACCACATATACTTCTATTGTTTTTCCCCTTTTTACTATTTGTCAAACTTTTTCTTCTACAAATCTAGTGGTTTGTAGTGGTTACATTGTCTCTTCTAATATTTTGGTTGGTAATTTTACTATCCCTAATGATGTCACTAGTTCTAAATTCATTTCTATTGACCCACCCCTTTCTTCTGAGGGTCCACATTGTTTTTAATTTAAGGATAGATCTACTTGGATCTATGTGGTTAAATATTGGTAATAAATATGCAAGCTTTAGAAATTAGACCATAGTATAAGCTTGATATAAGACTTTTTATTTAATTATGTAAAGGGGATTTTTAGTTTACTCTACATAATTATGTCTAGTAAACATGCCTTTGGGATTTAGGATTTTATTTGAGGCAATTTGATCAAAATTAGGGGCTTAGGTTCTACTAGACAAATTTTAAGTGAATACAGGATCTGGGTATAAAATTTAAAAATAAATTTCCTTCTAACAAGTCTTCACCTCCTTAGGTTAGGATGTTAGATAAGAATAAACAAAGTTCTTATTCAAATTAATTTGTAACTTACTTGGCTCTATCTCTTCTATTTCTTTGTTTATTTCTTTATTTTTATGTTTTGAGATTCGTTCTATTCCAATTTAGGTTTAGATGGTTCTGGTCAAACTTGTAACATGTTGGAGCCCCTCCCCACTTAATTTAATCTAAAAACTATATTTTTTATTTTTATAATTTCTAAGTAAATATAAATTTATACATTGTTGAAGTTAATTAAAGGAAAATATGTTTTTAAGGGGCCCTAAAACCCTATTACAAATATATTTTGAGAGAGATCTACAACCCAAGATAAACCAATAGCTATCTAAGGTAAAATATTTCAAAATAGCAAAGCTACCCAACAACACATAAATAGTAGCCTAGAAAAATATCATCATACAATGAACATGATGAAGTACTAATAGGACAAACCCTTAAAACTCAACATATACAATTTTAAAAGGCTCTCTTGAGCTTAATATCATTGAACCTTGAGTTTTACTAAATACCCATAACCTAAAAATGCGTAGGTTTTAAAACAAAGCTCCCACAACCTTGATTTTCACTAGCAACTAGATAAAGAAATAAACACTCACTAGAAGAAATATAAAAAAAATTGTTGTCTAGGATCCTTTAAAAAAAAGGGTAGATAATGGTTTGAACAAGGCTCCATTACCTTCAATGTAACCAATAACACAATAGAACGATAAGAACATATTGGAAAAATGAGAGACTATGTTCCTCAGAGAAAAACTAAAAGGTTTCGAAAGGCTCCTCAAGCATTCATAGTGGGTTTTGAAATGGAACCCAAAAATATTTTATGGCCATTAGAGAAGGCTCTCCACCAACACGTCCATAAATCTCTTGCAAAGCCCCTGTCCACCCCAAAAGGAGAGGTACCCACCTCCATAGGGTAAACAAAGAAAGAAACAAACCAGAAGAGAAGCCACACTCAATCCAGTCGCATGTTCAAGCATCCAAAGATGGGGAAAACCATCAAAAGATAACTTCCATCCTCTCCTACTAGGAAAACTCCACTTCCATAGAAGAAGCCCCCACCTCAATAGAAAAAGTAGAAGAGGGAGAAAGAGGTTGTGTGTGTGTGTGTGTGTGTGTGAGAGAGAGAGAGACCCAACCCATAACCACAAGAAACCTCCCTGCCTCAATAGGACAGGGCTCCACCTCTAAAGGAGCCTTACCAAGAAGAGAAGAGGGATGACCAACAAAATCCTTGAAGAATACAACCATGAAAACCTAGGCTTCAAAGAGGATATAAAAAAACCAGATCCAAAAAGAAACACCTCTAAAGATTTAACATTACTCTAGAATAGGTGCAAAACAATATGACCCAAAAAATAAGGTTGAGAACCAGATGCCCTCTATGGGCCAAGAAAATAATTGAAATTAGAGGGATAAATAAAAACCCTTTTAAAGAGAATAACCACTAGAACCTAGAACAGAGCAGAGCATGAGAGAAAAGGTAGCTGACACCATCCCCTCATGGAGAAACACCAAGTCCAGCAAGGAAAAAGATCCTACCCAAACCACCACAACTCCCCCACACCTCTGAACATAAACAAGCTCTGCCCCATTAGCCCATAACTATTGCTCCTCCTCAAAAAACACATGTTCCCTCATACCCAACCATAGAAAAAAACATCCAAGCACAACCCAAACAACTAGGCACAAATAGAGAAATGTTCAAATCAGGCACCTCGAGAAACAAACTAGGCACAAGATAGAAGGTGACACACCCACCAAACATTGGCCACAAGGGAACCTAGGGGAGAGAAGGACAAGAAAACACCCACGAGGTTGTACCCTCCCAAAAGAAACACCAAATGCCAGGTTGTCCATCCTCCATAGCTTCATCCATGATAGCACTAGTAGACCCCCCAAGACCAAAGAATAGCAGGAAAATCCACTTGATATCCAACAAAAAAAACTCCAGTACAATGAAAATACGTTGTAAATTGGTGAAAGTTAGCACCTTCTCCTGCACAATAAGGCAAAAAATATCCCCAAACCATTGTCCTTGTTGTTGGAATCCCCATTAGAGGATTTTGGCACCTCTCCCCTACCGACTAGAACTTTCAATTGACTACCCCCTTTCCCACTCTCACCCATTCAAACTTGTTTGGAAAAGTCACATATAAGTTTATACTCTACTATTATCTCTTTTATTATTTTATATAGTGGAAATTGTCTTTGTAAAATGTTATGTAATAGTGTATATCTTTCAAGATCTTTTTTCTTTCCTTTTTCCATTTTATTTTATATATTTTAAATTTGTTTTAGTTATTATTCAAATCGACACGTATATTATCTTAAAACATAGAATTGTTCAAGTTCAAATGTTTTTTACTAGGGGCCAAGGATTCAAAAGTATAATTTTCCCAATGTCACTTTGACATATTCTTATCCTCATCCTTTATAGTGTTCAGATTTTACATTCAACGAATTGATTAGTTCATTGAAAACCATTCAACTTCAACAACAAATCAAAGACTCGTTAATTATTGACTAAATTTTTTCATCTCGGGTGTACTGTATAGGGCAATCTACCTAAGTCCGCTACTCATAATCTCCACCTATCGTTCTGTGCAACCGGACAAAAGGGAGAGTAGAGCAAGAGCATCAGTTATTACACTCTCCCTCCTATACTTCAAGTGATGCAAGTCACATGCCAAGTATTATTTCATACTTTTCATTTCCTGAACTATTCTAATTCTTCGAAAGCGATAATCAAGGATAGAAAGGGACATAGATACTTGATTTATGAGGATATAGTTACTCTCCATACAAAATAGTATCATTATATACATTCGTACAAAAATTCAATTTTATATATCACGATATATTTTCATATGATTTTTACTGGTCTGATCCTCATAATCGGCCTCCGCAATACTAAATTTTTTTTTTAAATAATAAAAACACATTGAAGTATGCTAATTTATATTTTTTTATAATTGTACCAATTTGTATAAAGAATAACCAGAATTATTTCCGAGATGGGGACTCAAGACCCGTGCAGGTAATTTGATTCTATCGGATTTCTCTGAATCTCTCTAGTAGAGGAAGCCACATAGCCTTATTTTTTTCAATTGTAGCGTTATTACTCCCGCTAGAGGTTCCTGGCTATGTAGACAATATCGTGCTAGAATATGATGGGAGAGTTTACTAAACCAATGCCGACCATTTAGAGTTAAATCCCACACTGTTTGTGCGTCAAATTTACAGTTAAATAGCCAATGCATTCATTGCACCGACTCTTTTAACTAGATATTATTAAGGTGTATGGTATGGTATATAAGTCGAATGCGTCAATGTTGTAGGTGACTTTATTTACTGGCTTGTATATACGCATGTAAATTCTAAGCCAAAGTTGTAATTCCAATGTCCTGGTTAAATAAGATTCTTTTATATTAGATAATATTAGACTGATTAAGACTTAGTTTAAATATTGAATGAGAGTAGATTATATTGACGGAGTTGTTTTTTTTTTGTAGTATCGATACAAAGGAGATTATATTGACCTAATCTTTCATCACTCACATTTTTATTTGAATGATGCAAATCTAAGAATGGGTAGGAAAGAGATTTATAGACGTATTTCAACAAATAATAATAATAATGAACACGGTTATCTTCTCGACAAAATGTACTATTGATCAGATTTGACAAATCCGAAAACATAACAGGTTTTTGCGAAATTTTCAGGATCTGTTCATCATGATCTGCATATTTTGAATCGAAAACAACAACAAAAAATTCGAAAAAAAATGACTGTGTTTTCATAGATCTGGAAAAACAAAATTATCCCTTGTGCGTTTTTTGTCGAGAGGATAGCCAGCACCAATAATAATAGGGATTACATTAATACTTCTGGATTCTTCATTATATTATTTATATTTATATTATAATATATTTATATCTTGAAAATGTGTGAGATAGATTTGTTTACACTATTTTAAATGAAATAATAAAATAATAAATTAATCTTGGTTAATTTAGGATTGAGGCATATCGACACATTTTAAGAAATGAATGAATGTGTCTATTTTGCTTTCAGAGAAACATTAGACAATATTTAGGAACATTAGATTTCAAATATAAAAAATAGAAGTGTTTGAGATCGCACATCAAAGAAGATTACATGTTCAAACTTCACCACTTGATTAAGGAGAAACAAATAGATGCTTTACTAATATTAGAACAATTGACTTCTTAATTTTAACTCATTCTCTTAATAGATTGAAAAATGCTTCTATAGTTCTTCACATTCTAGACCTAGTGTAAGGTCTAGGAATGGTACTCGTTGTCTTTGCTACATAATTTTCATATCATATCATTTCTCATTTTCTGTAGGATAACTGTGATGGTAAAAAAAAAAATAGAATTTTGAAACAAACAATCCTTTAAGGTATTTGGTTTTATGCTTTTGGACAAGCAACCTATGCATGGCACCATTATTTCTACGATAATTTCTACCTTACATCTTCCAAGTTCTATACGGAGTGTTTTAATATCTATTCAAATTTATCTAGTTTCTCTTCTATTTTTTAATAAAACCTAGGATTTTGAATTTATGCTTTCCTTCTATTCTCTTGGAACTCTTTAATTTTCCTATCAAATAACCTTAAGAAGGTGTAGAATTATGAGACATTTGAGAATATATAAAATCATCAGAATATAGAAACTCATGTTTGATTATTAGTTATATGATCTATTTCTAATTTTATGCGAGATATGAAATATACTACAAATTCATCTATACTTTATATCAATAATTATTTGTCTCCTTTCAATGGTGATAGTATAGGCAATATAGGCAATGATTGTATTTGTACATGGATTTCTCATATGTTATCTTAGGAAGTTCTATATGCCACTCTACAATGTTGTTTTTTTTATGACCCTCCCTCCTATAATAATTTTACCTCTTAATAATTGCTCCTATATGTCTTAATGAACCCATGTTTATATATTTTTCTCATCACTTTAATATGGCTTATGCATATTCATGTATTAGTTGTTACACTAAACTAATGCCCGTGTTCATTATAACAGGCACATGTTCCTCTAAAGATTATTATTTCAACCACCATTATTAATGTTTTCATCTTAAGGATTACCCATGTTGAATTCTAATAAAACAAGCAATTTTTATTGCAAGATTTTGTAAAAATATATTGAGTCCTGTATTTTTATTGAATTATTCTCAATAATATAAATATATATGAAGGATTATTGCAACTGTGTCAATTCAATAGTGATCAATCAACAATATTAAAACTAGGAATTAACACTAAACAATTATCCATATCAATACGAATACGATGAAATAAACAAATGTACATATATTAAAAATCAAGGGGGATGTAAGTATAAGTGTGATTTTTCTCTACAAGTAATATACATAAACAAAAAAATGTACAAAATTATCTCATAAGAAACATGATTATAGATAAGGAACATAATTTTTTCTTATACATATATACAAATTAGTTGTACATACATACAAATCAGCTTGACATTGTAAGGATTTTTATTTATAACTGAAATAAAGTCATATGCATTGAAGAAACTTCCTACATAAATCTAGTAAGGAGAGAGATGAGAACAATTACTAAGTTCCTTCACATTTGTGGCTTCATATGCATGTATAGAATATCATAAATAGATATGAAATACATATTTATAAAGTTGTAACATAGTATTTATGTATAATAAACCTTCAAGGGAATAATTCACACTCTAAAACAACCATCTCAATTGTATTATCAATAACAACACAGTTACAATATGATAATATAGCTTATGCTCTTCAAGAGTCAATAAACTACAAAAGGATTCTAGAATAATTCCATTAGTATAACAAAATCTCATAGAATTAATCAACCTTCACTAAAAAATGCACTAACAAAAATTATATAGAACACAAGAAGGAGCTCCAATACTTATGTTTGTCATCTCCACAAGCACTACATGCATGCAACTACAAAACAAAGAGAATGAACTAGTGTAACGCCCCACCAGGGAACCCAATAGAGATTATCTAAAACATGCTACTAATTTTGGTGATTAATTTTTTTTAAAGCTAACATACAGTGCGGAAGCAATTACCATTTACTCACATTAAACCAACAACCATCACAGATAACAAAACTCAAGGGTCCCATGACATAGAATTACTTAACAACATAACACAACTATAACAACCTCCACAAAAGATTCCATAACATAAATATTACAATTACATCATACATCATAAATTACAATCCTCATGGACATCCACATGATATCTAAATAAACTCATATCCCCTGCACATGTTGCAAGGTATGTGGTAATCATTCTAACAATATAATACAATGTCTAGACTAGGTATCATATGCAATAATCTAATACAAGATTACATAATAATGAAAATAGGAAAGGAAACCATCAAAGAAGAATCATAAGGAATCCAACTATAGAAGCACCATTAGGCACTGGCACTAGGACATTGAATCTCAAATGGTAAAGAATCACTACCACCTGTCCATGTAGAACCACAAAGATCTACCCCACTGTACTGAAGAGATAACAACAAACCCCACTCGGATAACCAATACCAAAGCAAAGATAAAACCACTAAGAAAGAGGATTCCTGAAAGCTCTCCAACTCAAGGAAATCAAAAGATAGTGATTTGTAAGACTCACTAATCTAGAGGCAACCGACACATGTAGAAATAACTATGGAGGAGACTTAGGCTACATACTATGGGAGTTTCATCACATGAACAACTACTTGAGTTACCCTAGACTAGTCTCTCTAGACCCCGGACCCTCAAGCATCTATCAGGTTGAGTTACCCTAGACTGGCCACTCTGGACCCCGGACCCTCAACATGACCCATGCGGAACCAAAATACCCTCTCATGAAGATGAAGAATTCTAATCATACCTAGTCTCTAGGTATCATCTCATTCCCATCCTTAGCCTATACAAGCACTCAAGGTATGGGTGAGGCATCAAAGATCAATCTTGTATTTAATGTTATCCCCAATTTTTATTATTAGGTTATCACTTATTAATCAACTTTTGATAGGTTACCCTGGTACTAGCCCCTTTTGAGCCCCGAACCCCTACTATAAGCCACTCCCCTAAGATGCACCTATTTAACCTCTCCTAGGCTCACAAATCTCACATAGATCAATCAGGTATACAACCAGGTAATCCTAGATCCAGTTTCACACACAAGAAATGAAAATGATTACAAAGACACCATAAATAGAATACAAAGAAACATGAGCCCATATGGTCAAATCAGGGTATAATCAGAATATACACACACACATCAAAACATAAGCAGTAAACATATTCATATAAATCAAAACCCCGGCCTCTATACTTTCCCTAGGCCATCTAATGCCCACAATGCAGAAGAACACAACACCTAGAAGGAATAAAAAATATTGACATAAACAACCAATTACAATGCAAATATGCACATCTAATTTCAAAATTATGCATTTAAATTATTTTGAAAATAATCAAAACATGCATTTAAAAGAAACATATCTGAAACAATATTTAAACATCACTTACAATTAATCTAGATTAAATTAAATAATTAAATCAGCATTAATTAGATAATCTAAGTCTAAATTAAGTTTACAATTTGATTCTAAAACAAATTAAATAATTTAAATCTAATTTAAATTAAATAATCAATTCTAAAATAATGTGCAAAGTTTAAGTCTAAATCAATTTAAAAGTTGATTCCAAAATAAATTAAATAATTTAAATCTAATTTAAATTAAATAATAAACTATATAATAAATTAATTAATCTAAACCTAAATTAAATTCTTTAAATAAGATATTTTCTATAAAAAAAATAATAATTATTAACTTTAATAAATTACATATTCAATAATAAAATTTATTAAAAAAAAACCTTTTAATAAATAAAATTTTTAATCATATTTAAAAAAACATATAACAAAACAAATATAAAAAAGGCAAGTGGGGAGGCTGGGCCCGCTCCCCACTATCGCACTCCAGTCAAGGACTGTAGGCACGGTAGGCCTACGGTCCCCCGTGCGCAGTCTAAGACTGCAGCACGGTACCGTGCTATAGCCTTAGGCTGCTCACGGTGCCTTGCGGCTGTCGTGGGGTGGGGGAGTTGGTGGCCCCCACCCCACTCAAAGTTTTTTAAATTTGTTTTTAAAATTTTATTTTTTAAAAAAAAAATCACATTCAAATGCTATTTTTTTAATAGCATAATTTTATTTTATTTTTGAATAAAGACAATGTCATTTACTCTCTTTTTTTTTAACAAAGTTTATGTATTGTTTTTTTTTAAAAGGGCAATTTTTAAAAATGGAAATTTATATTCTCTGTACCTTTTTTTCAAAAAAGGAAAACATAGCCCTTTTAATCTTTATGCACACAAAATTTGTCTTTTCCTCTTGTTTTTTTATTGCTATTATATTTTTTCCTCACTGGTGTGATATTCATTTTTACTGGTGTAATTTTCTATTTACCACAAATGTAATTTTCTATTTGCCAACAAGAATTTTCCTATCCAAATCGGGTTTTTTCACACAATTAGTTATTTTTGCAAGGCTCTATAGTTGAACTATAGCCAATACTAATTTTTCATTTTCTATGAGTTTTATAGAGAGTAATTTCATGAAATTTGGACAGCATATCCGTACTGTGCCAAGTCTAAATAAAATCATAGAACTACAGATCTAAGGGTTTTCTAAACCTACAATCACAGAAATACAGATCTAAGCTAATGTAATTCACCAGGCATGATAAATCACATAAAATAGCACAAACAAAAAATACAAAGAGGATTCTTCAATCCTACCTCAGATTCAATGGTAGAACTGAAACAGAAGCCTTTGAGAAGAAGAAAAATCCATATCCTTCCAAGTATGAAGTTAAACTTGTAGATTTGAATCCCTGAAGATTGCAAAGCCAAAACCCAGATGCACAAACAAGCTCTCACAAATTCTCAAGCAAAGACAATCCACCCAAGAATCTCAAGATGCCCAAAATCCAAGCTCTCTCCACCAATTCTCCAAAACTTGTCTCCCCAAAAATTAATGCAAAAATCTCCTGATAGGGATTCAATTCTCAATTTTCATGCAACCCTAAAGATAACTCAACAACTAACTCCCACTTCAACTCCAAATCAGAAATTGAAAGAAAATCTAATTAATAATTAAAAACACTTTTCATGCACAACTCAACTTTAAATTATTAAAACAAGTTGATTACTTTTTGAAAACAATTCACTTTTCAATAATGCACATGTTTATAATTAAAAATAATATTAAATAGATTTAATATTTAAAGCATCCTAAAACCATGCAATTAAATATTTAATTATTTAATAAAGCGCACAAGCATAATTAAATCTAATTTTCAAATAAATAATCAATTAAATTCAAATACTCAATTATTTAACTTTTAATTAAATTTTCTCAAATAACTTAGGAACATGATTAATATTAAATTTCAACTATAATAATTAATCAATAATCACAAAAAATCACCCACATAAGAAAATAAATCAACTGAAATCAAACAGAGTAAAACCAAGAAAACTCGGGAGAAGGGATCCATGAATCCATGTCAACTAGATGAATTCGGGTAAGGTAGTCAAATTGATACTTGTCCAATCCTAGGACAATTAGGCTTAGGTTAGGGTTTTAAGTTTGTGTATTATTTCCCCTCTTTACTATTGAGATGAATATTTATGGGCATGCTCACTCCTGCCAATTCAAGGAAGACGATGCCCTATATCTGCAAACCTGTCATCAGCAGACGAAGCATGTACATATAATATGTAGGGTATGATCAGATGTTTGGATCTCAACTATGAAAGTAACTATGCCTCTGTCCTCTACCACAGAAACACGCCAAACAGATACACACACATGATAACCATACACATGTAAGTATGGGGTCAGTAACATCATAAACCGATATAGAACATAAATATAACATCATGATAATATCATCATCTAATCTATGCCAACACATGATAAACATATAATAATCAATAATCTAGAATCATCATTTATTGAAATAATAACTAATCACATCAAAAGTGACCTAAAAGAATTCGGCCAAACAACTGAAACAAAAAGCAAACTAAAAGAAAACTATGGGTGGGTACTGTTAGGCCAATTTTCTATCATAGCAAAATCTTGTGAGATTGGCCTATTCCCTGCAATGTGTTTGTCAAGTGTCCTGCCTCATGATCTTTATTGTTGTCACCTTGCTTCAGTCCAAACTGCATCCCCTAATGTGCAAAACCTAGAAAGATATTCAAATTCTAAGGTCTGTGGGAAGCATTTTCAAAATTTGCCATAGTGTCGAAAACCCATAGTGTTTTCAAAAGTCCATGATGTTTTCGATCCTTTACCGATAACCTATGTTGTTTTCAACCCTTTGTCTCCCAGCTTTGTGCACTTACCTGTTGGCGTGTCGGAAACTTTGTGTATTTTTTATCCTCTTTCATCGAAAATATTTTGTGTTTTTGACCTCGCATTAGTTCCTTGTTTGCTGACTTTCCCTCAAGTGCGCAAGTGCGATGTCTGGTGGGACCTGGTTTTCAGATTGGGCAGAGGGTCCTGACATGTCGGAGCATCAACGGTAGTCATTAAAGCGTGAAGGATTTGTTAAGGCTATGCACTTTTGCGACAACCATCTGATCCTCCCAAAGGGTAAGGCTTCTTTGGTGTGGTCCCAAAGGCAGACATGTGGCAGCCTGTGATTGGTTGTCGCATGGTCGCATAGCCCAATTTTTGGCTATGCGATCATGCAACCGCTTGCCTCATGTCCTTGGGGGCCCATTGGCGGAAATGGTCTCGTTGCAGTTCTGTGGTCCCGGAGGTGGACATGTGGCAGCCTATGATTGGCTGTCGCATGGCCGCATAGCCCAATTTTTGGCTATGCGATCATGCGACCGCTTGCCATGTGTCCATGGCAGTTACGGTGATGGCTGCGGTGGTGAGGTGGTGATAGATTGGTGGGCCCAGTTCTTCTCAGTTGCCTGGTGCGGTTAAGCTCGAACAAGATCAATGGGCTGTCGTATGTTCGCATGGAAAAGATGTAAGATGTTTAGCCTTTGCACTTTTGCGATGGCCGTTGGATTTTTCTGTGTGGGCATGAAGTGGGCTCCTCCTGATTGGTCGTCGCATGGCCACATGTCATACTTTTCTGACATGCAATCATGCGACCGCCTGCCACCTATCCGCATGGTCCCAACTTCTCAGTAGTGTTCGGTTTCTTAGCAGTTGGTCTTCTTCTGGTGACCTGGTGACTTGCGGTCTTCTCTCAGTCACTGAATCCTAGCGGTTAAGTCCCTAGCATCTAGCGACTTGGCTGGCGGTCAAGTTTTCCATAGTTGTGATGTCGCTAGATGGTGGGCCCGGTATTTCTTAAGAGAAATAACATGCAGAAGAGATCTATGGTGGCCGCATGATCGTGAGGAATATTCCTCCCCTTTGTGATCAAGTGACCACTGTCTGATCTTCCCAAAGGTATAAATCTTTTTCGGACGGTGGGTCCATTTGCCAGGGTGTGCCGATGTGCATGATTTTCATTGGCTGGCAGGTGCTGAGGTGGATACATGAGGTGGGTCCGATACTTAAGGGTAGGCAGTGGTTGTAGTGTTGGTGGGTTGTCGCATGATTGCGTAGCCCGTCTCTGTGCTATGCGATCATGCGACAACTATTGAGATATCGCAGTTGCGAAGTTAGCCCGAGATGTCTAGATGGTTTTAAAACATGAAGCCCGTGAAGGGAGATTGATCAGACAGCGGGGATATAAAGTTGGTAAAGGTTTAAATGATGACCGTCGATGTGCTGGGTGCCAAAGTTATAGCCATTTGATTTCGAATTCAAATCTACAGAGGGTTTCCTGCGACCAAAGGACT
This sequence comes from Chamaecyparis obtusa, assembly GCA_027943335.1. Lineage (NCBI taxonomy): Eukaryota > Viridiplantae > Streptophyta > Pinopsida > Cupressales > Cupressaceae > Chamaecyparis > Chamaecyparis obtusa. The sequence goes on from BSBK01001557.1 coordinate 141,827, forward strand.
GGTTTTCAATGCTTTCTTGGTAGTTTTTGATCTGGTTGGTGGCACTAGTTGTTACGAAGTGGTCCAGGGGCTTTGCGGTCATTTGCAGAGGTGATTTTGTACCTGGTGCCATCTGGTTTTGAGCTTAAGGAACTATTTGCAGGCGGTGATTAGACTAATTTTAATGGCATTCCTAGTGTACTATGCTGAGCTTGCAGATTTTCATGATTGTTGATCTGCTAGAGATTTGTTTTCTCCAGGCTACTTATGCTTCATGCCCCTGCAGTAAATTTTGTGACTATTTGAATTGGTTGGGTGGTTGAGACCCTAACCCTAGCTGTCTGAAGCTTGTTGCATTCGATCTTGAGGATCCCAAAGTAGCTAGTGGTATAAGTTGTAGAATCTTTGATTTTGCAGGGGTTCCAAAAATGTTGTTGCTTTTGGTCCTTAGTTTTTGACTGTAATATATTGATAGAGGTTTTATTTGATGCCTTTTTCTCATCTTGGTGTCATGCCAATTGTATGCTGATCCTGATTGTGTTAAGGAAAACATTCTTGAATCCCAATCTCGTATCTTGTGTATGTCTTCTTGCTTGTCTTTGAGCTCATATATGTTAATATCACAAAGTGTGTTAATGTATGGTAAACAAAGAGTATTTTGAATTCATCTCTGAGTTTCTAACAAAGTTAGGATTAAAGCCTTTTAGGTGAATTCAGTGAGTTTGCAGCCAGGTATAGAATTTGATGTCCTTGTGCTTGAGGGAAAGGGGTAATAGGCAAAGCACTTACTCTGGTTTCCATTGTGTTTGACTTAAGGTATTTAGTTGAAGTATACGGTTGGGTGACTCTTAGCCCTAGGACAAGGCACTGATCCTTTCTTTTGAAGTCATGGTTAACAACCACACAAACATAAACATTCATTTGATAAGCCTTTTATTGACTTGTGTTGAGCATTGTATACATCATTTTGAGACTCCTTTGAAGAAGTGAGTCAAGGGTACACCTGCCTGAGCATTGAGGCTCAAAGAGTAGAAGGATCATCTGATCCTTGTCAGTTGGCCCTCTTCCTTGTGGACTTTGGAGTGGTGATAGAGTCAGGATTTTATTTAAATTATCCACCTAAGTGTAAATCTGCAAGTTGAAGATCAAAGGGAATAATCCACAACCAACAGGTACTACATCCACCCCCCTAGGATTAGGCTTACTCCTAGAAGCCTGAAAACAAATAGGGATATAAGTCCCATAAAACTCACTGCACTGAAAAGAAAATTAAACCAAGGATCACTGAGTAGGTCCCTTCGAACCCTTCCATGCCTTAGGGTTTGAACACTAAGGATTGTTCCCTACTACAAAGGCCCTATGAGATCTACCTGCATCACCAACTATAGGCTTAGAAGCTACTGGTCTCTATCCTAAATACTGTGTCGATTGATTAGGATAATTGACAACAATGTGGCCATGTTGCCCATAAGAATAACAACTACCTTTACCACCACTTCTCCTAGCTGAAGGTGCTCTAGACTGCTAGAAACTAGCTCCACCAAAATCCTAATGTGAACTCTGAGCTAGTTGATCATCCCGATTACAGATACTATGCTACCAATTGTGATAGTTCCTTGATTGAGAACCACTGCTACTACCATGAAATAATTTCTTGTTATGTTGATCCTGATCACCATTCAAAAAGGTAGAGGGGTTCTAAAAATTCTCATTCCTCTTAAATTGATTCCCCTTGGAACCACTAGGATGAACACCTCTCTAACCACTATGATCCAATGCTAAATTTTCCTTTGTAAGAGTAGCTTTAATGACTGCCTCCCTGAAGTTCTTAGGCTCAAAGAGTCTAACATCCCTAATTAGGTGAGCATTAAGCCCCCTCACAAAATGTTGAACTAGGAGATTTGTATCCTATCCAAAGCCAACATATTGTTTGAGCTTAAAAAATTAGTGCTTGTACTCTCCCACTAACAAGGTCAACTATCTCAAATTATGGAATTCATCTACTCTCTGCTACCTCCACTGATATGAGAGGAAGCACTCTTGAAAGTTCTCAAGGAACAACTCCCAAGTGATAGTATCCATGTGAAGCCCTAGCTTCTCCTCCTCTATTTTCCACCATACAGCTGCAAAATCAATAAGCTGTGTCACTACATATCTAGCTTTAGTATTACTACTAAAGGAATGCATAGAAAAGCTCTACTCCAAAGCTATCAACTAAGTCTTAGCCTCTAATCTATTACATTTCCTGTCAAAGGGAATGGATCACCCCCTCATCAGGTCCCTCATATGATTTGCTACCACAACTATAGGGTCCACAGTGAAGTTCCTCCTTAGAGGGCTCCTGGCTCTCTCCCTCTCCCTCTCATCCCTCTAAGAATGATGGGAAACATCCTACTCTAATCTATTATGCTCAGGACCAAGATGATTAAGAATCACCTACAAGAGCTATCTCATGTCTGGTCCTTCAGACTCAGCCTGATGATCCTCTCTCTGATCATCTCTAGACTGCTAGTGGTGACTCTCCTAACTGACACTTGCAGAAGGGCTATGTTGTCTACCCCTTCCATGATTACCAGAACAAACTCTAGAAGCTCTAGTCTCGATCATGATTCCTACATCATATAGAGATCCAAACAATGTCTCACAACATAACTTGAAACAAAAACAAAAGATAACATAATCACAAAGAAATGGTTTGAAAACAATAATGTTATACATGTTTGTTTAATTTCAAGTTTAAACTACACAAAACCTAATGAGTGTACATACCAAAGTTCCTAGTGTAGAAACCTAGCTCTGATACCAGATGTAACGCCCCACCAGGGAACCCAAGAGATATTAACCTAAAACATGCTACTAAGTTTGGTGAATAATTTTTTTTTCTAAAGTTAACATAAAAGATAAACATTAGTGTGGAAGCAATTACCATTTACTCACATTAAACCAACAACCATCACATATAACAAAACTCAAGGGTCCCATGATGTAGAATTACTTAAGAACATAACACAACTATAACGACCTCGATAAAAGATTCCATAACATAAATATTACAATTACATCATACATCATAAATTACAATCCTCGTGGACATCCATGATATCTAAATAAACTCATATCCACTGCACATGTTGCAGGGTATCTGGTAGTCATTCTAACAATATAATACAATGTTTAGACTAGGTATCGCATGTGATACTCTAATACAGGATTACATAATAATGAAGATAAGAAAGGAAACCATCAAAAAAGAATCATAAGGAATCTAACTGCAGAAGCACCATCAGGCACCAACACCAAGATGTCGAATCTCAAATGGTAAAGAATCACTACTGCCCATCCATGTAGAACCACAAAGATCTACCCCACCATGCTGAGGAGATAACAATAAAACCCACTTGGATAACCAATACCAAAGCAAGGATAAAACCACTAAGAAAGAGGATTCCTAAAATCTCTCTAACTCAAGGAAATCAAAAGATAGTGATAGGTAAGACTCACTAATCCAGAGGCAACTGACACATGTAGAAATAACTATGGAGAAGACTTAGGCTGCATACTATAGGAGTGTCATCACATGAAAAACTACTTGAGTTACCCTGGACTGGTCTCTCTAGACCCCAGACCCTCAAGTGTCTATCAGGTTGAGTTACCCTGGACTGGCCACTCTGGACCTCGGACCCTCAACATGATCCATGTGGAATAAGAATACCCTCTCATGAAGATGAAGAATTATAATCATACCTACTCTCTAGGTATCATCTCATTCCCATCCTTAGCCTATAAAAGCACTCAAGATATGGGTGAGGCATCAAAGATCAATCTTGTATTTAATGTTATCCGCAAGTTTTATTATTAGGTTATCACTTATTAATCAACTTACGATAGGTTACCTTGGTATTGGCCCCTTTTGAGCCCTGGTCCCCTATTGTAAGCCACTCCCCTAAGATGCACCTATTTAACTTGTCCTAGGCTCACAAATCTCGCATAGATCAATCAAGTATACAACCAGGTAATCCCAGATCTAGTTTCACACACAAAAAATAGAAACGATTACAAATATATACCATAAATAGAATACAAAGCAACATGAGCCGATATGGTCAAATCAGGTTATAATCAGAATATACACACACATCAAAATAGAAGAAGTAAACATATTCATAGAAATCAAAACCCCAGCCTCTATACTTTCCCTAGGCCATCTAATGCCCACAATGCAGAAGAACACAACACCCAGGAGGAATAAAAAATATTGACATAAACAGCTAATTATAGTGCAAATATGCACATCTAATTTCAAAATCATGCATATAAATTATTTTGAAAATAATCAAAACATGCATTTAAAAGAAACATATCTGAAACAATATTTAAACATCACTTACAATTAATCTAGATTAAATTAAATAATTAAATCAGCATTAATTAGATAATCTAAGTCTAAATTAAGTTTACAATTTGATTCTAAAACAAATTAAATAATTTAAATCTAATTTAAATTAAATAATCAATTCTAAAATAATGTGCAAAGTTTAAGTCTAAATCAATTTAAAAGTTGATTCCAAAATAAATTAAATAATTTAAATCTAATTTAAATTAAATAATAAACTATAGAATAAATTACTTAATCTAAACCTAAATTAAATTCTTTACATAAGATATTTTCTATAAAAAAAAACAACAATTATTTTGATGAATAGAGACCTTTTCAATTAAAAATATTAAAGGTCAATATTCACAAAAAAGAGATAGGGGAAAGAGTGACCCCGCAAGTCACACGACACTTATGCCAGAAACATACAACTATTCACCAAAAAACTATATAAACGAGAAACCCTCAAGCTGCAAGAGCAGTAGCAGTAGAGGGAGGACAATCTTTATCATCAAGATTACCCCAGACATTGGGCCCAGGAGTCTGATTAGGAATGGCCCAACCATCTTCTGGATCATCTTTTTCCAATTCTCCTTCCTCCCGCCTGGGTGAGATAGCCAATGCCAGGTGAGGGAACTTGTCTTGATTAGCAAGAACAGAGGCCGAAGGCTGAGCAAAAGTAGCAGTAGTGGAAGCAAGCACTAGAGGCCAACCAAAACCCGCATCCCTTCGAGGAGGAGGAGAAGTAGAGCGGTGGCACCATTGATGTCGAGTCCTAGAGTGTCTGGCAGAGGAACTTCGGCTACTATGTCAACCCCTGGGTGGCGTACGATCAATTGAGAGAGAATCTGGAGGCACCCGAGCCACAGTACAAGGGGCATTTCCCCAGTGCTAGAGCAACTCCTACAAATGGGCAACCTTAAGGACTACTTTATCTTCTTGCACCTAAATCTGCATCATGACATTATTACAAATACATGCCTTAGCATAAAGAGAGACATGAATATCCAAAAAATTGTGAGAAAAAAGCATAGTGTTTCGATCTTTCCACAAAGTAAATAAAATTTCTAGCTTGAAAGTATGTCATATTTGGGTGTACTGGGAAGGCATTCTAGGAGAGTCACCAAGAAGAGCCATGTGCCAAGAAAAAGGTTTAGGCCTAAAAGAGGCAAAAAAGTCATGAATCCAACCCCAGTAATTCTAGGCATGAGGACAGAACCAAAAAATGTGCATGAGCATCTTTGAGTGACCACAAAAAGGGCATTTAGGGTCAGGAACCCCCATATGTTAAAGCCTAGCTCCCAAAGGTAAGCCCTGGTGTAACAAACACCAGGCAAAATGAGCAATTTTAGGCTTAGTGACAGAATCCCAAATAATATGAAATCGCCAGCCCCAAGTCTTTTGAGAAGAAGAGAGATGCTAGCGTTGGTTGAGAGAATCAATCATGGGCAAATGAGGCATAAGCCAAGAATACCCAAGCTTAGGCTTGTAACTGGTGAATGGCGTGGCTGGATACCATTTCCAATCTTTCCACCATGGTCTGATCAACTGAATACCCAATTTATGCAGGAGGTGAGGTGGGATGGCAGAAACCAGTAAGTCAACAGTCTAGCGATCTGGGTGGATGAGCCAAAATTGAACTTGGAGATCATCCCAAGATCGAAGACTCATAGTGACTTTGGAAAAAAAGTCTTTCAGGGTTTGAATTCCATGCTTGTGAAACTGAAGAGCCTGAACCCCTTGAACTCTGGCAAGAGGAATCCCCTACTGAGCAAAGAGAGGAGATGACCAAATATTCTACTGGTTGAAAGAAACACCATCCCGAAATCCATTCCCAGCCCATTGAAGCTAAGGCTTAATAGACTCCCAAGCTCTCCAAATACTTTTGGTGACAAAAGTACCCTAGATCTAGATGGACTCCCTCATAACTAGTAGGATCTAAAAGCCAATCCCCTTCTAGGTAGGCTTGTGAAGAGGAAAGCCTGAGGAAATGCAGTACCGAAGCAGAATTTTCCAAGCTTCATTGCCCATGAGACACTGCACAACCCATTTGGCACAAAGGGTGTGCCCTTATTTCTAGGTATCAATTAATCCAAGTCCACCAGAGATTTTTGGAAGGCGACAAAAATCCCAAGCAACTTTGTGGAAGCCCTGGTGATCAATACCAGAGGCCCAGAGAAAATCCCGAAGAAGTTTCTCGAGCCTTTTATATGAGGCTTTGGAGGGATCCCAACAAGAGGAGTAATAAAGATGCGTGGCCACCAGGACTTTGGAGTGTGTGCTATAATTGTGTCACACTTCTATGAATCATTACATTCAAGAACACTCAAGAATGAGGTCTCAAAAATTGATCCATAGCTCCCTAGGCATGGAGTGCAAGGGTTTTTAAGAATGCTCTCAGCTAGAGCTATTAAGCCAATAACCTTGCTAGTAAACCATGCAATGGGAGATTCAAATGAAGACAAGGGTAAGAATGCCAATATCCTCAAGAATCCAGAATGAAAATGCAATGCAATGCTATGCTAGAAGTGGAAATACAAGCTAAGGTATGAAAATGAAAGAACAAGTATTACCAAGCCTCCTAGTTAAGCTAGATGAATTAATCTAAAGCATAAAGGAAATCTAAGCTAAGAATGCCATGATAATGCAAGAAATGAAACTATGATAACATGTAGATGCAAAAGCCAAGAATGCTTCAAATCTTCAAAAGCTCCAAATGTACCTAGAAAACCTGCAGCATAACATTAGTATAAAAACCTAAGATATGAAAATGAAGAAGAGAGCTCTCCTTTTATAAGAAATGAAAAGGAATGGACCATGGAGATTAAGAGGAAAAAGATTTAATCAAGGGTGGATCATCAAAGAGGAGCAATCCATGTGCACAAGTATCCTCCAATAGAAAAATAAGAGTTGACTTTTGTGTCCATATGAGACAAAAAGTGATTTTTCCCTTTTTATAAAATAAGAATAATGCTTTATTTGTGCAACTTAGGATAAGAGGAAAAGTGGGGGCTTTTTACACTAATACATTTGGGGGCATTTTGCGATGGCTATGTGTCGCAATTGCGACAGCTATGTGTCGCAATAGCAACACCCATAGACGTCGCTATTTTTTAGTCGCAAATTGCGACGTCTATGGGTAGCCGTCGCAATTGCGACACATATCCCGTCGCAATGTGACTAAGAGTTGTTAGTGGCATGGCCATCGCCCCCCCCGTCGCATGGCTTCGAAGGGCCGCCGCAATCACGACGGACCTCCCAAGCAATTGCAACGGGTGCCTGCATCGCATTGCGACGGGTTGCCGTCGCAATTGCGACGCCCATGGGTGGATTAAAAAAAAAAAATTAATTTAATACATTGCTAATGAACCACATTAATGCTTTTTTCTTTCAACAAATGAGGACAGCCACTGTAAAGACAACATGATAATGTACACTCACTGTAAGGACAGTCACAAATGAGGACATCTCACTGTGACTGTCCCTAGTGTAATTGCCACTTGAATGTATTGCTATTCAGCCATATTAATGCTTTTCTTCTTCAACAAATGAGGATAGTCACTGTAAAGACAACATGATAATGTACACTCACTGTGAGTGTACATTATCATGTTGTCTTTACAGTGACTATCCTCATTTGTTGAAGAAGAAAAGCATTAATGTGGCTGAATAGCAATACATTCAAGTGGCAATTACACTAGGGACAGTCACTGTGAGATGTCCTCATTTGTGACTGTCCTTACAGTGAGTGTACATTATCATGTTGTCTTTATAGTGAGTGTACATTATCATGTTGTCTTTACAGTGTCAATATATGCATTATTACTTAAACTGAAGAGTACTCTAAATAATATGTCATTGTGGAGTTCTGATTGCTTCCAATTTGATATACGCTTGTTCTACTTATGTATCCAGCATCATGTAAGAAAAGTTGATGCTTTTAAATAGATTCATTTAGCCATGAAATGCCTGTGCATGTTACATACAAGATTCCAAGGCCCAAAACTGATTACTCATTATAATTCATGTACAGAATGATAATCAACCACAACGAGGCATGCGTAGGCGCTGCTTAGATTTTGAGGCATCAGAAGCTCGTAGAAGAAACTTGACCAATGGCTCATGGAATGCAACAAACTTATTGCCTAAAACAGGAGCATTGGTAACCACAGATGATGGTTTTGAAAAGAACACTTCACCATCAATGTCACGTGAGGGAACTGCAATTTCTGATGGCAAGTAACTTGTAGTATATAAGAGAGATGCAGGTACAGATGCTGGGAATACATTGCTAATGAACCACATTAATGCTTTTTTCCTTCAACAAATGAGGACAGTCACTTTAAAGACAACATGATAATGTACACTCACTGTAAGGATAGTCACAAATGAGGACATCTCACAGTGACTGTCCCTTGTGTAATTGCCACTTGAATGTATTGCTATTCAGCCACATTAATGCTTTTCTTCTTCAACAAATGAGGATAGTCACTCTAAAGACAACATGATAATGTACACGGGCTGTAAGTGTACATTATCATGTTGTCTTTATAGTGACTGTCCTCCTTCAAGTGGCAATTACACAAGGGACAGTCACTATAAAGGCAACATGATAATGTAGAGAAACGTTGTCATTTGTATTTTCAACAGTGCCGAGAGAGATTCCCTCCGTGAAATCACAGCTACAATTTTTGAGTACGTTGGGTTTATTTTTCTTTTGTCATTATTATGTAATCTGGTATTCAGCTGTTACAGAGCTAAAATACCCAGAAATGAGGACATATCTGTGTTGAATTTATTGTTAGCGGCTTTGGTTATTTAGAAGTTTAATTTTATTTGTTCATCTTTCAAGCACAAATGTTTTGTGGACCGTAACATCTTCATTGTTTCGGGTATGCAATGAAACAGCCGTAACTTGCAACTACCTTCACGGTACTTGTGTACATTATCATGTTGTCTTTACAGTGACTGTCCTCATTCAAGTGGCAATTACACAAGGGATAGTCACTGTGAGATGTCCTCATTTGTGACAAGGACAGTCACACATGAGGACATCTCACAGTGACTGTCCCTTGTGTAATTGCCACTTGAATGTATTGCTATTCAACCACATTTATGGGCCCGTTTGGACCACAGCACACAGTAGCATCTACAGAGAAGAATATCCCAGGTGTAACAAGTTGTAAGAATATACCAACAGTTCTAAGAAGTTCCCTAGCACATAGTAGCATCTACAGAGAAGAATATACAACATGAGGGCAGCCACTGTAAAGACAACATGATAATGTACACTCATTGTATGTGTACATTATCATGTTGTCTTTACAGTGACTGTCCTCATTCAAGTGGCAATTACAGAAGGGACAGTCATTGTGAGATGTCCTCATTTGTGACAAGGATAGTCACACATGAGGACATCTCACAGTGATCGATTGTCCCTTGTGTAATTGCCACTTGAATTTATTGCTATTGAACCACATTAATGCTTTTCTTCTTCAACAAATGAGGACAGTCACTCTAAAGACAACATGATAATGTACACTCATTGTAAGGACAGTCACAAATGAGGACATCTCACAGTGACTGTCCCTTGTGTAATTGCCACTTGAATTACACAAGGGAGAGTCATTGTGAGATGTCCTCATTTGTGACAAGGATAGTCACACATGAGGACATCTCACAGTGATCGATTGTCCCTTGTGTAATTTCCACTTGAATGTATTGCTATTGAACCACATTAATGCTTTTCTTCTTCAACAAATGAGGACAGTCACTCTAAAGACAACATGATAATGTACACTCACTGTAAGGATAGTCACAAATGAGGACATCTCACAGTGATTGTCCCTTGTGTGATTGCCACTTGAATGTATTGCTATTCAGCCACATTAATGCTTTTCTTCTTCAACAAATGAGGATAGTCACTCTAAAGACAACATGATAATGTACACGGGCTGTAAGTGTACATTATCATGTTGTCTTTACAGTGACTGTCCTCCTTCAAGTGGCAATTACACAAGGGACAGTCACTGTAAAGGCAACATGATAATGTAGAGAAACGTTGTCATTTGTATTTTCAACAGTGCCGAGAGAGATTCCCTCCGCGAAATCACAGCTACAATTTTTGAGTACATTGGGTTTATTTTTCTTTTTTCATTATTATGTAATCTGGTATTCAGCTGTTACAGAGCTAAAATGCCCAGAAATGAGGACATATCTGTGTTGAATTTATTGTTAGCGGCTTTGGTTATTTAGAAGTTTAATTTTATTTGTTCATCTTTCAAGCACAAACATTTTGTGGACCGTAACATCTTCATTGTTTCGGGTATGCAATGAAACAGCCATAACTTGCAACTACCTTCATGGTACTTGTGTACATTATCATGTTGTCTTTACAGTGACTGTCCTCATTCAAGTGGCAATTACACAAGGGACAGTCACTGTGAGATGTCCTCATTTGTGACAAGGACAGTCACACATGAGGACATCTCACAGTGACTGTCCCTTGTGTAATTGCCACTTGAATGTATTGCTATTCAACCACATTTATGGGCCCGTTTGGACCACAGCACACAGTAGCATCTACAGAGAAGAATATCCCAGGTGTAACAAGTTGTAAGAATATACCAACAGTTCTAAGAAGTTCCCTAGCACATAGTAGCATCTACAGAGAAGAATATGGGTCAACGAGGTTGACTTCAAAGCCATGCAATCTAATGGTAATAGTAATATCATAATTTGACATACTATCAGAAATACTTCCTAAATAGACTATTCAATCTTATAAGAGATGGATTCATGAGAACTATTATTTATGAAATATGAGTCAATGACTTTAATTAAAAAAATTACACAATCTAATTCTTGTAAAAATATCAAAATTTGACACATTGAAAATACCTTCCAAAAGTATCGTTAATTGATTAATATGAATCACTACTCATGAAATATAATTTTATAAACCTAATCTAAAAACTACACAATAAAAATCTTAATAGCAATATTGTAAGAAACTATTCCCAAAAGCAAGCCTAACAAAATTTGATGAAAATAATTTTTGTTTCACTCAACTTTGACATTCACAACTTCCTCTTTTATTATAATAAGAAAAAAAATGTCTTTTTAGATATACCTCATGAACCATACTCGAATAATCTATCATTTTTCTTCTCAAAAACATATTTGCAGAGCCTGCTTCTTTTACTTGTTTGTACTTTTATCTCTCTGATGGAAAGGGTTCCTTCAGGACACATTTTTCCAAGTTCACTGCTTGAGATATTTGAGGAGGGTTCCCCTGCTTGAGTATCCATCCAACCCATATTCGAGTAGTTCTACAATTGCACAGTCTAAATTAATAATACTGACAATTGAATGACGAATGATGATACATAGAATTGATATAAACTAATCCTAAAAACACTAAAACATTATTAATATATTTATATTTCATAAATAAAATTGATATAAAAGATTTGGAAAGATACATTAAAAAATAGAAAAAAGTAATTTATAATAGAAGGAAACTTAAATTGCTATTTAAAAAAAAAACAAGACTCTTAAATCTTATCATTTTGTTTCATTATCATCCATAAGTACACACCTCTAGCATAATAATTATATTTTACCACCCATAAAATGAAAAAAAGATTTTCACAAGAGAAATTGAAGCTAGATTATAAAAATGAACCATCTTATTGGAAACTGGAACTGTTATCATACCCAAAAGGACTACAAAATTTCACCTTATCATACCCAGATTGTTGCTTTGCCTGGCGGAGGGAAATTTGATCAGTAAAATTGACACAGAGTATGTTGTCTCCATTGTCATGCTGGATAACAAAACACCAACTTTAATGGGCATGTACTGTCCCTTGTGTAATTGCCACTTGAATGCATTGCTATTTGATGCAGGGGCATCCCTAATGCAAGCCAAAGACACCATGATTGAAGGAAGTTGCCATGAAGCCAAGGAGTCAAATCCTATCAATTGGAACATAAGATTTTCACCTTGGAGCTTTGAAGGATTGACTGGTGAAAGGTCCTTTTGATTGACAAATCAGAGTCTTTTTGAATGACAATAAATTAGAATAGGAGTTTTAGATGTTTTCTTGGTTTGTAATAAATATTAAGGATTGATTTTATCTCCTTATAAACATCCACTTGTTGGACACAAGACCCCTTGGTGACTTATAAACCTTGGGCATCTTTTGAGTCCTTGGATGAAATGAGCATAGTAAGTGTTTATTAGGTGTCTTTTAGATGTTGTTAAGAAGTTTGAAGGTCCAAAATAACTTTAATAAGGTTCCTAAAGTTTCACAACACATTTTTAACCTTCTCGGCAAAGTTGTTTGCAAAGTTGTAATGCAACTTTAAAAGTTGCTTAGCAAAGTTGACATTTGTTGGATAAACTGTTCTAACCACCTAGATGGTTGAACCAACATTTGGAGAGCCTATTTTAGGCTTCAAATGGTCGAAGACAGACAGAGAACTAGTATTGTAATCATTTTGCTTTCATAAAAAATAAAAATAACCCTGTTTTAGTGCATTTCTGGTGAAAAACGAACTCTGTACGGCTGTACGGATGGTGGTTGGATGATAAAATTTGCCTGGAAGTTGTAATAGTGACATCTGATGCTTTGGAAGTTGGTTTGATTGATTCTCTTTGTTTTATATCTAAGTTATTTCAAATTTTCTGTGCATTGTTTACAAACCCTCATTTTCAGGGTTTGACTGATGTAAAGACCTTAACTCACGTTTCAACCATTGGAATTCCTTCTTCCTTGGTGGAATGAGAGTTAAGGATGTATATTTGTATATTCTAAAAGCCCTGACTACTCTGCATCACTATTGAACCACATTAATGCTTTTTTCCTTCAACAAATGAGGACAGTCACTGTAAAGACAACATGATAATGTACACTCACTGTAAGGATAGTCACAAATGAGGAAATCTCAGAGTGATTATCCCTTGTGTAATTTCCACTTGAATACATTGCTATTGGACCACATTAATGCTTTTTTCCTTCAAGTGGCAATTACACAAGGGACAGTCACTGTGAGATGTCCTCATTTGTGACAAGGACAGTCACACATGAGGACATCTCACAGTGACTGTCCCTTGTGTAATTGCCACTTGAATGTATTGCTATTCAACCACATTTATGGGCCTGTTTGGACCACGACACACAATAGCATCTACAGAGAAGAATATCCCAGGTGTAACAAGTTGTAAGAATATACCAACAGTTCTAAGAAGTTCCCTAGCACATAGTAGCATCTACAGAGAAGAATATACAACATGAGGGCAGCCACTGTAAAGACAACATGATAATGTACACTCATTGTATGTGTACATTATCATGTTGTCTTTACAGTGACTGTCCTCATTCAAGTGGAAATTATAGAAGGGACAATCATTGTGAGATGTCCTCATTTGTGACAAGGATAGTCACACATGAGGACATCTCACAGTGATCGATTGTCCCTTGTGTAATTGCCACTTGAATGTATTGCTATTGAACCACATTAATGCTTTTCTTCTTCAACAAATGAGGACAGTCACTCTAAAGACAACATGATAATGTACACTCATTGTAAGGACAGTCACAAATGAGGACATCTCACAGTGACTGTCCCTTGTATAATTGCCACTTGAATTACACAAGGGACAGTCATTGTGAGATGTCCTCATTTGTGACAAGGATAGTCACACATGAGGACATCTCACAGTGATCGATTGTCCCTTGTGTAATTGCCACTTGAATGTATTGCTATTGAACCACATTAATGCTTTTCTTCTTCAACAAATGAGGACAGTCACTCTAAAGACAACATGATAATGTACACTCACTGTAAGGACAGTCACAAATGAGGACATCTCACAGTGACTGTCCCTTGTGTGATTGCCACTTGAATGTATTGCTATTCAGCCACATTAATGCTTTTCTTCTTCAACAAATGAGGATAGTCACTCTAAAGACAACATGATAATGTACACTCACTGTAAGTGTACATTATCATGTTGTCTTTACAGTGACTGTCCTCCTTCAAGTGGCAATTACACAAGGGATTTGTGTTTTCATTTTTGTTTTCAATAGCGCCGTAACCCTCCGCGAAATCACATCGGGATATAAGGGCAAAACAAACAAGAACGTTGTCATTTGTATTTTCAACAGCGCCGAGAGAGATAAACAAACTTAAAACTCAGACTTAAGAAAGATGAAGGCAATGCTTCAAAAGGCCGATGCCCTAAATATGGGAAAACACAATACCACCATTAAACGATGCCCTAGTCACCGTATCAATGCTGCCAGCTCCGTACCAGTATGCTGACTGCTCACTTTCATCCTGTGATAAAGGTAACTTCATTAATCATACTTGAAATGGCAGCATACGAACTAAAGCTGATGAACATTTATAAACTAAAAGTTTAAAACTACAGATTACAAATGTAGTAGTTTCATACGAAAAGAACTTGATGTCTGAAATTTACCATTAGAAGTATCCAAAGGAATACCACAGTACTGTTGAACTTGGAGAATCGGAGATGATCTACACAGCAAGGTTCAACAGCTGTAAGGACTGTTACACCATCTTTAGCATTTGAATACATTTTCTCCTTGGCTTCTGGTGGATCCTCAAAGACCCCCAATGACGTTTTCCCTACAATTATCAATTGTTTGTCAGTATGAGATATTAATAAATAAACATTAATCACAATATTAGGCAAACAATGTTCTTGATGTCTGAATCTAAATCACAGAAAGCTCTAATAAAGTAGTTCTCAGTTTCACATTAAACTAAGTTTCAATTTCAAATGGTTATAATAATTTTTGCAAGTTATAAGTAGCTGGTTACAGTATATGACGTAAAAAGAAAAAAAATCATTTCTATTCTTTTCTTCTTTTTCTCTTTCAACGAAGCTTTTGCACCACACAAATGCATACCAAGAATTTCTCAGGAGGTTTCAAGACCATTGCATACCAAACTTCTTCTCTATAGATGCTACTGTGTGTCGTGGTCCAAACGGGTCCAAATAGACCTAGTGACTCTAGTAGGTCTCCAAAACCTATTCTACAGCAATAACTCTTCAATTTGACAAAGGACCTTATGAACTTATATTTTTTTTGAGTACCCTTTTTGATGTTCTAACAATCCTCCAACTCCCAGACCTTGACTCCACTCCAGCATATCAATGTCCTTATTGAGTCCGCAGACCTAATGCATGCCTTTGGGTGTGGGTTCCAAAACAAGGCATTGAAAATGGGTGCATGAAACCAAGATCAGAGTTTGAAGATGTCCACCATGCTCTAAAGATCTAGATTCAACAAGGTTTGAGGTCCTTTACTTGCCGCTACCCTCTGATCTTGCATAATCCATCAACTCCTAGTCAAGAACATTGAGATTCTTGACCAGGGCTTGTTCTTGAAATTCTCTGGCTTAGTATCCTGTTCCAAAGCTTTTAAAATATGAAAATAAACCCCCTTAACTTGCATTTTACAAAGAACAGAGGATATCCTATGGTTTATTTGCAAGTTAAGGCCATTTGAATGCAATAACCCAAAAAATGAGGGTTTGACAGAACAACAGATAAGAAAAAGGAATAACTTTGATATAAGGTGTCTTGAATCTACCAAATAAACTCTCAAAGCATAAGATATAAATACTCTAACTTCCACACTGGTCTGCCCTCCCTTTCACATCCGTACACTATACAGTACTTGAAGGAAATGCACAGAAAAGGCTCTGAAATAGTGGCTCTATCTGACAGAGAGTCCATGCTAGGCTTCATGACTAACCTAGAGCACATTCCTTGTTATGGAGGAAGTTTGAATGGTGAAGAACTTATGGAATGGATAGAGGACCTAGATAACCATTTTGACTACAAGTATCTTATTAATAACCATTTTGACTACAAGTATCTTATGGATAGAGGACCTTGATAACCATTTTGACTCATTTAGTATCTTATTGAGCTTCACTTTGTTTCGAGAATATAGTTTAATATTCTCTACTAAACAGGGCCAACCACGTGAAGGTGGAAGCTCATTTGGCCCCACCCCCCTCCCCCTAACATCACTCTACATTCCCCGTTAACATCTAACATTCATTCATTCTTTCAATTATTAATAAAATGTAACATTCAATCAATATCACATGATAACATTCATTAACACATTAGATTCGTTAACACACAACATTCATCAATATGAAAATAAACACATAATTCATGAACATTCATTAGCACATAATTAAATTCATTGAGACATAAAATTTAGTCATTATCAATTAAGGTATTTAGATGACAATCATTTCTTTTTTCTCTTTCTAATTTTTTTTTCTATGTAAGCTCTAAGAGGAGCATCAGTGTTATCATCAATACCCCCCTCATCAGTTGTTTTGTTCTTTGTTCTTGATGATCTCAAATTCCTATGCTGCTGCAAAGGGGGGTCCTCTACAATAACAAATAAAAGAGTTAAATTTAAAATATTTAATTATAATTGTTACAAGTATTTAATTATTTTAAAGAACATAACTGTGGCACTCTTTAATTACCTGATCTGGCCACATCATTTTGTCTAGACTCAACCTCAACATGCTCATGAGCACCGACCCCTCGATCCTCTACAGTTGCTATACAAAATGTTACATTAATCCAAACACCAATTGTAATTACATATAAAAATTTTAATAGCAAATGTATACCTCCACCACTAGGATGCACATCATGCGAACCTTCATTATGCATAGATTGTGTAGAAGGATTGTCAGGCTGCATTCCAATATCCTACACATTGTTATCATTGCTTTCTTAAAACAAATATACTCACTTTATATTAGAACTTAACATCAAATAGACTAATTGGTAAAGTATTCAATTTGAAATAAATTTCATTTAGCTTATTTACCTGTGGCTCAGATGCATCATTATTTGAACCTTGCACACTGATTTCAGCTCGTAGCCGTTCAGCCACGGCTCTATAGCCTTGTTGGAAGCCAATTCTCTTGTCCTCTTCTGTGAGGCATCTATTGAACTCTGACCCCTACATTTTTTCTTGGTATGGTGAATTTTACTTGCATTGTTTGATCAAAAAAAATTTCCTTGCAATATATAAAAAAATTGATACAAGTTTTCATTTACTAATACTTACAACTCGTGCTTGAAGTTTGGAAAAACCACCAGAGCCGAGCTTGTGTGTCCCGTGCTTTTCT
This sequence comes from Chamaecyparis obtusa, assembly GCA_027943335.1. NCBI lineage: Eukaryota > Viridiplantae > Streptophyta > Pinopsida > Cupressales > Cupressaceae > Chamaecyparis > Chamaecyparis obtusa. The sequence continues at coordinate 159,393 of BSBK01001557.1, forward strand.
AATCTTTCCTTTGTTGCCTTTGATGTGTCAAGCAACCTATGAAAAGTTTGAAATATGTTAGAGACCAGTAGAGGAAAAATTTAGAGGTTAATTAGTACATAATTACATTCTCAAAAGTATCACATACCTTGCTCTACTCTCTACTGGCGTAATTCCTTTTTTCATGTCGGCTTTATACTTTCCATCCAAAATCAAACCCTGCCACTCAGCCTCAAGAACACAGGGCGGACGCTCGTGCCTTGGGTTAACCTCTAAATATTTCCTGTACTGGTCCCTAATATACTTCAAACATAAACCAGCTCTTTCAAGGAGCTTGTTTCTCTTGAATGCACGAGGTCCAAAAAGCTAGGTCATACTATGTACAAGATCATCCTTCAACTTTTTATCTTGGTTATTCCACCTTTTAAGTAAAAAAAAACATGTTAGACTCATAAATGAAGAGAAGCTACCTTTAATATAGTTCAAGAAATTGATGAAAAGGAAAACTATTCTAGCAATGATATGAAATCAAAATAGTGGTTTGGGGTTTTAGTTAGGATATGATGTTCCACCATGTACGTATGGTGGGCCCAAATATCCGCAAACACTCGTCACCAAGTTTTCGCCAAAAAATATCATTCCCTACAAAATAATCATGGGATCATTAGTCGATGAAGAGTGATCAAAAACTAAATTACTATTATATCACTATAGAATAATAATAACTTTAAAGTACCTGGAAGTTTGGATACTTTTAAGGGAACGCCTTCATCATCGCTGATGATCAATACGCAATCCTTCACCGTTCCCGTACTAGGAACATGGGAACATCCAGGAAATGATGTTGCATCGGGACTTGTTGCATCTCCTATTGCAAAAAATGAAAACCATTATCAAATGCCTCCAAGAAATAATACTTCAAGGGAAATAAATTGGTGCAGAGCACCCATGGCACAAACACAATCAAGGGATCTACATCGTAAACACATAACACTTAAACACATAACAAAAGAGAGAAAAAGAGGGATTTGTGTACCAGTAGATGGTGCAACAGTTGGTGCATTTAGGCTGTGTGTTGTTGACATGGCAGTCGGCAAGACATTTGTGGCTGTCCTGGATGGAGGCGGCATTGTCATATCATCATGGAAAGGAGCTGAAGAATAAAATTGTTAGAGCATGCATAAATATAGAACGCGTGGACTAGCATGGACAAGATTGTTAGAGCATTAAAAAAAAAGATTGTTCGAGCATGTATTGTCAATGATTATGATCATTCCTATATATATTCAGTGGAAAACACAAGTGGGGAATGGAACATGTGATCTACCTGAACCACTTGCAATACCGGCCTCATCATGGGAATGGGGTTCAAAATTACGCAAATAACTCTGTAAAGACAATGCATCCATATTTTAATTAATGTCATAAAAGAGCATAACATAAAAACCATTATTGAACTCTTGTAATAATTAAAAATTTCATTAATACTTACTTTAAAGTTTTCAGAAGTGCGCAACAACTCAGCTGCCCTGTCTTTTATTTCCTGAGTCTGAGGATGTATGGATACCAAACGTAGAAGTTCTTTCCCAATTTTCTTAAGCAGCTTTTTAATGGAACCGATCGGGTCATCGGTCTCTGCTAAATCAATAAAAAAAGGGTCCACAAGGGGGGACTCCTGAGGGACTACAGGTTGCTTTCCCTCTCTCCGACCACCGGCCCTCTGTGACAACAATAGTATTAGTATTATCAAAATTACTTCAAAACAATGAAGAAAATAACATTAAAAAAAATAACATTTTGCTTCTATCTAGTTTGCACAATTACAATGAGTTTTACCTGCTCATGTGTAGATGAGCTAGGAATATCGTCACCATCACCTTCAGGCGGTTGCTCCATATTGTGCCCCTGTGTCAAAGATCAAGTATAAAAATGTTAGCCAAAAATTTAATAACTAAATGGTATGTTGGAGTCATTGATTAGAAGTTGGTTTAATAGTATGTACCACCCCCATGATAGTAGCCTTGTTTGTATCTATGTTGTTCAAATTGTAATCAATAAGCAGCTCTTCCCCTGCACGTATTGATTTTATCGCACAGATGAATACACGATTTCCCTCGCGCGCCTCAAATATGCAATTGGGTTGCTTTATAGTTGACCCAGGTCGTGTACTATTTATAAAACCCGCAATATTCCCTGTTGCTTTTGGCCTTCCATCAATGTATATAGCCACACTTTTACTTTGATTATTGTCTTGCTGTTGTATATAATTTGCCGAGAGTGCATACCTAAGCATACTTTTTTTATATTGAACAATATGCATCCAACTTTTGTAATCGTAACATGGTCCAACATACTCCATCAATTCAGAAACTTTGTTGTAAGACACCTTTATGCCATCCATAGAAAATAGGCCCAAACCATGTAATGATGATGGTGCTATGCAATATATCCTCTCATTAACACAAAAATCAATGTTTATTGGAGGAATTTCCTTGGGTACCCAATGTTTCTGTAGATGTTGGTACCTCAAGGGCACCTCGATGTCACCTTTCATCTCATCATCATAAGAACATGACCCCCCTTGAGCAAGGAAAAATTTCATGTGTTTATTGAATTTCCTTCTAGTCCTTTGACCTCTAGTTAATCTCCCTATTCTAGATAAACTGCATGTCTCACTTTCCTCTTCTATTCCTATATTTCCCTCACTCGAGGAAGACACTTCTGACAAATACCTATTTGCTGGTACCTGCAAATGGGAGAGATCTTAGAAGACATCAATCTTACTATTGATAAGTGTATTAAATAGACTTTCTATAAGGTGTATTGACTTATACCTGTCGATCCATGAGACTGTGCGGGATGCTCTTGAAAGGGGTTCAATTTCCTGCAAATGTAATTCAATTATCGTGAGCATAATCACATCATAATCATAATCACATCCATCATAAGCATCACATAAAAATTAAAAACATTAAAACGTACACATTATAACACTTATAGCTTTTAAATAGATAATGAATAAACTATGTAACCATTTAAGACAAATATATTTCTATCAAGAAATGAATATTAAATACATTAAGGATTGATGGCATACCTTTAAATTTCATCATCATCATCCTCATCATCATCATCATCATCATCCTCGTCATCGTCGTCATCATCATCATCCTTGTCATCATCGTTGTCGTCGTTGTCGTCATCATCAACATCATCATCATCAACATCAACATCATCTTCATCATCATCATCAGTAGCAGCATCATCTTCTTCTTCTTCTTCATGAAAATTTGTCTTAGGAACATCATCCAATAATTGTCGATCATGATCATCATCTACATCATCTTCTACTTCTTCGGTATCTTCTTCTTCCATCGCATTATACTTTATCGGCCTTCCTCTCGGTTCATGTCTAACAACAAATGACCAACCCGGTTTATGTGAAACCTCTTAGTAAAATACCTGCTCACATTGGCTTGGAAAAACATAGGGCTCATCCCCAACTGGCTCAAACGACCTTGTATTAACTATTGTAAATCCATTATCATGTTCAATAACAGTTCTATTAGGATCATTTGGATTAAGTCGTAGCCTGTACCATTTGACAATGAAGAGTACTAATTTGAAAGAACTAAAGTCGCACTCAAGTATATCATCCAAAATGCCATAGTATTGATTTTTAGACTCTTGAGGATCTAAGCCATTTCTAGATGAAATATTAGTCACTTGAAAGACTGCAGTTATTCCAGAATCACAAGTTTTCTTCGTGTCATCCAACACTTTGACGCGAAATTTTTGACCATTACAGAACATACCCTTGTGGTGTTTAACCTGCAATAATATGTGAAATATGTCAAAATTATTATATCGTGAGTTGATAAACATATGGGTGATTAATAATTTTGTACGTACCTGGAAATCTCTTAAACCATATGCTAAATCTATTTCCCTTTGCATAACATTAGAATCTCCATTACAATGAGCTTCTTTAACCAATGAAGATACACCTTCCCATGTTAATGTGTGACCAGAATGTTGACATCGTTCAATCCATACCGTCATCCAATCAAGATTGTTTGCAATATACAAATGTAGTGCATCCCACTCTCGAGCAACTGTACAAAAAAAAAATAGATGACTTACAACCGATTTATTTTGAAGATTAAGAAATAATTTATTACAATAACATCTTATAATTTATTACCTGTCACTTTCCTCAATCTACCTTTCCCCATCAAGTACTCCCCTTTGAATTTTTTAAAAGGGTCAAGATCCCAAATGCGATCTACATGGATATTTGAAGCAAACTTAGGAAGATATTCAGTAATGTACACCATAGTCTGGTATACCATGTATCCCTCTACCATAGAACCCTCAGGATGTGCTCTTTGTCGAACCAAAGCCTTCAAAGATTTCAAGTGCCTCTCAACCATCCACATTGACCTAGTGTGTGCAGGTCCACACAATTCAATCTCCTCAACTTGGTGTATGAGGTAGTGTTCTTGTGCATTGAAAAAAGTTGGAGGTAGACACTTTTGCATTTCACACAATAAATGAGGAATTCTTCTCTTCCAATAGTTTATATCTTCTTTATGGATTTCTTTAGATGACAACCACCTACATTAAGAGATTCAAGTCACAAAAAATATATAAATACGAGACTTTACAAAATAATATACAATAGATTACATAGCAAGAAAAACAAATCGCGAATATAATAAATATATACAACAAATTGAACAGATATTACTGCTTACCTCATGTATTTTCCAAGATCATATATCACTTGTTTGATGTTATTGTTGAAGTGCTCTGGGAGAGATAGAGGTAGCATGTACTGCAGTAATTATAAACCAATCATTTCATTATTTTCTAACATAACATAATGAATAGTACACGTAGTTTATGAATATATTGTAAATACAGAAGAACATAACTTACCTTGATGAAAGTATGCCAATCATGTGTTTTGAGCCCTCGCCCAAATTCACTTTTCTTTGATATGAGATTGCTTATGTTCCCAGCAAATCCTGTGGGAAATCAAATTTTTCGTATGACTTCTTTTATGGCATCACTTTGCTGCTCCGTTAATAACCAAGGAAGGGCACTTATATTAATCTGATCTCTATTGCTATTTGAGTGAATGAAATTCTTCAGTGCATGATTGGATTCATGAATGTCATTACAAATTTTGACAATTTTTTCTTTGTCACGCCTTCCATCCAGTATTTTCCACAATGTCTCTGTTATATTCTTTCCAACATGCATAAGATCAAACAAATGCACAATTTGTAGGTCCTCGTAGTAGGGCAACCTACTAAATTATCTGGGATAGCTTTTTAGTCCCTTTGGAAGGTTGTTAGTAGTGCCTTGACGACCTTCACGATCATCAATTACATAATTAGTAAACAAAAATCACAATAGAAATATATAAATTACAAACATAAACCATTAAGTGGAACGACATTACCTCGATGATTAATTCTATTATATTCCAACTTCCATAGGTGAGGTGTCATTCTTCGTGGCTTTGATGTAGTCTCTTCTTTCCCATTGAAAAGATGTTTTTCCATACTTCGATACTTATGATTCCTGTGGAGGAAGTGTCTGTACTCATCAAACACATGCTTTCCTAAAAATTTTGAATGACGAGATTTCATCTTTGGACCACAAACTGGACATGCAAATTTTCCCTTTGTTTGAAGACCTACAAGATAATGATATAATTGGATTATTAAATATGTTGATTTTTATAATTAGAATTATCATGCGCAACTTGAATTCACTATAACATACCACAAAAATGTGTTAGCCCTGGGGCATCATGTATTGTCCATACAAGTATTGCATGGAATTGAAATTGTCTTTGTCCTATCGGTCTAGACACGTCATACATAGTGACACCGTTCCATAACTCCACCAACTCGTCAATAAGAGGCTCAATATATACATTCATATCTTTAACTTGATATTTACCTACTTGAATGAACAGTAACATTACATAATTATTGTGACCATTTTACTGTAAGATTTGTAAGTACATGTAAATTAATAACTATCAAATGATAAAATACCTGGAACAATCATTGCCAACATAATGTGCTCCCTCTTTATTGACATCCACAGAGGAATGTTATTGTTGATAACAAAAACAGGCCACACCGAGAAAACAGATCTCATCTCTCCAAATGGATTGACACCATCCGCTGCCAATGAAAGCCTGAGATTACGAGGTTCTTCTTTGAAGTGTTGCCACTTTTCCTCTATGTGCATAAATGCCGAACCATCCACAGGGATTCGAATAATGTCATCTCGACTTCTATTGCGTGCATGGTAATCCATAAATTGTGCCAAGCTAGTACACCTAAATAATTGTCGCATCCGTGGAATAATGGGGATGTAACGAAGAACCTTGTGAGGCACCTTTTTTGTTATTCGATCTGTTCGATATCTACTCATATGACATACAGGGCATTGTGTTGCAAATTCATGTTCTTTATAATATATAATATGATCATTGGGACAAGCATGTATTGCTTGATACTCCATTCCAATATCTTTCATAATAGCAGATAATTCTTGATATGAGTGAGGTAGAATATTTGATGGTGGTAACAAAAACTCGCCTATCAATCTACAGCAAAAAATATAAGTTGTTAATATAAACAATATTAGTGGTACATTATTCACCCTTTGTTAACTATAAAGACATATATGACATACCTTAACATACGTGACATTGTTATGTTGGATAAACCATTCATAACCTTCAAGTTCAACAACAACAATACAGCAGAGAGAAGAGTTGTTTGGGAGTCTTTGTATAGGGGCTCGTATGCCTTCTCAAGTAGAGGTACATCAAGGCTATCATCATCATCATGATCAGATCCGCTTGGACTAAATGTGTCATGGATCAATGTATTTATACCATCATCTTCAATTGTGTTTTCTGGCGCATGATCGTCATCTTCCATGGGATCATTATCTTCACCTTGGATATTCACACCCCCATGTTCCTCCATATCATGTACTTCCCTGGGGAGATCAACCTATATAAAATTGATTAACATAAATAAACCATGATCTTCAACTCATCATCAAGTGATTTCATATGTATATAAATTGTTAAAATGATATAATGAACAACTTACCAGTGGATGATAGTCATGCCCCCCTTCAATGTGACCATTCTCCCTACAATGTCTCTTAACTGTTTTGATTAGCAATCTTCTACGGTTTAAGCCCTTAAAAATTTTGCAGGGACAATAACATTTTCCATCACCTTTTCTTTTCAAGTTAGACCACAATCTAGCGATTGTCTCCCTATTTTGTTCTTCACTTATATTATCTGACATGATCGTTCTTCGTAGGAAGCAAAAATTGGGCTATGAAAACTTCGGTCTACAACTTTCAGTGACTAAGCAAAATTGTCAAAAGTACACAAATCTTCTTAGACCTAGTTAAATCCTTTAATATTTTAAAAGTCTAGTTAAAATATACATTAGATTAAAAAATATACAATTTTCATGCCTGAGCGCGCGGCTACGACTAGTGCAATGGTCTTCTTGCTTAGCTCTAGAAGCTCTCTAGCAATCAAAACATATAAGCTACAAGGCCTAACAGCAATTTCAAAACATATAAGCTACAAGGCAAGACATATTACATGACATGGCAAAAGGATTAAAATATACATTAGATTAAAATATATACAATTTTCAAACTTGAGCGCGCGGCTATAACTCGTGCAATGGTCTTCTTGCTTAGCTCTAGAAGCTCTCCAGCAATCAAAACATATAAGCTATTAGAATTCATTAACTTTCTGTAATTGGAAAACTCTATTTGATATTAGACCGTAAACTACTAATATTCTCTCCATAAGAACTAAGTACAAAATTCTTTCAAGTTCACATCCATGATTCCCTTTAGATTAAAATATACAGCAAAAATAAGCTAAAAGTCTAGTTAAAATATACATTAGATTAAAAAATATACAATTTTCAAACCTGAGCGTGCGGCTATAACTCGTGCAATGGTCTTCTTACTTAGATTTAGAAGCTCTCCAGCAATCAAAACATATAAGCTACAAGGCCTAATAGCAATTTCAAAACAAGGGTCATCAAAAGAACCAAAAACAATGTGTGCAAACAATACCTTGTGAAGTGGTATAGACAATTAGAAGATGCTACTATGTGCTAGGGAACTTCTTAGAACTGTTGGTATATTCTTACAACTTGTTACACCTGGGATATTCTTCTCTGTAGATGCTACTGTGTGCCGTGGTCCAAATGGGCCCATAAATGTGGTTGAATAGAAATACATTCAAGTGGCTTACACAAGGGACAGTCACTGTGAGATATCCTCATGTGTGACTGTCCTTGTCACAAATGAGGACATCTCACAGTGACTGTCCCTTGTGTAATTGCCACTTGAATGAGGTTAGTCACTGTAAAGACAACATGATAATGTACACATACAATGAGTGTACATTATCATGTTGTCTTTACAGTGGCTGCCCTCATGTTGTATATTCTTCTCTGTAGATGCTACTATGTGCTAGGGAACTTCTTAGAACTGTTGGTATATTCTTACAACTTGTTACACCTGGGATATTCTTCTCTGTAGATGCTACTGTGTGTCATGGTCCAAACGGGCCCATAAATGTGGTTGAATAGCAATACATTCAAGTGGCAATTACACAAGGGACAGTCACTGTGAGATGTCCTCATGTGTGACTGTCCTTGTCACAAATGAGGACATCTCACAGTGACTGTCCCTTGTGTAATTAAGTATTGTGGGGAAGCATTCTAGATAACCAAAGCCGCTAACAATAAATTCAACATAGATATGTCCTCATTTCTGGGTATTTTAGCTCTCTAACAGTTGAATACCAGATTAAATAATAATGACAAAAGAAAAATAAACCCAACGTACTCAGAAATTGTAGCTGTGATTTTGCGGAGGGAATCTCTCTCGGCGCTGTTGAAAACACAAATGACAACCCGCTTGATTTCGCGGAGGGAATCTCTCTCGGTGCTATTCAAAACACAAATGACAACCCGCTTTGTTCAAAACACAAATGATAACCCGCTTGATTTCGCGGAGGGAATCTCTCTCGGCGCTAGTGAAAACACAAATGACAACGTTCCTTTTTTTATTTGCACTTATATCCCGACCAACATAAGGTCCATTTGTAATACAACATGATAATGTACACTTACAGTGAGTGTACATTATCATGTTGTCCTTAGAGTGACTATCCTCATTTGTTGAAGAAGAAAAGCATTAATGTGGCTGAATAGCAATACATTCAAGTGGTAATTACACAAGGGACAGTCACTATGAGATGTCCTCATTTGTGACTCTCCTTACAGTGAGTGTACATTATCATGGTGTCTTTAGAGTGACTGTCCTCATTTGTTAAAGAAGAAAAGCATTAATGTGGTTCAATAGCAATACATTCAAGTGGCAATTACACAAGGGACAATCACTGTGAGATGTCCTCATGTGTGACTGTCCTTGTCACAAATGAGGACATCTCACAATGACTGTCCCTTGTGTAATTCAAGTGGCAATTACACAAGGGACAGTCACTGTGAGATGTCCTCATTTGTGACTGTCCTTACAATGAGTGTACATTATCATGGTGTCTTTAGAGTGACTGTCCTCATTTGTTGAAGAAGAAAAGCATTAATGTGGTTCAATAGCAATACATTCAAGTGGCAATTACACAAGGGACAATGTCATGAGCCGTGACATATTGAACTTAGTATAATAATAAAATGATTAGATGATATATAATAATCTATTATTAACGGTATATAACAATAATATATAATTATTATCAAAAGATAATAATAATATATAGTTAGCATAATAAGTAATATGTTAATTAAATAATATTAAAATATTAATAAATAATATAATTATGATTATAATTATAATATAAATTAATAATAAATAATTATTAATAAATTATATATATTATATTATAATAATATATTAAGTAATAATATTAAATCAATTATTGATATAATAATTTTAATATATAAATAATATTAATAAACCTCTCAATATAAAACAATATGTTATCACTATAATAATATTTATTATAATATTATTAATATTACTAACATCATTAATTATAATATTTAATAATAACAATAACATTAATAATAATAATAATAATAATAACGTTTAAAGCAATATCGAATATCTGTAATCGATATACATCTACATTAAACATTTGCATTATCTATCACGATGAGGAATGAAGAAGTGATACAACAATCACTAGTCATTACACATTGATACCATGAGAGGATGATTAATGAACCAAATACTATGAAGTCAAGATCAACATGATATGAATAAGGGATAGGTCGCTATGTGTTTCAGAAGATGTATTGATAAGCAAGAAGGATAACCATTCATATATTATAAATAATCATTAATTGCACAAGTTTAGACAATGACATATCCGATAAAGCAATATCAAACATGAAGACCCGCTAGCAAATATGCACCATCACTTCCTATGTTATCATGACAATAACATAAACTAGATTGAATTCTACTATCTATATCAATAGACACCACATAGGAGGATATCGACTAAAGGATTGAAAGATTATCGATTGTCTGAGATAAACCACATCTTGTAGAAACACAAAAGCATCAGTGATTATATCACAAGCTATTGATGAATGAGGCATCAGTCATGGATAATAAGTACAATGTATCCTTAAGTATTAACAGGAATGGAAGTCAATTTGAAGATCAAACTCCATTACCAGCAATCAACCAATAAATGGACAATTATCAGAAAATGATATCGACTTATATTAGAGTAGAAAGATTGGATATCATCATAACAATATGGGATAAGGAAAGAGTTAATATCGATTGACTAAATACTAATGATAGTTAGACCAAACTAATACAAACACAATGGATGTTAACTACTGGTTGCACTACCAATTAGGGAAGATTACCTTCATAAAAAGATTTGATATTGAGTCAATCTGGGAGTTATCTATGATCAGAAAATAATGAAATAATATTATGTGAACTGTCGGATTATGGAAAGGTGTGATTAACAAAGGGACATGGAGGAAGAAACAAGACACGTCTCATTCATAGCATCTCTTCATTTGTTAAAGACAATATAAGAATGCATTCTCGTCAGTCACTCAAGGCATCATTAGAACTTTATTTACTTATCCATATTTGGATATACTCAATAGAGCATCTGCCTTTGGTAGTTTGGTTTCAAGTTTATCATTGCAGATCAGAGACAACACCATGATTGCACAGATAGAAAGGATAGTCAGAAACAGCATCAATATTTGAAGTTGCAAGCATATAATTCAGAATCTGAAATAGCAACATATCACTCATAGCGATATTACACATTTGCATAATTACATCCTCATATCAGACACAGCAAATACATTGCTGTAAGCAATACTTATTGATTGTATATCGATATTGTTTATATCAAACATACCATCATTATACTATCACTATAAGTGATAGGAAACATCATATTCATAGCATATTTCATATCATTATATCCGACAATGCTATTAAACATATTGGTATCAATATCATCTTGCACACATATTGTGATTGAAACTGAAATAGCGGTTGATATCTTAAGTAACCTCCATTACTTAGTTTAATTGTAAGTATCTAATAGAGTAAGTCTGAGAAGTGGAGTAATTGTTCCTGTTTTCCAAGTTAGCCAAAAAGGGGACATTACAGACAATCACTGTGAGATGTCCTCATGTGTGACTGTCCTTGTCACAAATGAGGACATCTCACAATGACTGTCCCTTGTGTAATTCAAGCGGCAATTACACAAGGGACAGTCACTGTGAGATGTCCTCATTTGTGACTGTCCTTATAGTGAGTGTACATTATCATTTTGTCTTTAGAGTGACTGTCCTCATTTGTTGAAGAAGAAAAGCATTAATGTGGTTCAATAGCAATACATTCAAGTGACAATTACACAAGGGACAATCACTGTGAGATGTCCTCATGTGTGACTATCCTTGTCACAAATGAGGACATCTCACAATGACTGTCCCTTATGTAATTCAAGCGGAAATTACACAAGGGACAGTCACTGTGAGATGTCCTCATTTGTGACTCTCCTTACAGTGAGTGTACATTATCATGTTGTCTTTAGAGTGACTGTCCTCATTTGTTGAAGAAGAAAAGCATTAATGTGGTTCAATAGCAATACATTCAAGTGGCAATTACACAAGGGACAATCACTGTGAGATGTCCTCATGTGTGACTGTCCTTGTCACAAATGAGGACATCTCACAATGACTGTCCCTTGTGTAATTCAAGCAGCAATTACACAAGGGACAGTCACTGTGAGATGTCCTCATTTGTGACTATCCTTACAATGAGTGTACATTATCATGTTGTCTTTAGAGTGACTGTCCTCATTTGTTGAAGAAGAAAAGCATTAATGTGGTTCAATAGCAATACATTCAAGTGGCAATTACACAAGGGACAGTCACTGTGAGATGTCCTCATTTGTGACTGTCCTTACAGTGAGTGTACATTATCATGTTGTCTTTAGAGTGACTGTCCTCATTTGTTGAAGAAGAAAAGCATTAATGTGGTTCAATAGCAATACATTCAAGTGGCAATTACACAAGGTACAATCGATCACTGTGAGATGTCCTCATGTGTGACCTTTGTGAAGGCAAGTGCCAATTTGTACCCAAGTTACCAATATTGTGGCAAAAGTGGGAATGAAGCATTTAGGGGTCAAATTGGGCAAAGAAGTGTAGAAGTGGCCTATGTGAGGTCTAAATAGCCTAACTAAGTCATGGTTAGGGTCTTATGGTGTTTGAACAATAAGTTTTGAACCAAAATCCCAAAGGTTGTAACAAGTTGTCAATGTTGTCATTCACAACATTGACAACATTTGTGCAAGGGAGCATTTTCGAGTAAGATGGTTATGTAACTATATGAAACCATTGAATTAGGCATCAGATCAACTATAAGAGGCCTCCATCGATCTGTGCAAAAGGTTGGGGGGAAAAACATTTGGAATTAAGAAGATTTGTAGAGTAACACGGTTTTAGTGAATTCTTGAGTTTTTTTGTTTCTTTGTTTTCAGTTGATTAATGGATTAGATAGCTCGCAGTGTCTATTGGAAAAGTTAGTACAAGTTGTTTTTTTATTCTGTGTTGTGTTTTTTTTGAGTTTTGAAGCATTCCAACTAGTTTGTTAATTCTTTTGTTAAGTACCCTATCATTGGTTTGAACCAGGCAGGTTGAACAAATGGAGTCTTAGCTCATCATTCCATTGTCAATTTTGTACGGGCTCTTGGAATGGGTGAGGAGACTCCATGTACTATATGTTTGGAAGGAGGGGCCCTGGGAAGCTCATTTTCTATGTTTGCAATGATGTCCTAGGTGAGTCAGTTGAGCACAGTTAGGGATGACAAATCATTACAAGAAGATTACAACAAGTTGAATGCATTGGTTGCTTCAACTAAAATCTCATGGAGAGGTAGACACACATCTAAAGAAGCCCCAAGTCAAATTAGAAGATTGGGTGAGTTTCTTTGGCTGCTAAGAAAACAAACTCTTAGTCAGACTGTCCAAGTTGTGTCAAAATACTTGTTTTCAGGCATGGCTGTAGCAGTTGGTGTACAAAAAATCTAGGAGGAGAAGACCTTAGATATCTTGGAGTTCTCAATAAAGGGCATCTGAATCCTAAGCCCTTTAGGTGGCTTAATATAAACAAAAAGGCTTGACAAAGGCCTAATTGCTAGCAGCCTATTTTTGGGTGCAATTGGCATGGTTTGATGAACCGGATTGAAGTACTAATGAAAAGTATAGGTGAAGGAGTAATATTGAAACCAATAGAGGTCCTAGTGGCCAGCCTCTCCATGGAGTAAAGTTCTAGTTGAATGTGTTTCAATTTGTGAAGACAAGACTAGGAGTGTCCTAGTAGCTAGATTGGTATTGAGCAGAGTTCGTTGTATTTCTTGTTGGTGTGCACTAGTTGAAGGAGTGGGATCTTGGGTAGAGATACCTAAAGAGTGTAGGGATAGTTAAGTACCCTATCAAGTCAAAACATTGGCCTAAAGAGACCCTAGTGAAGGATAGGGAGTGAGCAAGACAAAGTGTTACATCAATTAACAAGATCATTTTTTTGTAATTGTGTACATTATCATGTTGTCTTTACAGTGACTGTCCTCATTTGTTGAAGAAGAAAAGCATTAATGTGGTTCAATAGCAATACATTCAAGTGGTAATTACACAAGGGAATATCACTATGAGATGTCCTAAGTGTGACTATCCTTGTCACAAATGAGGACATCTCACAGTGATTGTCCCTTGTGTAATTGCCACTTGAATGAGGACAGTCACTGTAAAGACAACATGATAATGTACACAAGTACCGTGAAGGTAGTCGCAAGTTAGGGCTGTTTCATTGCATACCCGAAACAATGAAGACATTACAGTCCACAAAACATTTGTGCTTGAAAGATGAACAAATAAAATTAAACTTCTAAATAACCAAAGCCGCTAACAATAAATTCAACACAGATATGTCCTCATTTCTGGGTATTTTAGCTCTCTAACAGCTGAATACCAGATTACATAATAATGACAAAAGAAAAATAAACCCAACGTACTCAGAAATTGTAGCTGTGATTTCACGGAGGGAATCTCTCTCAGCGCTGTTGAAAACATAAATGACAACGTTCTTGTTTTTTTTTCCCTTATATCCCGATGTGATTTCACGGAGGGTTACGGTGCTGTTGAAAACACAAATGACAACGTTCCTTTTTTTTTTTGCCATTATATCCCAACAACATCGCAATTGCAAGTTAGGGCTGTTTCACTGCATACCCAAAACAATGAAGACGTTACGGTCCACAAAACGTTTGTGCTTGAAAGATGAACAAATAAAATTAAACTTCTAAATAACCAAAGCCGCTAACAATAAATTCAACATAGATATGTCCTCATTTCTGGGTATTTTAGCTCTCTAACAGCTGAATACCAGATTACATAATAATGACAAAAGAAAAATAAACCCAACGTACTCAGAAATTGTAGCTATGATTTCGCGGAGGGTTACGGCGCTGTTGAAAACACAAATGACAACGTTCTTGTTTTTTTTGCCCTTATATCCCGATGTGATTTCGCAGAGGGTTACGGCGCTGTTGAAAACACAAATGACAATGTTCTTTTTTTTTTCCCTTATATCCTGATGTGATTTCGCGGAGGGTTATGGCGCTGTTGAAAACACACATGACAACGTTCCTTTTTAATTTTGTGCTTATATCCCGACAACGTCGCAATTGCGACAGTGACAAATGTATTGTCGTCACAAATTGCGACGGTGTCGGGCTATATTTGAAAAAAAAAGGGCAAAACCGCATGACATTTGCCTACCGTCGCAAATGGCCGTCGCAATTTCACCCCAAATGTATTAGTGTTATTTATTAAAAGGGGAGGAAATATTCCTTTTAAATAAATAAAAACTTAGGATAAAATGGTTAGCCCATAGAAAATAATTGAATAAATGATAGAAATAGGATTTGATCAAGAATAAGTAATTTATGATTTAGCAAAAGGGGCTAATAGTCTAGATGACCATTTTTAGGTGATTACATTTGCCCCTCTTTGACTAATGTGTGATCGATTTGGGAACACATGTAGTCAAAGATTGAAGTTGAAATGTGAGATCGATTTGGGATCACAAAGCAACTCAGATTAGACAAGAAAGCAAGAGATAACCAAGAAGGCAAGCAATAGCATTCTGACTCTAAAGAATGAAGTGCAGAGAGATAGCAAATCCTACATCATCAGCCTAGTAGCAATAGTACTGAACACTTAGGAAAGAGATAGCCAATAAGATATGATGTGTCTGCCCCCTCAAGATCGAAAGTGAAATCCAGGTAGAGGGAAAGCAGAAGCAAGAGCAACATGATCAAATCACTAGAAATCATAATTAAAGAGAGAGAACAGAATAACCATCAAGCAGTGGAAAGATTCCCCACACATGGGACCCGGGGCATGAGCCAAGCGGTCCCTCAACCCGAAAACACCACGGAGGGGGAAGAATTTGAACTTGAGATTGAAAGTGAATGAAAGACTAGAAGTTTGAAAGTGATGGAGATGAAGAGGTGAAGAATGCCCCAGCGAAGATCGAAGGATCAGGCCTCAAAAGGTCAGCCAACTATGTGAAAGAGGGGGAAAAGGTGATTTGGATGATCAAGGTGAACTTGAACTTTGGTTTTGATCCCGAAATGAAAGGAAAATGATGGGATATGAAAGACCAGAAGTGAAAGACATGATCAAGAAGAAGTGATAGGTGAATGCAGTTGATTAACAAGTCCATGAAAGATGAAAGGAGAGCTCTCTCCATATGCAAGATGCAAAACTAAACTAACATGAACCTAAGAATGCAAGCTACATGAAAAGTGGTTTACTTGCAAGGTCACAATGCTAATAGACATCTAATATTCATCATCGAGCATTATTGGTAGCATCGCAAGATCATACAATACACACTAGCATAACTATGTGGATATGAATATGATCTCTATCAGATAAAAATGTGGAAATCCCACCTAGGCATCAAAGACATGTAGGTCCAAATGACTAGTGCAGTGAGATTACCTAAGTTTGATATAGTAAGATTATGCTTGCATCGAGACACAAGAAAGTCAAGATGACTATAAGCATGCACTTGCGAAACAGTCAAGGATAATACCCTGTCAATCCCTAGTGTCAAGTAGGACCAGCATAAATGCTAATGATAGTAAGGATCAACAAAATATACCCACAGGTAGAAAGCAAATAAAACATGTTCTCATTCCCTCAGTTTTCTAGCTATGCATCATCGAAAATGATCATAGGGGGAGAACACTCAGCAAAGAAATCATCACAAACAGCACACAAAGAAATAAAGTCAAACAAATCTCAGCGAGTCAAGTGCGTGTGTGTAGGTCATAGAGTCAAACTTTGAGTATCGCATCTGCCAGTGAGAAATATCACATCATCTAGACTACGGGTAGGACATTTGATAAGTGTTGAGAAACACTCGACACTAGGCTAGTGTTGAAAAACATAGTTGGGGTGGTGTTGAAAAACACCATTTGCGAGGTCCCTAAGAAACCCAGACGCATAAAGAGACCCAAGATAAGCTTAAAACAACGTATGCCCCCTAGACTAAGACAAGAGTTAATTTCAGGCTAGGAGAGGCAAAGAGAGAAGTGGAGCAAATGAGCGCCACGCATGACTGATAGACATAGGTGCAGAGGGTCTCAAGCAGTGCATGTTTCCAAGTTTTCACCACTTGATAGATTTATTGCAATTTTTTTAGGACTTTTTTATAATTTTTTTGTATTTTTGCTACCAAGGTGCCTGTTTCCAGGTTTTCACCAAGGCACTTTTTCAAAAAAAAATTTATTTTTTGAATTTTTTTTATTTTTTTGGTGAGACATCAAAGCACCTATTGCTAGGTTTTCACTAGGATGCTCATTTTTTTAGTACTTTTTATGCTTTTTAGAATTTTTTCAGCATCATATATGAATTTTTTTGAAATTTTTTCAGGATCAATAAATATGTACAAAGAATGCCCCAGACAGAAATGGGCATCAAGAATCTATTTCCTCTGATGTAGAGAACTGATAGGCCCCAGGCCCAAATGCTGCAACTGTGATGATAGGAGGTCTCAACCAGTTCGACCAATAATAACCAGCCCTAAGCAATGTCTGAGCTAGTGGAGGATCGTTAGAATGTGATCCACATATGCCATCGTGGATTTCAGCTAGCACTTTTTCTGACTCCTCTATTTCTAGACACTTAAGGAGAGTTCCATCTAGACCCTTCCTATACAAGTCACCAAAGACAAAGGCAAAGTGTAAGGGATGGTGGGAAGAAAGCCGTGGTGGATTTGTAGGAGGAATATGAGGTGGAAGATATGAAAAGATGGTAGGATTGTAAGATTTGTGAGCAAGATAGCGTAATTCGTCCACTAGGAACTTGAAGAAAAATTTATGCTTTTTCATTTGTAAGATGGATGTCGAAGTAACCAAGGCATTAGCAACTTTTTTCTCAGCTCTAGGAATGGGCTGAAGTGTAATAGATATGAGATTATGCTTGAAGTAGTGCACCATTTTTTTGTAGAGAATCAGCTTGTCATCTTTTATTTGAGAATCATTATTTTTGAGCAGATTTTTATTTTTACTTTTCTTAGGTTCAAATACTGCCACAATGTGGTTTTCGCCATCCGACCATTGCTCTTTTCTTTTGACATGATGACTGTGATACTTGATTGCTAATTCAATCTTTTTTGTTGCTAGTTCACTGGTGGAAGAAGTAATAGGTGTTGATGTGAGATGAAATGAAGTGACTGGTTCAATAGAATTTATGTGAGGGATGTCATCTCTGGTGACAAGAGAGGTCAAGCCTATAGGGTAAGCTCCAAAAGTAGCTAGATCTAGAGTTGTCATAAAAGGACCAACGTAGTCGACTAAGGCAATATGGGGAACAAACTCATCAGACCTGACATGAGACTCATCAACTATGTCAGGTGGGTTACGAGAGGTATGAACCACATCAACATCCATATCTATCATGGGAGGATCTTCTGGAAGAGGCTTAAGATGTGGAGAAGTAGAGATACTCATGTCATTATGTGAGAGATCACCTCTTTGTAGCAGCCATGCAATGTTGTGATGTTGTCTATCATAGTTCAATGATTCTTTAGGCACATAATTTCTAGAAATAGAGGCCTCAGCTATATCATTAGTAGATATACATTCTTCTCCCCAAAGAAGTGAAGTAGAAGGAAGATCATCTCCCATTTGAGTCATAGTGTGTAGCGATGACTCATCTATATCCATGTCTGAATCACTAAGCATGGGAGTATTTTTGGAATTATCAAGAAGGGAAAATCTACCCTCATCTTCTCTATAGATCCACTCTTGAATAGCTTATTCTTCTCTTTCTGCATCTAAAAGAATAGATGAAGGAACAAAAGTATCAAAGATCGTCATAGCAGAAGTGGAAGGCTTCATCTAATCAGAAGGTCTCCCATATGATGTAGGAGAAATAGGTATAGAAGCAAAGGAATCCAGCGTATATTCACCCATACCAAGGCTCATCATCTGAAGTGTTTTCTCAGAAGAAACTAGAGACATACTAGGATCAATAGAAGGTTCATTGTGAGGAACAAATTTTTTAGTAGCAGCAAGAGCATTAATAGAAATAGTATGGTCTCTAGGAATCACAACTTTAGTGCCATTGTACAGAAATTTGATGCACTGATGATTAGTGGAAGGAACAACCTGCATGTCATGGATCCAAGGATGACCCAAAAGAATGTTATATGTGAGTGGGATGTCCAATACTTGGAAGCTAATATCTTTCATGACAGGGCCCACTCGAACAGGCAGTGTGACAAGACCTTTGGAAGATCTTTCCACTTCATCGTAAGCTTTTATAGTAATCTTCTTCTTAGAATCCATAGAAAATTTTGACAAACCCAATTGTTGTATGGCATTGAAAGAAACAATATTTAACCCTGCACCATTGTCTATCAGGACTCGATAGACTCAGGTATTGTAGGCTAGAACTTCAATGTGTAAAGCTAGATTATGCAGGTGAGCAATAGATATGTCATCTTCTGTAGAAAAGGAGAGAGATAGCGGAGATGAAATGTGGTTGACCATAGCCTGAAATTGATCTAGATCAATTTCATTGAGAACATGTGTTGTACGTAGAGCCTCATCAAGAATCTCTCAATGCGAAGGGGATAACCGAAGAAACTCAAGGATAGATATCTGTGCTGGTGTCTTTTGCAAATGTTGGACAAGATCATAGCTAAGGGTGGCTAAAGGAGCCACTTGTTTGGAAGGCAAAGCTTTCTTGGGATCTTGTGCAATTTTAAGGACAATCTTGGCTTGCCCCCTAGTAACAGCATTCAATGTCTCACTTCGGGAAGATGAACTACCATGTGTTTGCAAGATCAACTTTGGCTTAGCATGATTGACTTTATTATCATCTTGAGATCTCACCATAAGAACACTCTCAATAGGCTCTACCATGTTAATCACAGGTGTATTAGAAGGATATGTGTAATTGATCTTTGCATCATGATTCTTCTTATGTGTTTGAGAGGTTTCTCCCTTATCATGCTTAGGTAGAGGATCTTTGAAAGCTGTGTGATCAAAATTTTTACTTAAGCCATTAGTGGAGATTGTGCCATTCTCAATAAGATCCTGAATATCATCCTTAAGCTTAAAAAAATTGTCTGTTAGATGTCCCTTGTTTCTGTGATAATGACAATAAGAGTCCTCTTACCACCAATCAGGCCTATTTATCAGATCCCAATTACCAAGTTTATCAGGAAGTGTAAGATATCCATTATCAACCAAAGTCTTAAGGATCACATCATAAGGTTCTGCCAACTTGGTATAGACTCACTTTCAAAATGACTTCTCAGGCTTATTTGCATATTGAGGTTTAGGAGCACTGTGAGCATAGGTAGCTTCTTGTTGTTTTGCTGCATAGATAGCATTGGAGAGATTGAAAGTAGGCTCTTTAGCTTTAGGAGCATCAACAACCCCATCATTAACAACATACTTATTTTTATTCCAAGGTTTGTTCTTGTCTTTGCCATTGCCTTTAGCATCTTTATTAATAACAATATCCCCTTTTCTTATAGCTACATCCTCAATTCAATATGCACTTTCAACCATGTCATTGAAAGAAGAGAACAATTGTTTCCTTAAATCATAATATAGCTCAGGCACAAGAGTGTTGACGAAAATGTCAATCTTTTCTTTCTCGGGTAACTGACGAGGATACCTAGAATACAATGACCTCCAATGTTGTAAGTAAGTTGCAAATGGCTCACCTTGATGTTGTCTTAGATTACCAAGATCTATCACGGTGATAGGTTGTTGGATGTTGTAAGAATAATGCTGGGTAAATCATTGAGCCAACTCATCAAAAGTCTTAAGAGGTGGTGTCAATTTCGCAAACCATTCCAAAGCTTGGCCTCTTAAACTTCGAGGGAATAATCATAGAAGAAATGTGTCTTCATGAAGAAAGTCCATGCTAAGAGCATAAAAGTGACGCACATGGTCATGGGGATCACCATTTCCATCATACTTGTTATATTTGGGAACCTTAATATCCCTAGGAAACGGGACCATGTATAGACTCCTATCAAAGGGAAGAGCACAAATTGATTCTACAAAAGAGACCTTTAGAGGCTCTCTATCTATTGCCATTTGGGTAAAGCATTGATTTGTCTGACACAGTTCTTCTTGAAGGACTTCCAATTCAGTTGGTACTCTTTGTTAGACAATTTGTCTGACATCATAACTGAGAGGAAGCTTGTATCCTCTAGAAGTCATATATTGAAAATAATGGTCGCCATTACGCTCTAAAAGCTTATGCATCATTCATTGGGAGACCACATCTTGTTCAAATCTCATAAGATCCTCACTAGAAATCTCATCATCAGTCTTTGCCTCATGTTGAGAGGGAGGAGGTCTAGGAGGTGAAGAAGGCATACCAAAAGTGGGTCTTGGAGGAGATCTTGGTGGCATGTTGTTGCCATTGTTTCCATTGATAAAAAGAGGTCTATGCTCATGATTACTAGTCTCAGGTTGCTCATGAAATGTCCCTCTATAAGCCATGCACCTAATAGCATCCATCCTTTGTTTATTTTGTTCTTTGTCTAAGCGCACTTGGTTATCTTTATGCTCAAAATGTTCTTGCAAGCATTGAAATTTTTCTAGTTCAGTCAAAGTAAGTGAGACATTGTCCGTGTTTTTGGGGGTCTTGAATGCAAAAAATAGGAAACCTCCTTTGTACCACGGGGTAGCCTTAGAATCCTTAGATTGGTTAGAACTAGAACTATTGTTGCTAATGGGCACTCATGAGCATCTAGTTGGAGAAGGTAACTGTGTATAATTGAACAGAGGATGACTCTCCTACTCAAATTGAGACCGAATTGTAACCGACATGAAAAGAGATGTTGGTTGACTAATAAAATGAGACAAAGTTTCTCAGATTTGAGATAAGAAAAGATAATAAAGATCACTTGTCAAAGTAGAACAATAGAGAGATGGCTCATCAAAAGTGCTCAAGCACTTACAGCAATCAATTGACTAAAGCCGAGCAGCCAGCAAGAAGCTCAATAAGCAAGTAGCTAGAGAGGTAACCTGTGATGCGACAAGTGATCAAGAGTAGCATTTTTTAAGCTCAAATCCAATAGTTTTAGCTCATTTTTTTCAGTCTAGAACAAGTCTAAGCATGCAGATAACAGTCCAGCTTCAGGTAAGAACAGAAAAAGACACTCTACGATAGGTTAAAATGCAAGTTTAGTAGCTCCAAATTGCAACAGCAACAAGACAACAAAAAGGTTCTGGGTGACACTTTCTAGGTAGACAAGGTGATAGTTTATAGCGAGGTGACACTTTTCCCTAAGCCAAGCGATAGTTTCCAATAAGCGGGGTGACACTTTTGTAGGGTCATATGACTCTATGACCAATGAACATAAAAATCTTAGTTTTGAATCGTTTTGATCAAGTTTGCATATCAATAGATTTTTATCATAGATCAAGCACATAAGACAGCAATCAAGGAGTTCAAGAAAGCAATTGTCTTCAAACAATGAGCAAGGGGCAAAGCAACCTTGCACATGAACAAGAATAGTGACTTAGTATTTCTACTCCTTAAAGATTCTACTTGTGTATGTTCTTGAAAATGTTTTAGCAGGCACTTAGAGCACAACAACATCCTATCAAGCTATTTATAGGGATATACATAGCTTTGCTAAAGGGAGTCCTTGATATACGCAAGGTACGTGAGGCCCAAATCCATAGATGAGAAGAATCTGAAATCACACAGCTAGGGGGAGATGGTAACCCAAATCTCCTCCTTCACTTCTCAAAGGTATAAAGTTCTTTGAGGCTTAGCCAAGAGTGATAACAAACTCAATTCCCAAGAGAGGTGTCTTTTGATTCACCTCCTGCTATTTATACTCTGTCAGAACACAGGAGTTAAAGTCATCCCTTGAGGTGGTGTGTCCCCAAGTAGGCCTTCTAGAAATAAAAAGTAAGTAATTCACTATCAAAAATATTTAAAGCACTAAAGGTGGAACACTTAACTCTTCAAGTAAATGTGAAGTGAGTCCAAAAGTGGAACATTTAACTCTTCAAGTGAATGTGAAGTGAGTCCAAAAGTGGAACATTTAACTCTTCAAGTGAATGTGAAATGATTCCACAAGGTGGAACATTTAACTCCTCACACAAACTCAAAGTGAGTCCAAAAGTGGAACATTTAACTCCTCACACAAACTCAAAGTGAGTCCACACCTTAGAAAACTAATGAGATCAAGAAAGCATAAAAAGGGAGAAACTTTGTGGAACACTTAACACTCTTTTCAAGTAGACCCCTCCCCTATGTATGAATGCTGACCTTGCATCCAAAGGGTGGTAATGAGGGGTGATTAGAAATAAGCGAGTCCAACACCCAATTTAGCTAACAAGATCAATCAAAAGCAATCTAAAGTTTCTTATCAATACTACTCACAAATGACAAAAGGTTGAATCAATGGAATATTTAACTTTTCAAGAAAACATAGAGTGAGTCCACAAAGTGGTGCATTTAACTCTCTATGTAAACAAGGAATGAATCCATGCCCTTAATCACTCAATGAGATATTTGATATTGGAACCAAGAATTACTTAAGGTTTAAACACAAGTATTCACTTACACAAACTTGTAAAAACAAATCTATGTTCTTTCATTTCCCATTAAGAGCATCAATTGAAATGTGTTCTATGAAAGCATGTAAACACTCAAGCCAAACACATGAGAGGTTCAATTTTAATCTCAAAATCCAAATATTGTAGAGATGGAACAAAGTACCTCAAGCAATTTTAAGCATTTTCCATGAAAGCAAGAGCACCTTCAAAACAATCTTATTAGACCAACAAGGGCTAGGAAAATCCAAAATCTAAAAATGGTTAGCACATGAAAAATCAGATAATCTACAAAAAATAACTGATCAAATGACAAAATCTGAAAATGAAACCATCATGGTTGGATTAGGCTCGAAAAGACCTTTCCAACAATATATCACACTTCAATTTTCGATACCATTTTGCAAAAATTTCTCAAAAATGGGCACCCATTTTCCAAAGTGACACGGATTTGAAAACGCTAAATTTTTTTAAAATTTTTCAAAAAGATAGCAAAGAACCTGAAACTTGCAAGATAAAAAAAAAGCTAAAAACAAGCTCACTACCAGGTATAGGCGACAGCACAGTCACCAGAAATGTCGTGCGACACTTTTCCGTATACGGGTGCGACACTTTATCTCTGGGTGACAGTTCACGCTATATGCAAGCGATAGAACTCCCCAAACAGTGCAACACTGTCTATCAAAGGGGGCAACACTTTTAACTGGTAATGTGTCGTGCTGCTATACAAAGAACTATCGCATGACACTGGCAAAATGTCGCATGACACTCTGAGACAGAAAAACTAGAGATCGAAAATAAAGCCGAAAATTGATGAAAATTTTGACAGAAAATGTAGAATTAAAAGACAAAGCTAATCTACTCTGCCCCACAGTGGGCACCAAAAATGTGTGCTATAATTGTGTCACACTTCTATGAATCATTACATTCAAGAACACTCAAGAATAAGGTCTCAAAAATCAATTCATAGCTCTCTAGGCATGGAGTGCAAGGGTTTTTAAGAATGCTCTCAGCTAGAGCTATTAAGTCAATAACTTTGCTAGTAAACCATGCAATGGGAGATTCAAATGAAGACAAAGGCAAGAATGCCAATATCCTCAAGAATCAAGAATGAAAATGCAATGCAATGCTATGCTAGAAGTGGAAATGCAAGCTAAGCTATGAAAATGAAAGAACAAGTATTACCAAGCCTCCTAGTTAAGCTAGATGAATTAATATAAAGCATAAAAGAAATCTAAGCTAAGAATGTCATGATAATGCAAGAAATGAAACTATGATAACATGTAGATGCAAAAGCCAAGAATGCTCCAAATCTTCAAAAGCTCCAAATGTACCTAGAAAACCTGCAGCATAACATTAGCATAAAAACTTAAGATATGAAAATGAAGAAGAAAGCTCTCCTTTTATAAGAAATGAAAAGGAATGGACCATGGAGATTAAGAGGCAAAAGATTTAATCAAGGGTGGAGCATCAAAGAGGAGCAATCCATGTGCACAAGTATCCTCCAATAGAAAAATAAGAGTTGACTTTTGTGTCCATATGAAACAAAAAGTGATTTTTCCCTTTTTATAAAATAAGAATAATACTTTATTTGTGCAACTTAGGATAAGAGGAAAAGTGGGGGCTTTTTATTTATTAAAAAGGGAAGAAATATTCCTTTTAAATAAATAAAAACTTAGGATAAAATGGTTAGCCCATAAAAAATAATCGAATAAATGATAGAACTAGGATTTGATCAAGAATAAGCAATTTATGATTTAGCAAAAGTGGCTAATAGTCTAGATGACCATTTTTAGGTGATTACATGGAGCAGATCTGAAATTTTCCTGTGAGAGAGAGCGGCTTCGTGATCCAGTAGGTAAGTTTTTTTTCAATCTCAGCAAGAACTGCATTCCATAGATTAGTAGGATTGCCTTGAAAAACAAAGGGAATACATATTCAATAATAAAATTTATTAAAAAAAAACTTTTTAATAAATAAAAATTTTAATCATATTTTAAAAAATATATAACAAAAAAAATATAAAAAGGCAAGTGGGGGGGTTGGGCCCGCTCCCCACTGTCACATTGTAGTCAAGGACTACAGGTGCAGCATGCCTACAACCCCCCATGCGTAGTCTAAGACTGCAACATGATACCGTGCTGCAGCCTTAGGCTTCTCACAGTGCCTTATGGCTACCGTGGGGTGGGGGAGTTGGTGGCCCCCACCGCACTCAAAGTTATTTTTAATTTTTTTTTAAAACAATCACATTCAAATGCTATTTTTTTAATAGCATAAAATATATATATATTTTTAATAAAGACAATCTCATTTACTTTTTTTTAATAGAGCTTATTTATTGTTTTCTTTTTAAAAGGGCAATTTCTAAAAAAGGAAATTTATATTCTCTTTACCTTTTTTCCAGAAAAGGAAAACAGAGCCCTTTTAATCTTTATGCACACAAAATTTGTCTTTTCCTCTTGTTTTTTATTGCTATTGTATTTTTCCTCACTGGTGTAATATTCATTTTTACTAGTGTAATTTACTATTTACCAGAGATGTAATTTTCTATTTACCAGCAAGAATTTTCCTATCCAAATTGGGTTTTTTTACACAATTAATTATTTTTGCAAGGCTCTATAGTTGAGCTATAGCCAATACTAATTTTTGGTTTTCTATAAGTTTTATAGAGAGTAATTTCATGAAATTTGGACAACATATCCCTACTATGCCAAGTCTAAATAAAATCATAGAAATATAGATCTAAGGGTTTTCTAGTACCCACAATCACATAAATACATATCTAAACTAATGTAATTCACTAGGCATGATAAATCACAAAAAATAGCACAAACAAAAAATACAAAGAGGATTCTTCAATCCTACCTTAGATTCAATGCTAGAACTGAAACAAAAGCCTTTGAGAAGAAGAAAAGTCTAGATCCTTCCAAGTATGAAGTTAAACCCGCAAATCTGAATCCTTGAAGCTTGCAAAGCCAAAACCCAGATGCACAAACAAGCTCTCACAAATTCTCAAGCAAAGACAATTCACCCAAGAATCTCAAGATGCCCAAAATCCAAGCTCTTTCCACCAATTCTCCAAAACCTGTCTCCCCAAAAATGAATGCAAAAATCTCCTAATAGGGATTCAATTATCCATTTTCATGCAACCCTAAAGATAACTCAACAGCTAACTCCCACTTCAACTCCAAATCAGAAATTGAAAGAAAATCTAATTAATAATTAAAAACACTTTTCATGCACAACTCAACTTTGACTTATTAAAACAAGTTGATTACTTTTTGAAAACAATTCACTTTTTAATAATGCACATGTTTATAATTAAAAATTGTATTAAATAGATTAAATACTTAAAGCATCCTAAAACCATGTAATTAAATATTTAATCATTTAATAAAGCACACAAGCATAATTAAATCTAATTTTCAAATAAATAATCAATTAAATTCAAATACTCAATTATTTAACTTTTAATTAAATTTTCTCAAATAACTTAGGAACATGATTAATATTAAATTTCAACTATAATAATTAATCAATAATCACAGAAAATCACCCACATAAGAAAATAAATCAACTGAAATCAAATAGAGTAAAACCAAGAAAACTCAAGAGAAGGGATCCATGAATCCATGTCAACTAGACGAATTCAGGTAAGGTAATCAAACTGATACTTATCCAATCCTAGGATAATTAAGCTTAGGTTAGGGTTTTGGGTCTGTGTATTATCTCCCCTCTTTACCATTGAGGTGAATATTTATGGGCACACTCACTCCTACCAATTCAAGGAAGATGATGCCATGTACCTGCAAACCTGTCATCACCAGATGAAGCATGTACATCCAATATGTATATATAGTAGACATTGATAGGGTACTATTGGACATGTGGATCTCGACTATGCAAGTAACTACGCCTCCATCCTCTACCACACAAACACGCCAAACAAATACACACACATGATAACCATACTCATGTAAGTATGGGGTTAGTAACATCATAAACCAATATCGAACATAAATATAACATCATGATAATATCATCATCTAATCTATGCCAACACATGATAAACATATAATAATCTAGAATCTAGAATCATCATTTATTGAAATAATAACTGATTACATCAAAAGTGACCTAAAAGAATTCAGCCAAACAACTGAAATAGAAATAAAACTAAAAGAAAACTATGGGTGGGTACTACATCTAGTCCAAGCTAGCTTGCTAAATCAAATGTCATAATGTTTTACATGTAAGGAATCAAAAAAAATAATTATGAACAAAATTAGTTTCGTGACAATCTCTAGACTTAACCTACCAAGAATGTTGAAATATAATTAATAAATCTTAACATTTATAAGTAGGAGATGTTTTCCATAGAAAGTCATATTGTGATATTGCTATTAGGATTCAATTATGTAGTTTTTGATTCAAACTCATTGGTTGGTGTTTCATGAGTAGTGGTTCACAAGAACACATCTCTCATTATAATTAATGGAACACTTGAGTATCACCTAGATGAAATGAGTGTTGAGTTTTCTATTCATTCTCATGATAGATGAGTTCTTATGAAACACTACTTATGAAACATGGGCCAATGGATTTGACTAAAAAATTATATAATTGAATCATAATATCTAAAGATATAACTAATATTAACATGCATGAGTTCTAACCAAACCCATTAATTAGAAACTGGTCTAATCTACATGGTAGGGGTACTTTCCTAATAAAAATATTCTTATCCACATAATAGGTGCCTAAGACATGAAAAACTAAAAGATTATGATCCCACTTCAATATTGTAATATAAACCATCAATTAAGACTCAAGGATAACTAAAACAAGTTGATTAGTATAATTATCAAGAGCCTAAGGTAGATAGATGTGTTTTCTATTTCATGCAAACTAGGAAGTAAAATTATTTCCATCTTCTTGATTACATTAAGGAGAGTAGACCTACTTGGCTCAACCTCAATTTTCATCAAAAAGTATTGGGCACAAAGTGAATCCAATAGTCTTTTTTTGAGTTTTAAATAACTATGGAAAAATATAAGGTGAATTCTAGATCTAGGGGTGAAGACAAGAAAATGAAAGTATTTAAAAAGCACAGAAAGATCCATAATATATTTCTAGACAAGAATTATAGATCTAGAAATAGGAGACAAAGAGGAACCTGTATTTGAAATCTAGGCTATAGTTAGGAGGATAATGTCATTCAGGGTGACCTTGACCCAACAATGTCAGATGCAAATAAAAATAATGTTTGTGGGGTCACTATGCTTTTACAACCTTACCCCTCAAAAAAATTAGAAAAGTGTTGTACATTGTTGGTTAAAGAAACATTGAAGGTCTTACTTTGCTAGATTTGTAAAAGATTAATCTATAGACCTTTGTATCCTCTCTTCGATTCCAAATTTTCTCTTTATATCTTATCACCTCTACATGCAAAAGAGATTGTTGGGTTTATAGGGTTTTGCCTAGGTCAAACTCCAATTTTGGAATTAACCTTGAAATTGAATTAAAATGTATTTAAATTAGAAGTGTGCATTGAAGGAGAAAAATCTAAATCTAAAATTGAAATGCTTGAATAAAATGTTATACCTTCATAAATCTCCTTTGTGTTGATGTCTTTGTGAAAAGGTTCGTGTTGACTTGCATAATTGACTTTATAATTGGTTTATCATGGATGTCATCTTGAATTATTGAGATCTAAACTTTACTTATTCAACTCCTTGGTTATGTTTGATTTCTTGCACAATGAATTTGAATTGCATATGACATAGGATGTAAAATCGATGTGTGATCATGTTTCAAATGAGGGGGTTAGGATTTATTTTATACCTGTCTTGAAAATGTATTCAAATTTTTAAGTAGGCTGACATGAAGGAGGAATTCTCACCTACACAATCTAATCATAAGAGGGTCCAAAATTGGGTCCTTTTTGGTAGGTCAAGGGCACCTTAAGCATCGTTAACCTAGGTCAATGGTACCTCAAGTGCCATTAACCAAAAAAGAAAGGTTGATTCCAGTACTAATGGCTAATAGGTAGATATAGCTACCAAATTAAGCCAGTATGAGCATAATCAAATGTGATCATTCATAGAATGCTAAAAATGCTAAATGAGGCCTAGGTGAGCATAAATTTGTATAGGCATACAACTTATGATATATTATATTTAGATCATACTTTAGCATATTTATGAACCTACATTCATAATCTTTATAAAGTAGAAAGTAGCATTGAAAATTTTTCATCAAGATATTAAACAAGAAAAAAACACCAATCCCTCAAGAGACTTAAAAAATTATCAATCTAAATTTGAGATAAACATATCAACACATGAATAGAAAAGAGATAGCATGACTATACTAGCCTATTAAGATATGACTACTACAAGTCATGTACTGAATCAATACAAGGAGATTCAAATACTCTAGCAAGTTTTGTTATGATAGTCAAATCATCTTAAAAATAGGCACAAAAGATTACAAAGAAAAAGACATATTTTTCAAAGTAGCTTGGAAAAGAAAAAGTTCCTGTAAAAATGTCTTGTGTTATGTGTACTAAGTGTAATAAAAAGTGGAGTGTATACCCCCATGTTAGAGAAATTTTGTATGCCTTACCAAGAGAAATTTATTTAAGGTAGAATACATGAATCCTAAAGGCAAACTTACTTTTCCACAATAATATACCTCCAGACAAGGAAATATCAAGGGAAATAGAGAACAAGACAAAAAGAGAGAAGATAAGGGATCCACTAATTAGGGTCAATATGCGCATTTTCTAGCACATCAATATAAAGTATAATTGTAATGAATTGATCTTATCCCCTAGAGTTACTAGAACTATGAGCACATAAGATGAACAATGATTCATTTTTGGTTCAACATGGTAGAGATCAAAAATAAATTTATCTCAACACTTTGCATCATCCCCAAGTACAAAAAATTAAAGCACATTTGACATATAGAATAATTGAGATAAAAATAGAGAAGAAAAATTCATTAGCGGAAAATAGGTTTTGAGGAGGCCTTGAAACCCTTTAAGAAAAAAGAAGACAAGAACTAACCATCCACTCGACAACATCTAACCAAAATAAAATAAAATAGGGGACCAATGTCCCCAACCCAATTACATATTTTTCATTAATTCTTCATTCTTTTGAATAATGTCTTCATTAATGTTGCATAAATTGTGAACAATACTATCAAGGGGATTCATATCTTTATCCATTTTGTGAAGCCTAGTAGTAGGACCTGATTACACCTCTTGATGGGAAGACACATTTTTATTTGAATTTATTTTAAAACTTATCATAGGGGATATTGAGGAACCTTTGGAGAGTCCTTGAATATAAGAACATTCTATGTATTCAATTGTCTTAACCCTTCCGAGATAATTTCCATAGTTTTGCGGCTAACTGTCACAACAACTCTTAGTTTATCTTGCACCTTCTCAAATGATTCTTCTAGATTCTTTATTCTTAATTCATGCAATTCATTCATTTTGTTGATACCCTTCACAATGTTTTAGATACTAGCAAGAATCTTATCAACACTATGCTCATTTAAAGAAGCATTACATTGCTCCTGATCCATAGAGTTATTGAAGGAATTAATCATGTCCTTAATAGAATTGCCTTCATAAACCAAACATGAAAATAGGGCACCCTAACCTTGAATCACTTCCTTAGCTTGTTTCCTTGTATCCTTAGTATCATTGATAGAGGATCCCTTCTCGAAAGGGGTGCCTTTTCTATTTTCAATAGGAATATCAATATGGCAACTTGTTGTTGGGATATATCATCTAGTGGGAACTATAGAACAAAATATATAGTATCATTTTTGTTCACTAAATCCAAGTATATATTCCCCCTCACCTTCATCACATAGGGGAGCCCTTCTTTTCCACCACTCAAATAGGAAAAATTAGAGGTAGTTTTTTTCCCCTTCACTAAAAGTTTAGAATATTCACCTACCTTGCTTTTACCTTTAGCATCTTGGATGGGGCCATAGGAATCCATACTGAAACCATCCTAGGGAACATAATACAAATCCTTCTCATCAGAAACCACAATTATATGGGGGGTTGGGAAACCTCTGTTAGGGTGTTTCCTTATACCCAGATTGAAAATTGCCTCCTTGTCTTAGGGAGAATCATCAAGGTCAATGGAAAAATTATCATAGTGATGGTGGATGTTTTGCTTGAACTCAATCATAGATTTAGGGAAGTTTTTTCTTGATTATTAGGGCTTTGGCATGCTCCGTAATGAGGAGATTTAAACCCTCATAAAGAACTAACATAGAAGGGTTTTCTTGGTATATTTTTAAACTATAACATAGAGAGGGAAAAATATAAAATGGAAACCTTATACACTTATCCTGATCATAATGCTTTAAAACAAAAAAGTGATAGCTATTTAGACTATAGAAATAGGCATCAAAGGTGACATATCACATTATATGATGCAGGGGCATCCAAAGTTAAAGCGGGGGCATTCTCATCCTTAGTGAAACTGCATGGGGTGTTGGTATTTTGGCCAGTGTTACTTGGTTACAGCCTTGACCGATGGCCTTAGTCATTGAAGGAAGCTCAATCATTGAAGGAACTCGACAGTCTCTGATGCTTGGTGAAAGTGTTACTCATTCATGCCTACGATGCTCAGTCGACACTGGTGCTTGGTGATACTTGGCGTGCTCGGTTAACTCATTGTTGCTCAATAGTTCTGGCTTACTGACTAGAGTTTTGTGTGATTTGTTGATCCAACTTGGTGAATTTATTGTTGGTAGATATTGTTATAGGCTGACATGTTGAATTAAATGTTTGTATACATTTGTAAGCTGAATTGTATGGCATTTAATTATTTGTTTTGGGGAGTTAAGGGTTTCATCCATCCGACTTGTGGCTGATGATTAGTATTTATAGGATGTTTGGGTAGATGTTTAGAGAGACAAAGGGAGGAGTAGAGAAGTTCATGACTTAAGGACTTAGTGAGTCAAATATGAGGTTCTAAAAGCTAAAGTTGGTGAAGTTGTGGAAAAGTTCTTGCATGATCTTGCAGATCATA
Source organism: Chamaecyparis obtusa (assembly GCA_027943335.1). Classification (NCBI taxonomy): domain Eukaryota; kingdom Viridiplantae; phylum Streptophyta; class Pinopsida; order Cupressales; family Cupressaceae; genus Chamaecyparis; species Chamaecyparis obtusa. Next base: position 192,219 of record BSBK01001557.1, read on the forward strand.
TTGATATCTAATAGTTGTTTGTAGCAGAGCTAGGAGTTGCATACTTGGAGACAAGGAGATTGCTTGGAGGCTTGCAAGCTCAATTTTAGATCTACCTTAGGGTTTCCATTAGCTTCTGATTATCTTCAGAGCTGAACTAGCTGAGATTGTATTGGATCTATTTTTGGATCTTGCATAATTGTTTCATTTTGTAATTGGCCCTAACCCGAAAGGCCTTACAGTTAGGCATGTTAATGCAAATTACTTGGAACAATTATTGTGTTATCTATTGTGTTGTGTATTCCACTGTGTAATTATGTTGGCTATAAGGTTTGGACTATCCTTCATTGGATCCACCATCCTTGACTACATCAGGTGGTATCAAAGCTAAATTTTGTTCCTATTGGAGCTGATCTTGAAGGTTAACGTAGCAAGGCTGATGTTGCGAAGTTGATCCTATTGAAGCAAAGATTGTGTGCAATCTAGATTGCAAATCTAAAGTATTGAACTTATGGAATTGTGCCCTAGTTGTTTGCAATATTGTAGGTTGCGATCTGACTTGTTTACAACTTAGAAATTGTCACAAGATGGTTGGTGAGGGTTTTTTGCAGAGGGTTTATTTTGCATATCTTTAAGGATGCCTCCGAGAAGATTGGACCCTAGAGTTATTTTTTATCTTTGTGATACTGTTGAATCCCAAATCATAGAGAAAGTGAAATTAGATTTCAAATCTGAGATGGAATTGATGAAGAATGACATGGTCACCAAGATCATGAGAGTTGTTACTAGTATACCTCAGAATGTTGGTACTGAGGATGGCTATGAAGAAGCTGCTAAAGAATTTGAAACTACTGGATCTAGTGGTGATGACTGGAGGAACAAATCTGGTGAAGATAAAATTGCTCAGTTGCATAGATCTACTACTCGGTTCAGTAATTACCGAATGGAAGTTTCTACTTTCTCTGGTACTTTGAAGCCTAACAATCTAATTGATTGGATTGGTGAACTTGAAGATTTCTTTGAGCTGGAAGAAATTGAAGATCCTCTTTGGGTGAGATTAGCACAGATAAAGTTGAAAGGACATGCTGCTCTTTGGTGGAAATAACTACAAAGAGATCGAGAAGATGAAGGTGAAACAAATATCAATTGGTGGAGGTTGATGGTGACTAAGTTGAAAGCTAAGTTCATACCTTCTGACTATGAGCTTGACTTGTTTAAGAAGTTGTAGAATCTGAAACAGAAGGATTTGTCTATTGAAGATTATACCAAGGAGTTCTACAAACTTACTATTCAGTCTGGACACCGAGAGCTCGGTAAGGAAAAGGTAGCTCAGTATGTGAATGGTCTAAGATTCAATATTTAGGATGAGCTTGGTATGCTAAAGATTGATTCTATTGAAGATGCTTATCGGTATTCTTTGAAGGAAAAAGATAAATTGAAGAGGAAATAGCCTAGTAAGTCCCGAGGGAAGGAAAAGGTTGATCACTCGATGAAGGATAAGTTGACTAAAGCAGAAGATGGACAGAAACCTGTGGAGCCGAAGAAGAAGACATGTAGAGTTATCTTTAAGGCTACATGCTATAACTGTGGAGAGGAAGGACACTATTCTTTTGAGTGTACACAAAAGAAGGTTGACCAACGAACTGCTGTGATGAATGAGAACATTCAAAATGAATCTGAATCAAAGAACTTACTACTTTGGCAAACATTGATCGGTACAATGGATGAACCTTGTCAGAGGAGTAACTTGTTTAGGACCTGATGCAAGACTGAAGGTAAACTCTATGATGTTATTGTTGATAGTGGTAGTACTAATAACCTTGTTGCTGAGGACCTAGTTCAAAAACTTGGTTTGAATAGAATGAAGCATCCTTGTCCTTATAGGATTGGCTAGTTACAAGATGTTCATGCTTTGGAGGTAAGAGAACAATGTTTCATTGATGTTCAGATTGGCTAGTACAAGGATCTTGTGTTATGTGACATTGTGAAGATGAATAGTTGTGATATATTTTGGTGGACCTTGGCAATATGATTGCAGAGCTATATGACCTTGTCTAGAATGTGTTTACTATTGAGAAGGATGAGATGAAGTTTTCACTGATACCTTTGATGGATACAATGCTTGGTAAGAGAAACATGAGTATTGGTAGCCAAGTTGAGATTGTGGATCCAGATAAAATGAATGATTAGTATGGAGAACCAACCTGTACATTGTCAAGAAAAGACTTGAAGAGACAAAGGAAACTGAAGTGGAAGAATTTGCAAGTAGAAAAGGTGGAGGACTTATATGTGAAGAACCAATTTGGGATTTATGTGTTGAATCCTGAAAGATGTTCTTCTCACATATGAACATCTTTTGGAACCTAGGGTGTCTGATGCAAGGGCATCCAAGGTTAAGGCAGGGGAATTCTTGTCCTCAGTGAAACTACATGGGGTGTTGGCATTTTGGCCGGTGTTACTCAATTGTAGCCTTGACCGACGGCCTCGGTCATTGAAGGAAGCTTGGTCACTAAAGGAACTCGGCAGTCTTTGATGCTTGGTGAAAGTGTTAGTCGGTCATGCCTATGATGCTTAGTAGACACTAGTGCTCGGTGATGTCTGGCATACTCAGTTAATTCACTATTGCTCGGTAGTTCTAGCTTATTGACTATAAATCTATGTGATTTGTTGAGCTGACTTAGTGAATTTATTGTTGGTAGCTATTGTTATAGGCTGACATGCTGAATTAAATGTTTGTATACATTTGTAAGTCAACTTGTATGGCATTTAATTATTTGTTTTGGGGAGTTAAGGGTTTCATCCAGCTGACTTGTGGCTAATGATTAGTATTTATAAGATGTTTGGGTAGATGTTTAGAGAGACGAAAGGAGGAGCAGAGAATTTCATGACTTGAAGACTTAGTGAGTCAAATTTGAGGTTCTAAAAGCTAAAGTTGGTGAAGTTGTGGAAAAAATTTTGCATGATCTTGCAGATCAAATTGATATCTGATAGTTGTTTTTAGTAGAGCTAGAGGTTGCATACTTGGAGACAAGGAGATTTCTTGTAGTCTTGCGAGCTCAAGTTTAGATTTGCCTTAGGGTTTCCATCAGCTTCTAATTATCTTCAGAGCTGAACTAGTTGAGATTGTATTGGATCTATTTGAGGATCTTGTAGAATTGTTTCATTTTGTAATTGGCCCTAACCTGGAAGGCCTTGCAGTTGAGCATGTTAATGAAAATTACTTGGAACAATTGTTGTGTTATTTGTTATCTTGAGTATTCCATTGTGTAATTCTGTTGGTTGCAAGGTTTGGACTATCCTTCATTGGATCCACCATCCTTGACTGCATCATTATAACTTCTACAATATCTTCCCAAGGCTATGTAAAGGTGGCCCTATCATAGCCCCCATCCATTATTATTTTAATCGTATCGCTCTTTCCTTGTTCAAAGAAGATGGTTGTGGCTTCATTAGAGAATTTCCTATCTTTGAAGATGTTTCTTCCTTCTAACTTAGGTATTTGATACTTTTTCCATGATCTCTTTAGAGATAACCATATCCACCACATATAAATTAAGTACATCTTCAATTCATCAGTCCACAAAGGTAGTAGTGGTATGTAGGTCACAAACATGCAATTTTGGGGTATAGGGCATAAGGACACCAAAAAATAGTTCACCCCACACTTTAAAATTCTCTTTCCATTTTTCGTAGGAAATTTTCTCCATCTTATTATAGTCTCCTCCATTTTGCACAAATAATATATGAGCACCAAAACTAAAGGAATGATGAAAAAATCCCAAAAAATCTTATCAATCAAGAAATATTTTCCCTTATGTACCATTATAAGGGGAGGATAGATCATCATTTCACTTCAAATGAATTGGAAATACAAAGATATCATTTCCCATAACTCCTCCAAGTTAAAAATATTTACATTCATTTTGAATTAGGAGTTTGATATCCTTATGGATACTATTATTAAACCCCCACCACAAAACATTAGGTTGAAAAATACCTGGGTTTACAAAACTATTAGCTACCATTCTTTCATGGGATATTTTAAAATCCAAAAAGGAATGAATCATACTAATACTATCTAAAATTAATCTCTTCATTGTCCAACTCAATGCTTGGATCCCTTTCAAATAATTAATGATGTTCAAGGAATCACACTTGAGCCAGACCTTAGTAAAGCTATTAGAAATTTCCATCTTTAGGCCTATGTAGGCTACATAATCCTTGGAATAGTGGTTTCTTTGGGATCCCAAATTAAACACTTCTAATAAAAACATGTCATTATGATCACAAGCCACTCCCCCACAATCAATAGGTCCATGATTCCCCTTTGCTTCCCCATTAGTATTGATTTTGGTCCAACCCATCAGAGGATCTTTCTAGTCCACTCCATCTCTATCATTCTTTGATTTCCCAATAGGAATAATCATATCCCATTGATTTATCTAACACTAAACCACACTAATATCATAATGGGAATGAAATAAAGGAGAACTATTAGATTTGACATTATTGCACAAACAATATAGTAGAATATGAGGCTCTAGTCATTGGCATCAAGATGGCTTTAGAATGGAACATCATCGAGCTACAAGTATATGGAGATTCTCAACTAATAATCAATCAAGTCAATGATGAATACAATACCAAAGATGAAAAATTAATGCCATACAAGGCTATGATTGATGCTTGGAAAAAGTACTTTTCTTTGATAACCTTTGAGAAAATTCCAAGAGAGAAGAATAGAGCAACTGATGCAATGGCAACCTTGGCTTCCTTACTTCAAAAACCAGATCAAAATGAGAAGTATGAATTCTTTGTGGAAGAGTTAGCACAACTGACATTTGATCTTCACGAGACCCAAATTGTTGCCCTACTTCATGGATATGACTCACCTTGGTATGGCCCTATATATACCTATCTCAAAAACCAAGTGTTACCTTTAGACCAATCACGAGCCCAAAAACAAAATTTCATACACCAATCAGCCCATTACCTAATCCTTTCTAAAACATTGTATCACAAGGGTCTTGACGGGACATTACTTAGATGTCTAGAGGAAGAGGAGTCTAAGTTAGCTTTATGTGAGGTTCACGAGGGCATTTGCAGGTCACACTCAAGTGGCTTAAACCTGGCCAAGAAGATCCTTCACATGGGGTACTTTTGGAAAACCTTAGAGAAAGATGCTTGTCACTTTGTCAAAATATGCAGCCAATGTCAATACCATGGTGACATGATACATGCACCAGCACAAGAGTTACATCCCTTTGTTACACCATGGCCATTCTACCAATGGGGATTTGACTTTCTCGGTGTCATCTATCCACCTTCTTCCAATGGGCACAAGTACATCATCACCACAATGGAGTATTTCACTAAGTGGGTAGAAGCAGTTCCTTTGATCACAGCCACGGGTAAACAAATTTCCATGTTCATCTCAATCACATCATTTTCTGATATGATATCCCTCATGCCATAATCACAAACAATGCAAAGCAATTCAAAAACAAAGATGTGGAAGAACTTTGTGCCACATTCCATATCACACATCACTCTTCATCCATTTATTATCCTCAAGGAAATGGACAAGTCAAAGATAAAAATAAGAACATCCTCAAAATCTTGAAGAGATCGGTGAATCAATCAGGAAGAGATTGGCATGTGCAAATCAATTCGGCATTATGGGCCTATAGAACTAGAATTCAGACACCTATAGGAGCTACATCATTTTCATTAGTCTATGGAGCTGAAGTTGTTCTACCTTTGGAGGTTGAAATCTCATCTTTACGAGTATCATTGCAAGGCCTAATAACAGATGAGGATTACCGAGTTGCCCCACTTCAACAATTAGAATTGTTAGAAGAACACCAAACAGAAGCCTATGAACACTTGAAAGTATATCAGAACAGAATCTCAAGGAACTACAACAAGCATATCAAACAGAGAGGCTTTCAAGTAGGAGACTTAGTGTTAAGAGAAAACCCAAAGAATCAAGCTGAAAGAGAAAAGAAAGGGAAATGGGAGGCTAATTGGCTTGGTCTATTCATTATTGTTTCTTCATTTGGAATGGGAACTTATAAGCTAGCAGATTGTGAAGGAGAAGAACTACAAGAACCTATCAATAGCATCCATCTAAAGAGGTTCTATACATGAGGTAGATGAAAGAGTATAAAGAGTATTAGATGAGGAGCATCATATTTATTGTACATAGTCAAAGAGATCTTGAAAATACCAAAAACATTTGAAAAAAAAAGACAAAAAAAGTGCCTTGGTGAAAACCTAGCAATAGGTGCCTTGGTAGAAAAAAAATAGAAAAAAAGGAAAAAGAAAAAAAGCAATAAACCCAAAAGGTGAAAACTTGGCAATCAAGCACCTTTTCTTCCCTTAAGTCTTTCCTTTCAAGTCGCATGTGTACATATTGCATTCCCATCATTCACTTGTAAACCTTCATTGCATCTATCATTTATACATAGTCATAATAAAGCCTTTCAGTTGTGTAATTGCATTTCCTATGGCCCTAGGTTTTTTATACGATCACATTTATCACTTGGGGGAAAAAGAGGATTGGAAATTTGGTACCAAACAGATTCAATAGTACTACATTCAGTCACATCAAAGAGAGGCATTATCAGAGCTTCAGAAGAGAGAGAGATTTTGTTGAACCTTTGATGGATATCATTGTTCACACCTAAGTATTTTGATCCCACAACTTGATCCTTGAGCCTTCATTGACTTTATTATTTGGGATTAAAAATTGGCAACACTTTAAAGATCAAAATGCTTAGAAATTCTACTTGAAAATCAGGATACATTGCAAAACACTTGAAGCTTTCTTTTGATAATCTTTATGGAATTGACTTTTATCACATCTTTTTAGCTGATCGATGATGTTTTGACTAGATAGGTGATGATAGAGACATGATATTTTCTTGCCTTTGAGTGACTATTTTAAGGAAGATTCATCAACCTATGAGAATTCATCTAATGATATGGTCATCAAAGAACCATCGAGGACTATCACATAAGATGAAGGATTGACCTTTTCTTGTTTATGCAAATGGATACCTTGGCTATTTAGATCTTCTATATCTTAATACCAAAATCCACTTTCAACATTGAATCCATTGAAACCGGTATTCATAATCCCATAGTTTGGTCATCCAACTAGTGAGGGTTATACTAGTTTTCAAAGAGGTTACCAAAAGCAATAAAAAGTGGTATTCATATCATCATGATGTGGTCAGTGATGGTTGTACTTTCTTTCCGGTCCCAAAATGCTCAATGATGAAAACTTATCCCTATGGCATTTCTTTGCTAAAAGCTAGTGAGACTTAGTTGCATTGCATTGCATTATCATGTTAGATTAATTGCATTTGTTTGTGGTTATTTTCTAAGGACAAGGGGGTACATTAATAATCTTGGTGAGTTAGAACATTAAAGAAATGGGGGGGGTTCAAATCAAATGTCTTATCCTTGAAAATCAATCAAAGTGAAGTTATCTTTTGCATTCATGTATAGCATTAATCATTATTCACTATCCATATATCAGAAAAGAAAGAAAAAGTTCATTACGCATACATCATTTGTATACATATAATTAAGGATAGAACTGCATACATCAAAAAATCAAAAACATAGGGGCATTCATATTCATATTCCATAAAATACTTTGCATCCATACATTGAAAAGTAGAAAAAAAGCATCTCATAAATTCATACATCAATGCATTCATCTATCTATATCATAAATGAGATACACTGCATCCATAGCATTTTCCAAAGTAAAATGAATCATAAACATCATATAGCTACATATAAAGATAATCTCATAACAAACTAATCAAGAGAATCAAGGAAGTGTATCATAATATAAGTGTTCATTAACATCAAGTGATCCAGTACATTAGTATATCAAGATACAACGTCATGAAAATGATACATCAAATGTTCCAATCAATAAACAACATCAATAACATGATACAAGGGACATCAATAATGAGAAAATATATCATCAAATCATCAGGAACCCATAGCAGCACTCAATCCATCCCCAGCACCTAATCCATTTGCACTTCTACCATCATGTTTATCATGTGGAGGAGGAGCCTGAGAAGTGCTCACTACGCTATGTCTTTGTGCCATCATCATCATGAAATGCTGCATCAAGGTAGCTACCTAATCTGATTGGCCCACAACAGTGGATACATCTATCCTCAATTACTGCACCTCCCGTGCTACACTATCAATGCTAGGAGCAGCCTGGAAACTTTGGCCTATATCTTGTGACTTTTGAACTTGTGGAGGCACTTGCTATGCTGAAACCTAAACCTGCTATGTTGGAACCTGATCCTATTGTGCTAAGGAAACTCTCTGTAACTAAACTAATGGATCCTATCCACTAGGAATCTATCTAGCAACCTCTACATGAACCTATCTCTGTTGTCTCTACTGTCTCTGAGCTCTTTGATGCCTATACATTGTTTCTCTAGGTGCCTGGTCCTATCAAACATGTCCTCTAGCTCTATCCCTAGCATGACCACCTCTCACTCATGGTCTGTCTTGTCCACTAGCAATAGCTCTAGGAGCTTTCTATGCTCATTGCCTCTAACATCTTCTCCTGCCACCACCCCCACCATCCCCATCATCATCTCTGCCATCATCATCATCCTCAAATCTCTCATCGTGACCTAGGATAGGCTCTGCTAGATCTGTAAATCTAGGAAATCTATTCTGAGCCCACCATTCTCAAAACTCAAGGGACATACTAGCATCAATGATACCTCCAAGCATCTCCCATCTGCAATATGCCAAACTCACAATCTGATCATAGTAAAAATGATAATCAATCTGAGCACCCCACATGGATCGCTATGCCTAAACTCAAGCATACAATGCCATGCCCTATGGCATATCCTATAGTCTGCCAAAATAACAAGAAACCCAGTTGAAGAAAAAATTCTCAATCATAGTAGTAGACCTACCAATCATCCATCAATGAGAAAACATATAGGGGAGCTCATCATCGTCCTCCCTCCAACGCTCACATCCTATGTATGGCTACCACTAAACCTGATCAAGATCATCTATCTTTCGATGCCAATACTCAGTCTTGCCTAGATGATGTTGGACAGCCGTGCCACTATATAGAAAAGCATAAGGAAAACCATGTCGATGAATATGATCTGAAACTAGTCTAGTGATGGGAAGATGCTCCCATACCCATAACTGCAAAATCATTGCACACGCTGATAATAAAGCACTCTCTCTATAAAAAAACCTCATGTAAATCATGGTAAAGTTATGCCAACACACATGAGCCCCAATCGAAGCATCAAGGTTGTGCAAGAAGATCCTCGAGTATCCTACCCCATCCAACTAAGAAGCCACAACCTCACTAGTCGGGAAGCACTAAACCACCGATCAAAGCACCAAGTACCGCTGGCAATGTGGGGAAAGAAGAAAATGGAGCCCAAGTGATAGTATCATGATCAATAGTGTTGTCTCCAAACACTCATCTGCAGACTGTGCTATCATAGATAGAATCATAATAGACCATTTCACCATAGCAAGGAATGCACAACAATCTGTATACATCCTCTGGAGTGATGGTCATCTCTCTGAAAGGAAGGTGAAATGTGTTGTGGTCAGAGTGCCATCGCTTTGCCACTGTGGTAAGTAAACCATGGCTCAGCTAAAACTGCAGGATGTCCAGGAGGAAGCTGAGGCCACACATCTCAATAACTTTATACTCTACAGGAGTTAGAGCTTAACCTAAATCAATCACCCAAGATGCTATGGTCAGTATATATAACCTACAAAAATGTGCCTATTTTGCAAATCAAAGGAATCATATCAGTGTACCATATCAATGAGTTATCCTAAGTCAATCAGTCTATCAAATATTAGAATCAAGTATCAAACCTAGTACCATTTATTCGTGTCTCTATATCCTAAGAATGAAGCATCAATCCTACCTATCAATATCAGTTTTCACACTGATCAAACAAGTCCTACCTATCAATATCCCACTATTAGATCTATCATATCAGATTGACGTAATCAAACATTCATTGGTACCACTATCTTGATATCCTAATCAATTGTTTTTCTAAACTACAACAGACTTAAACTATCTTGGAATTCAAATGATCAGTTGATGACATCAAATTTTAATCAGAAAATCAAGTCAAAAATTTGAAATTTTTTCAAAAACCTGCAGGTGTCATTTGCCCATTACTAGGCGGCCTTTTACCTTACACGGTGCTTTATTCTTACCAGGTGTCATTTAACAGATTACACGTCACTTCACAATGCTAGGTGGAATCTTAAGAATCCTAGGCGTCATTTTAAAGCTAGGGTTTCCTAAGTGGAAAACTAATGGGAAATTGGCATGAATATTCTATTGTTACGCGGAAAAACATTTTTATCAGGTGAGGGTTTACAATTCTTAGGTGACACTTTACTACATGGAGGCATGAGTAAAAAATGTGGATGCATGACTTAAGAGGGCTATGCGGCATTAAACTATTCCTAGGCATGATTTTGCAAAATCAAAAGTGCAAGAACATGAAAAAGTTGCAATAAATGCTATAAACGAGCAATAAATGCAAAAAGGAAGTTAGCAATGACTTATTGGAGGTCCATAGTCTAGTGGCCTTTGATATCGATGACTCCTCTCAAACTGATGCTCTCTAATAGGCACAACCATCATGAAAATCAAAGCAGGATCAGAGCAAAATCTCAGAAGTCAAAAGTGAAAATGAATAGAAAATCAAGGTTTTTCAACCTATTTAAGCTAATTTGACCTAATTTAGAGGTGAAATTTTGACTTTGACCTATATTAACCTATCAAATCAATTGGGGAAAATTGTGAATCATGGCATATCATCAATGTTTTTTAGAAATGAAAATATATTGACTCAATCAATCAATCAATTAATCAATTTCACCAAATTTATCAAATCAAGCAATCAATGTATCAGAGTATCAAATTGACATCAAACATCAGTGAATCAGAGGCATATCATATCAAGAAGCAATTAATTTCATATTAGGTTATCAAATCAAACCAATGGTGTATCAGTTAACCAAGATCTAAAAGTGATCAGGACTAAAAATTTATTTGAATCAATGTTCTTCACACATCAATTCAAAGAGGGGAATTTGTAGACACTCAAAAATGGGCAAGTGCTTTTAAATCATTAAAATTGCAAAATAATCAAAATGCACTAATTCTCATCAAAAAGGATCAAATCAATTTAAATGGACATTCATTAAATCAAATTGGACAAAATCATAAAATCAAAGGAAAAATTAAATAATGACATTAAATAATTAAATACAGGCTTAAAGGGGTGAAAAGTACTATATAATTGATTTTAATCAATTAATTGTATAGTTGTTTAATCAAAAATCAAAATGAACCTATTCCCTTACATGGCTAAATTTAATTAATTAATTGAATTTAATTAATCCTAATATCTTTCAACAAAGTTGAGAAACCAATGAAAATTGAGGACAAAAAGACATAAATCACTCAAAAAGAATGAATCTCAATCACTCATTCCAATCTTTCAATCTCAACCACTCAATTTTGTCCTTTTGTCAAAAGCTTTGAGACAAACATTTAAATTGTCCCCCCATTTATGAACATTGCAAAGTTTTTGATTCAACCAAAGGTAAATCATGGTTAATTCACTCTACCCCCCACCCTTGGGAATTTACTATAAGTATGAAGCATTTTGAGAGAAATAATCATCTTAAAAATTCATTTGCAAAGCATCCTTATTATAGACAATTTCATAGCAATCAAGAGCATTTGAATTATCTTTGTATCAATTTGAGAGTTAGTGAGCTAGAATAAGCATTTATAGCATCATATTTTCTCATTTTAGAAGTGTCACTAGTGGAGATTAAGCTGAGACCTCTACTTACCACATCTGATTAGAGAACCATGAGATGTCATGGATTTTAGTTTCAATTCCTAGTTAAATTTGTATTGCATTTTCTTTGAATTGTTAGTTAAATATCCTAATTTCATGAATGTGTTTAGCATACACACACATTTACATACCAAGGTTTACATTTTTCAAATGATCTTTGACTAAGGGTAATATGTCCAGGTAACACAACCTCATCTAAAAATTTTCTATAAAAAATTGTTTGGGTGGTGTCTAATAGGTGTTTTCGATGAGGATCATGAACTTTACAACCCACTCTTTCAAAACATCTCTATCATTAGATGATACCCTTGTATTATCATGCCAATAAATTTCAACCAAATATTTAATTTTAGGATTCAATTTCATGGCAGATCGTGGGAGTCCACCACTAAAAATCCAACATTGGTTGATTGGATAATTTTCAATACTTAATCTTTTCTTTACTTCTCTTACTAATGTTTTAGGATGCATGTTTAAAATTTCACTAATATTTTCTACCATTCTTTTATCCAAAGTATTTTTATTGACTATAGCAGTTGTTATAGCTCATCGTGTTGCATTATTATCTTTATATCAACTCATTTTTCCAATAGACTGAATAGCACTAGAAACACTAGATATAGTATGTTTAATTGATGCATATTTTTAAATTTTTTTTCACATAAATACTTAACTTTTTTATTACATTTCTCATTTTTGACATTCTCATCAATTGCATCGCAAGTTGATATTTAAATGCTATTTTTTTTCAATAAAATAATTCTTTGTATATTTTATCAGCATACTTGCTAATCTGCCTGCAAGATAGCTTACTAGAAAGACCATCCAAAACATTAATTTCAATATTCAAAAAATAATTTTCAATATCATTATCACTATTAGAATTCTCAGTTGCACCTTGTTGAAAACAAAATCATTTTCATCTTCATCTAGGAAAGGATTTTCATTTTTCATTGTCGACAACATTTAAAGGATTTTCATTTTGAACAACAGGAGGATTTTTTTTTTTTGATGAATAGAGGCCTTTACTATTAAAAGAAATACTAAAGTACAGAATTCACAAAAAAAAGGCCAGGGGAAAAGATCACCCCACAAGTCCACACAGAACTTAGGCCAGAAACAAACAACTATTCATCAAAAAACAAGCCCTCAGGCGGCCAAAGCAGTAGTAGCAGAGGGAGGAGGATCTTTGTCATCTGGGTTACCCCAGGCATTGGGCAGAGGAGCTTGATCTAGGATGGCCTAGCCATCCTCATCTTCTTCTTTTCCAACTTCTCCTTCCTCTCACCTGGGTGAAATGGCAAGCGCCAGGTGAGGGAACTTTCCCTGGGGAGCAGAGGCCGAAGGCCGAGAGAGAGCAGCAGCAGTAGAGGCAAGCACAAGCGGCCACCCAGAACCCAGATCCATCCGAGGAGGAGGAGAGGTGGAGCAGCAGTGCCACTATTGCAGAGTCTTGGAATGAGAGATTCTATTGCGGTGATGGCCTCTGGGCGGTGTGCAATTGGCTGACATAGAATCAGGAGGCACACGGGCAATAGTGCAGGGAGCATTGCCCCAACAACATGAGGATTTTCAATTTCAATAAAAGAAGGATTTTCAATTTCAACATGTTCAGGAGGATTTTCATTCACACTGACAAAAGGGTTTTCATCATCAACAAAACTATGGGTATTTTCACTTTCATGAACTCTTTCAAGAACTATGTTAGGAACTAAATCAATTTCAACACTACTATATGTTTCTAATAAATCTCCATAAAGGGTATTATCTATAACCATAGTTTTAGTATCATTCAAAGGTGGATTTGAAGATGTACCTAGAATCATGTCTTTTGCCACATTTATACATCATTAAAAGGTTGATTCAAAGATGTACTTACATTGTTGTCTATATTTGTATTATCTTTTAGATTCACCTCTTGAACCTTATCTTTTTCATCCCTCATATCCCCCACAGTATCTACAATTTTTGGCTCTTCAATTGTTGTGGATCTTGAAGCTTCATCGATATTCATTTAGCGCATCCTCAATTTCATATCTCTTTGAAGTTTTCTCTCTCTCTCTCTCTCTCTCTCTCTCTCTCTCTCTCTCTCTCTCTCTCTCTCTCTCTCTCTCTCTCTCTACTTTCATTTCTTTAGGGATCATATCCTCCCTTCCTTTCCTCTTTTTATGTTGTTTAGATCCCATGATTGACAATTCAAATCAATCAAACAATGCCTTCAATGGTTCACTTCAACTAAAAAAATAGTCCCAATCATTTAATCAATCTCATGGTGAATATAATAATGCATCAACAGGACAAAAAACAAAACAAATCTATATAATTTGTCATTTTAGGTTGTTCTAGTAGTACATTACTAATGTAATAAACCATTTTTAGTAAAAAAAATTTTAAAATAGTAAAACAAAATGTCACCCTACTTTGAAACAAGGTGATGTTTTATTTTTGAAACATCACCCAATTTTGAAACAAGGTAACATTTCATTTTTTAAATGTCACCTCATTTTATAGTGGGGCCTTCTTCCTCAAAATTTAGATCCCCCAACATACAATTCAGGAACAGGGTGACATTTTGTAAGCAGGACCTTGTTCTGCAAAATTTGAGATTTCTCCCTTAATTTTCTTTAGATATAGCTTTGGAAATGGATTTTTCAACTGAACCTACGCTTTGGATCTAGTTTGACCTGAATTTTGGAGGCCATTTCAATTTTTAAATAATGTTTACACTTTGGACTCAAATCAGACTCAGTTTCCATAATTTTTTAACAGAAAAAAAACTCTTCATAGATAAGACTATACAAATTCCAAGTATATAAATTATTTATATATTTGGTTAATTTGTCTATCTTTCATTGAATTTCTACTGAAATATGTCTACAAACCTCTAGAGAACAACGTATTTTTCTATTTTAATAACTTTTTTATTTGAAATTTTCTTGGAAAAATAATTATATGACATCAAAGTAGAGATAATTATACACTATTTTAGTAAAAAAAATAAAAATTAAAAATCATATGTCTAGGTCACATTATTCTTGTTGCACACAACAAACTTTAAAAACAATAATTATGTCTAATAAAAAAATATTCAATAAAATAATACAAGAAAATATTGTCATCAATCTTAACGAAGTTATGTACCATTCTCCAAAAGGATTCAAAGACATTGTTTCATTTAGATCATTTTTTCTTGTTGTACATGGGCATAGTATGGTCCTTAAACAGGGACTTTAAAATGTGGGTTTTAGTAATGCATGTTTAAAATGCCAATTTATGATCTGAGTATTAAAATAAATTACATATTTAAAAAGTAGAATTTGAATAATATAACTTATATTACTGAATTTGTTTGAGATTCAATCTATAAGTGCTTCAAATGTTCAGCTTAAATAGGCCAAACTTGAAAAAATAGGAAAAATAGTTCCACTTTTTGGCCAAAAACTGGACTCAATTTCTTGTTGAAACCCTATTGTAATAAAGACCTAGTAGTTATTGGCTCACCTTGAGTTAAAAATAGTGGGAATAGTGAAACCTTTGAGTTTTACTATAAACCCTTTTTGGGGTCTTCCTTTTATTATGAGGTCATTAAAATTACTTGGCAAGGTTTCTTTTTGTAAGTGTAGCCCATCAGAGAGCTCTAACTTGTATCTAATTGTCAACCCAATTCCTTGACCAAATCTCACAATGGAAAAAATTTAAAGAAAAAGATGTACATCTAAGTTTGTATCATTGATAATCTTTATCACATTATTCATCAAAGAGTGAGACATGGCTTAAAGGAGAGGCAATTGACCTATAAATTTGAATAGGTGTTCAATATTATGTGGAATATAAGTACAAACAAACTTTTAAAAGTATCAAGGATAATGCAAATTAAGATCATAAATAGATGACATGTGATTCTAAAGTGAGATCAAAATGGATGAAGTACCATTACTCATGTAAAGGCATGTATTAGAAGACTTTGAAATAGTAATCGTAGACCACAATTTGTTTTCATACATGATGTATCAAATATGTTTGGAAAAAAATAAATGTTCTAGGCATTCTGATTAGAAATTGTATTTGGCGAAGGTGAGTTACAATTATAAATAATATGGAAAGATAAGAAGATGTACCTCCACCCAACAAATAGAGAGTATTTCTTTCTAGAACTTGTTAAGTTGAGATAGGTGTGTTCCTACAAATGGGAAAAAAAACATAATACATAGTCATGAGAGAACATAATTAAACGTGAAATTTGATTAAAGTTGGTTGTGATTTTGTGGCAGGCATCGTCACCATTTTCTAGTAAATAAAAAAACATTATCAAATAAATCATCATTCAATTATCTAAGGGTGAGAGCTCAAAAAAATAAGTACATATATATAATTTTTTTAATCCACATAAATTTAAATAATCTCGAAGTGAACATAAGATAGATTGTACATGATCATAGTAAGATATAACTATTACAAGTATAGATCAGGAAACTTGATGCAAGGTGTAGAAATTTATGGAAGCATATAGTTGAAATGAGTTGGAATAAATAATGCAACTCTAATTTAAACCATCCAAAAATAATTAACAAATTAAGTGTACATTTATAGTGAACGTAAGAAAGGGGTAAAGCGAGAACTCAAATGTGAAGGTATGAACAAGAAACACTTGAACTTTTTTAAATGAAAAAAAAGTGTTATAGAAACTTTTTTTTGAAATCAAATGAAATATAGATTGAGAATGAAATTTAAACAATTAATGTTGTAAACACTAATATAATGTCTAATTTCAATACACACAAAATAAAATCTTGAATCGAGCATATAAATGTAAAAGTGTTGGAAATATACAATGTGCGTTTGTATTTCTAGTGGAATCAAATTTATACAAAGTTCATTTATAGTAGTAGTTGGTGGAACTAAGATGAAGGAGTGGAAGATTATGCTAGTTTCACAAGATCCCAAAGACTTCAACTTCTCCCTTTTTGTAAAAGGGTTAGTGTAAGTCCAAATCAAGGTAAACTACAAAGGCAAACTTCAATATATAATAATTTATGGGTGGTTTAGGTAGGCTTGAAATGCACATCAAATACCAGGAGCCTTACCTTCTCCATAATATTTGTCATAACAAATTTCTCGTATGAAAGTTAAAAAACCATAATATTTCATGTAGTATGCATGTAGCTCATGTAGTGTTCCTTCCATGGCCATGATCTCAAAATATTTGACATCATAAGTACAAGCACTCATAACTTTTAACTGTTCAAGATTATGTTGGAAACAAAGGGAAATACTACTTCCAATATTGTGGAGTTCTATTTCATGAAACCCATTCCAATTAATTGATGCATTTGAGCCAGTGGATGGTTGTGGAACACTGATTTTTGAGGAGCTACTTGAAATATCAATAATCTGATTTGGCTATTGAGGATTTTCCATGACCTAAAAAAGAGATGAAAATGTTAAATCTATGAGAGAAATTTGCAAATAGTAGTTACATTTTTTTCTCGTTGGGAAGAAGGCAATTTATTTAAAACAAAGTCTTATAATTGTTGATGTTAAATTATTATCCAACTAATGCAACTGATAATGAGGTCATATAGAGGTTCTTTAACTTAAAGTAGAAATTTAGCCCAGGGAAAACAATAATAGCTAACCAACTAATCAAATAAGGTCTTACAAAAACTTTGTTATAAGTGTACTTATTGGATTCATTTAGTTAAAACCAGTAGGTTTAAAATTATTGATTAGTTTTACTAAAATGGCTATTGTGTGATGACATAAAAAACATAAAAATTAAATTACCAGTGACAACATGAAATTATATTAGTTTTAGAATATTTCAAAATTTGGCAAAGTAAAAAAAAATATTGAAATATTGCCAAGATGATCTATCAGCTATCATGGACTAGAAATTTCGTATATTTATTTATTACTTAACTTTTAGACCCAAGAAAATTCAGTGGTTTTACTTAAGAGGGTATTCAAGGGTAAAGTGTATCTTTGCACAAGCAATGTGGAAAAGCCTAGAGAATAAAACCACAAAAATCTAAAAATAAATTAGATCACCTTATCCATTCATAGTTGCACCTATAGTAACATATACCATGTGTATGGACAATTAGGAGTTTGTATTCTTATTTTTTGGATGCAAGGGTAGGAAAGAAAAGGAAAAATCATATAAGAGAAATGTGACTATACAGAGCATGAATCACAATAAGATGTCAAGGATACTAAAAGGAGAGAAAAAAAAATACAAGGAGTTTGGAGAGTCCATAGTGGGCCAATTCCATTCTACAAGGTGACATTCAAAAGATAATGCAAGTAGATTAGAATGATAGGGGATTTTTTGTAAAAACTTGTAGCATATGGAACACTTTTTTTTTATTTTTAAACATGCGACAAATAGAAAAAAAATTAGGAGGAAAATGAAAACAATAGAACTTGGTAAAAACTTTATGTCCATATTTACACATAGTTTCAAAATCTGAAGATATAAGTAACTGAAGATGTTGCAATACCTCAACATGATTTTTTATTTTATGAGATAGTGAGTTAATGTTCTTTGATGAGGTATCAACAAGGGTCTCTAGCTTATCCTATAGTAGAGCATGGAAAAGATTTTAAACCAAAGTATTAACTGAAAATTTCTATTATAGATCAGAATCTATACAACCACTTCTTTGTTGGCATTTGATGAAGATTTGATGAAGATGATCATGTGATAAATGTTGTAGTGTTTTCATTATTGGAAACAAGTCTTCCAAGATGATTGGATCATTTATACTAGTGACAAATTTGATTGCACAATGAATTCTCTAAGTATCTAGTGTACGGGTGATTACATAGTCTGTCATAGTGAATGTGTTGCGCAGTGATGGTCTGGATAGTTATGGTGGTACAATTGAACAAGAAGAATCTATAGAGTCATGTCAGCCTAAATCTATGATTGGATAAGAATATTCAAAGTATAGATGAAGATTTGATGGAAACATCAGTATTATCAGCTAGAACAGCCAACCGGTTAGTCAAGGTGATGAAATTGAGGTAGTGGTTGGATAAGAGTTTATAATTTTTCTATTTTTTATTTGTACTATTGAAGGAATACCTTGAGGATTTAAATTTCCTATTTTGATGGGATCGCTTATGAATTTTGGATGGATTTTGAAGGTCGCCATCAGTAACATGTTTTAGTTTTGTTCCACCAACCTAAATATTTGTATAATAGATGAAATCAAAGAGAAATTATGAGAGTAAGATGTTAGAATGCTTTTGATTTCTGAAGGAGAATTGTGTATTATCATAATAGTGATTTGAGAAGTGTTGAAGTGAATTTTTCAGGTAGAGTGTGCTACACTTAGATTATTTCTATTGAGTTCATTATCAAGGCAAGTTCTAATAGGCTTGCAATCAAAATCCTCTAACCAGGTTACTCTTAACATAGTATGAAAGATCCTAACAAGTTTGAAGTTTAACCCCTCTAGCCAAGCGACTCTCAAAAGGAGTTATAAATCCCCTAATAGGGTAGTTCCTAACAGGACTTTGTAAAAGCTTCTAATTGAGTTATAGATACTCTTAATTGGGTGTACCCTTAGTAGGGTGTTGAAATGATCCTAACATAATAGATCTTATTGGTGCACTTGTGAGATTAGTGGGTGATAATTCCCACTATGGTTTTTTTCTTTGACAATGGTTTCCATGCAAAAATATTGGTGTTTTTTTGTTGGTTATTGTTATACACTGAGTTTTTTGTGCCCTTGTTTCAAGCTCTCTTGGTCTTGATAACTTAGTATAACATGGGAATCATCTCAAGGTTGTGGGACCTTTGCTAACCGAGATGAAACCTCTAGGTTCTAGGCTAGTTCCTCTTCAATTATCACCTTAGTTTTCTCTTAACAGGAAAGTAAACTTTGAAGG
The DNA here is from genome assembly GCA_027943335.1 of Chamaecyparis obtusa. Lineage (NCBI taxonomy): Eukaryota > Viridiplantae > Streptophyta > Pinopsida > Cupressales > Cupressaceae > Chamaecyparis > Chamaecyparis obtusa. Next base: position 212,033 of record BSBK01001557.1, read on the forward strand.
GAAAGGGTTAGAAGGAATGCATGAAATGGAAATGACTGAAAGAAAACTACCTACTACGTGATGCACCAAAATTAGGGTTTGGATCTCACTATAGAGGGATGAAATCAGTGAAAGACCTAGGTCTAGTAGATCACATCTTACTGAATAGGCTTGCATAAGTATTTCATAAGAGGGCCTAAACATTAGACACAACCTATGACCTACAAGCAGACATTCTCTTCAACAAAAGGGCATGGGAATGAGACAGAATGATAGGGAGCTAAAGAATACCCACAAAATCACTCAAATCAGATCAAACATAGTAGTACACATATAAGCTAAAAGTAAGAGGGATCAGGAACCCTAAATATCATTGAAAGCATTCATAAACCTTAATCCAATAAGAGATAATGCAAACAAGGAAGCACAGGGACATGAAGGATTGTCACAAACTGCCTCTGCAATATTTGTATTATCAATGGGAATTTATAGAATGTGAGAAACTAGAGGGCAGGAAGAAATGCCACAGATAGTTTCCCGAGAAAAGTCTTCCTCTTTTACAAAATGTGAATTTTGAGCACTACAAGCTCCAAAAAATAATATATAAATCCCTCACTGCACACAGGCAAGAGTCCAAAAAACTAACCAGGGTTACAAGATTTACAATTTAATAACAAACCCTAGGTTAAACAAGACTGATCATAAATATATATCTACAACACTATGTCTGATCAGATATCTTGTTCTTGTGCCCATCCCTGTACTACATTGCCTACAGATAAGCAACCTGGACTTATCCTCTTTCTCTACATAAAAACTTGTCATGAATGCCGTAAAAGTACCTCACTGGGACAAAGATCAACATGCGATGACTACCTAGACCTCTTCATCAACTTTGCAACCTACAACCATCCTAGCGACATAAACTCTCAGCTACCCGCCACTCGCAATCATCTATGTAGAAGAAAAGCCCGTGAAAGGAGTCACACTGCTTCGAAACAACATCGATCGCATGGTCGCATGAGCTCAAAAAGCCTCATGCGATCATGCAAAAAGCCCTTAGAATCTACCAGTCACTGCCACAAGACACCTCGGGTCCGCCAAAAAATTCAAACTACTAGCAAATAATCGCGCCTGGGATCTGACTGCAAATCTAACCCCAGGCTTCACCTCGGGTTCACTTTCTCTTTAGTCGCCAAGTCGCCTGATCCTTTCCTTAACCTCAACTACATTCAAGGACCATGCAAAACCATCAACTATGCAACCATGCATTTGCTTTAGCAACCCTGGGCCCATCTGCAAACTAAGATTCCAATCGGATGGCGGGCGCAAGATCTCAAGGGGTCGAAAGATCCCATGAGATCTTACAACCACTGTAGATCTCTTTCCACCACCACCAAACTGCAACCCAGACCCACAAACCACTGCATCAGATGGTTGTCACATGATCACATGGGGTCGGAAGATCCCATGCGAACATGCGACCACCATAGATCTTTACCGCACTTGCATCCCAGGCCCACTGTAAAACCTTGTCACTAGCCGACCAATGAAATGTGGGCACGTCACCAAACTACAAGCCCTTATCAGCATGGCTAACAGCTTTTCACATGTTTGCATAGCCTAAAAAGGGGCTATGTGATCATGTGATAGACCGCTAGCATTCTTTGAAAACAACCACTGGGCCCACCTGATCGGAGTTGCATGCTTGTGAAATGTCGATGCTAGATGAAGAAGTATGAAACATGAGGGGTCAAAAACATAGAGGGTTTTCAGAATGAAGGTTGAAAACACATTGAGCTTTCAGAGTGAAGGTTGAAAACACAGAGGGTTTTTGACACTAAACTTTTTTTTTTGGAACACAATCACAGTAGCGCACAAACAATTCCTGCAACATTAAAACTTGAATAACTTCCTGGGTATTGCAATTTAAGTGATGCAATCTAGACTAGGGCATGGTGAAACATTGAAGAACATGGGGTTCAGATTGCAAAGCATGAAACCTTTTGGATCAACTTCACATGTGAAAAAAGCTACAACATGGACTTAGACAGTTGCAGAGGCCAGAATTGAAAGATATGAAATTTTGGGCAACATTTTGGTGACTTCTACGGGATGTCAACCTACTAGAGATTGGACCAGTGACCTTGACATATCCATTGGGCATGGGGTCAATAGGAACACAAAACTTTGACAGAGGGACAAAACTGAACCAGACTATGCTCAAGCACTTCTTGGAAAGTAGGAAAAACTAATCTACAAAATAGGGACAGAAAACAAGGGAAACTAACCTAACCTAAACTAACCAGTGCAAAAACCTGGTTAAACAAAACCATTCATTGGTGCATTGAAATAGCTACCCTTCCTCCTTAGGGTATTTTTCATTGGAAGCATAAGGATAGCTACAAAGGTGTGAGGCACACAAAAATTTACCAAATGAAGATGCACTACCTCTGCAAAAACAAGATCAAGTTCACTCACCTCAAATGGATCATATGGAGGTGCCTCAATGAACCCTTTTGGGCCAAGTATCTAATGGGGCAACCTCTTGAAAGTCTAAAGGTAGGACTTTCCTTGATGGCTTCTTCTTTATCTTCCTGGTTGCCTTCCATCATGGATAGCCAAGTCAACTCATCATCCACAGTCAAGGGATTGTCATCTTCTTCCTTTAAACAGGCTAAGAGCTCATTAAAATTAGGCTCCATATACAAGCCATCTATGATGCTTCTCAAACAATCTTCCCCAAGGCTCTGGTCATCTTCTACACATTGGGAAGCCTCCTCCTCAAAGATGAGATCAAGCTCATGAATCAGCATATCCTTAGAATCAATCTATTCTAGCTGTTGCAACTTCGAAGATGTGGCTATGATCACATCTTTATCATCCTGCTCTTCAAAACCAGGCAGCTCATCCATTAAGGACATGGCATCTTCTTCTTCTATATCAACCTCCTATTGATGGTGAACCTTTTGTTCTGATTGACCTTCAACCATAGGTAATGGCATGGTCTCTTCTTCATCAGCAACAAAGAGGGGAAGCTCAACAAGCAAATCAACCAAGAGCTCAGGCTAGGGATCAACCTCCACCTCCCCATCTTGCTGTCCCACTTCACCACAATCATCATTCTGCACTACCACCTCAGATGTTTTCTCCCCCTGATCATATGAAAGTTCATTTACCACCATTCCTTGCTCAGACACTAGACTAGTATCCTTGAAAAGACTGGGCATTTGACAACTAGGGGGCAGAGTCCATTGGGGAATCCAAATCACCTCATCATCCTGAGAGACTAGAGGGTTCTCTTGGGATAACTCACTTCTCTGAATAGGCTGCTCTTGTAGAGTGGTGGGCTGCATCTCAAGCACAGGCCCTTGAAAAGAGTTTTTTGCCTTAAAACTTGGGATGTAAAATTGAGGGGGAGCAGGGGGCGACGTAGAAGGCATAGCTGCTTTAAAGCTTGAAAATGAAGGCTTTGCAAGCTCCACATGTGTAGGTTCTTGAGGCAGATGGGCCCTCCAGCTTGGGATCTTAGGTCTAGGAGCCTCTTGTTGAGCAATTTGTGATCTCAACCTTGTTGTCTCCATGTCAGCTCGGCATCTAATCTCTTCTTGAAACTTCCTTACTTATTGCTCATCAACAAAAGCCTCCATCATTTGGTAAGGAGATGACTCTTTATAATACCTCTAAGCCTCCTACTCTCTTTGCTCCTTGATCTCAAACACTTGCTTAATCAAATCAAGCAACACACTCTTTGCCTCCTGCATCTTCTTGAATTCTGAGCTCAGAGTCTGCATCTACTACTGAATAGGCTAAGAAGGGGAGGGTGGGTGGTAAGCATGATGGGGAAGCTGGCTTTGCATTTTCTATTGTGCCTCTTGTGCCCATGATCCATCTTGTCAGAGGGCCCTCTCATAACTTTGCACAAGGGTGAACTCATTTGGGGCATATTGGATATATTGATACCCTTGAGAAGTATAATAGCTTGGGGTAAAAGGAGGCTTTAGGCTTTGATAGGGCTAGGAACCAGCCCATTGAGCATTATTCTCATGATAGGATGGTGAGTAACCTGACTGTCCATAGTAACTTGACATGTCTACTCATGCAATCTAGGATTTAAAAATGAAAGCTTGAAACATACCAGCATCTGATCTTTAAAACCAGTAGACCTTATGGAGTCGCCAGATATGCAAAAAAATGACCTCTTCTAGGTCTATAGCATGCCATCAACATATCAAAAATAGCATACCTTGAACATGAATCTAAACTTTAGTCCCACCGAGCGTGCCAGAATTGTTATACACTGAGTTTTCTGCGCCCTTGTTTCAAGCTCTCTTGGTCTTGATAACTCAATATAACATGAGAATCATCTCAAGGTTGTGGGACCTTTGCTAACCGAGATAAAACCTCTAGGTTCTAGGCTAGTTCCCCTTGAATTATCACCTTAGTTTTCTCTTAACAGGAAAGTAAACTTTGAAGGGAAAGGATTAGAAGGAATGCATGAAATGGAAATTACTGAAAGCAAACTACCTACTAGGTGATGCACCAAAATTAGGGTTTAGATCTCAGTATAGAGGGATGAAATTAGTGAAAGACCTAGGTCTAGTAGATCACAACTTACTGAATAGGCTTGCATAAGTATTTCATAAGAGGGCCTGAACATTAGACATAACCTATGACCTACAAGCAGACATTCTCTTTAGCAAAAGGGCACAGGAATGAGACAAAATGACAGGGGGCTAAAGAATACCCACAAACTCACTCAAATCAAATCAAACATAGTAGTACACATATAACCTAAAAGTAAGAGGGATCAGGAACCCTAAATATCACTGAAAGCATTCATAAACCGTAATCCAATAAGAGATAATGTAAACAAGGAAGTACAGGGACATGAAGGATTGTCACAAACTACCTCTGCAATATTTGTATTATCAATGGGAATTTACATAATGTGAGAAACCAGAGGGCAAGAAGAAATGCCATAGATAGTTTCCTGAGAAAATTCTTCCTCTTTTACAAAATGTGAATTCTGAGCACTACAAGCTCCAAAAAACAATATATACATCCCTCACTGCACACAGGCAGGAGTCCAAAAAACTAACCGGGGTTACAAGATTTACAATTTAATAACAAACCCTAGGTTAAACAAGACTGATCATAAATATATATCAGCAACACTATGTCTGATCAGATATCTTGTTCTCATGCCCATCCCTGTACTACATTGCCTGCAGACAAGCAACCTGGACTTATCCTCTTTCTTTGCACAAAAACTCACCATGAATGCCGCAAAAGTACCTCACCGGGACAAAGATCAACATGCGACAGCTACCTGGACCTCTTCATCAACTTCATAACCTACAACCATCCTAGTGACATAAACTCTCAGCTACCCACTGCTCGCAATCATATCTGTAGAAGAAAAGCCCGTGAAAGGAGTCACACTGTTTCGAAACAACATCAATCGCATGAGCTCAAAAAGCCTTATGCAATCATGTGACAAGCCCTTAGAATCTGTCAATCACTACCACAAGACACCTCAGGTCTGCCAAAAAATTCAAACTGCTAGCAAAAAACTATGCCTAGGATCCAACTGCAAATCTAACCCCAGGCTTCACCTCAGGTTCACTTTCTCTTTAGTTTCCAAGTCACCTGATCCTTTCCTTAACCTCAGCTACATTTATCAACCATGCAAAACCATCAACTATGCAACCACGCATTTTCTTTACCAACCCCAGGCCCATCCATAAACTGAGATTCTAATCGGACGGCGGGTGCAAGATCTCATGGGGTTGAAAGATCCCATGAGATCTTATGACCATCGTAGATCTCTTTCCACCACCACCAAACTACAACCCAAACCCACAGACCACTGCATCAGACGGTCATCACATGATCACATGGGGTCAGAAGATCCCATGCCAACATGTGACCATCGTAGATCTTTACCGCACTTGCATCCCGGGCCCACTACAAAACCTTCTCACCAGCTGACCAATGAAACGCTGGCACGTCACCAAATTGTAGGCCCTTATCAGTGTGGCTAATGGTTTGTTGCATGTTTTCATAGCCTAAAAAGGGGCTATGTGATCATGCGATAGACCGCTAGCATTCTTTGAAAATAACCACTGGGCTCACTTGATCAGAGTTGCGTGCTTGTGAAATGCCGATGCCAGAGGAAGAAGTGTGAAACACGAGGGGTCGAAAACATAGAAGGTTTTCAAAATGAAGGTTGAAAACACACTTAGCTTTCAGAGTGAAGGTCAAAAACACAGAGGGTTTTTGACACTGAACTTTTTTTCTAGAACACAGTCACAATAGCGCACAAACAATTCCTGCAACATTAAAACTTGAATAACTTCCTGGGTATTGTGATTTAAGTGATGTGATCTAGACTGGGGCATGGTGAAATATTGAAGAACATGGGGTTCAGATTGCAAAGAATGAAACCTTGTGGATCAACTTCGCACGTGAAAAAAGCTACAGTAGGGACTTAGACAGTTGCAGAGGCTAAAATTGAAAGATATGAAATTTTGGGCAACAGTTATGTATGGATGTTTTATGTGTTATACTTCTATATATATTTACTTTTGCATGTTTTTTAATCTACAAGTTGATGAAAATAATTTGTAGTTCTGTGGTTGCACTGATTCACCCCCCCCCCCCCCCTCAGTGCATTATTATAACATTAACATTCTTGATATAACCCAGAACATTCCAATTGCAATGCAGAAAATAGAGAAGGCTTAATATGGGTAAAAAATACTTTAACCTATTAATACCTAGAAAATGTAATGAATTAGATAGAACCTCAAAAATCTACCCATACATTATAACAAGCTAAAAAAAACAATTAATAGACTTAAGGTTGATAAGCTACACTAAAAACTTGTCTATTAGATTGTGAAGAAGAATTTCTAAATTCATTTAATGGACATATTAAATCAACACACCAAAACAAAGAGAAAATGAAAGTCTATCTACACAAGCATAAAAACCACCTTGAGAAACACTTATAGAATGAACTTGCAATCAAAAAATTTCCTTGTCCTAAGATTCTCTAATAAGCATCAATCATAAAGTTTTATATCCATGGATTTAAACCATAATATTGATTTGACCTCTCCACAATAGTGAAAAATATATGTTGGATGCCTTACACGAAGATTCACAAGCCTGGATTTATGAGGGATATGAACAATCAGAATCAAATTTCTTCCTACAAAATTAGCTATTAGATCTCCAACTAATAATGAGAAAGGGACAACCTTGAATCACTTGTCACTCAAGATGCATTTCTATTTTCTATTGTTATTGTTACCCAAAATTTCCCATCTTTCAATTCTGGCCTCTGCAAATGTCTAATTCCTGCTACATCTTGTTTTGCTTGCGAAGTTGATCCATAGATTGTTATGCTTTGCACTCTGAACCCCATTTTCTTTGATATGTTCTCAAGCCCTAGTTCAGATCACATGCACTGAATCACAAAGCCCTCAGAGATTTTCAAGTTTTAATGTTGTAGGAAATACTCAGGTCGCAGGGTTCTAAAATTGTTCAAAGTGTCAAAAACTCAGTGTGTTTTCAACCTTCACTCTGAAAGCCCAAGATGTTTTCAACCTTCAAGTGAAAACCTCAATTTTTTTTGGCCTTCTACGCTTCACACTTCTTCAGCATCGGCATTTTTCTTAAGTGTTTAGTGTCAAAAACTCTTTGTGTTTTCGACCTCTGGTTTGAAAACCCTCTATATTTTCGACCCTAAGCACACAACTTCGACTAGGTGGGTCCCAGTTCCTCATGACCATTGCTAGTACGGTGAAGATCTGATGGCTATTGCATAATCTCATAGAATCTTCCAAGCCCATGAGATCATGCAACAACTATCTGATTAGAATCTCGGTGGCTCATGGGTTCGTTTGTCACAGAATCTTGCGGATGGTGGTAGGCATAGATCTAACGGTCATCGTATGTTCTCATGGGATCTTTCGAGCCCATGAGATCATAGGACAACCATTAGATTAGTTTCTTCTATGGGTTATGGGTCCTTGCTTTGCTAACATGTTCAATGCTGATTGGCTGAGAGTTTGTTGACAATGCAGTTGTCAATGGGCCCGGTCATCAGTCTTGAGGCAAGGTAATGTCAAAGCTTGCAGTTTCATGCTAGTCGCATGATCGCATGTGGCTTCCTAACCACATGCGACCATGTGACAAGCCTCTAGTGGTCAATTAAAATAAAATTCAATGGTGTAGCATGGGCCCCGTAGATGCAAGATCTACGATGGTCGCATGTTTGCATGGGATCTTCTGATCCCATGCAATCATGTGACCACCGTTAGATTTTGAGGGCATTTCCTATGGTGCTGTCATGGGTTGGACTCAGGTGGGATATCTTGCGGGCTCGAGTGTCTTATGTGGCAGTGGAGAGAGATTCTAAGAGGCTTGTCACATGATAGCATGAAGGCTTTTTAGCTCATGAGATCATGTGACCAGTGTTATTTCAAAGCGGTGCAGCTAGTTTTGGCGGGCTTTCTTCTATGAGAATGTTGCAGCGGGGTAGCTGAAGAAATTGATGTTCTAGGACATGCACAGTTAAGGGAAGATGATGAGGTGGTCCAGCTAGCTATCAGGGGTTGACTCTTTATCCCGGAAGGGTACCAGTCAGCATTCATGGTGAGACTTTTGTGCAAGAAAATTGATGAATCCAGGTTGCTTGTCTGCAGGCAATGTAGTACAGGGATAGGTACCCAAGGTCATTTATCTGATTAACCATGATGTTGTAGGAAGATATTCATGATCAGATTTGACTTTGGTTGATTGGTACCCTAGGGTTGATTATTAAATTGTAAATCTTGTAACCCTGGTTAGATTTTTGACTCCTGCCTGCATGCAATGAGTGTTGTATATATTGTTTTTTGAGAGCCTTAGTGCTCAGAATTCACATTTTGTAAAAAAGAAAGACTCTTTCTTGGGAAGCTATCTATGGTATTTCTTCCTACCCCTTGGTTTTCCACATTCTGTAATTCCCATTGATAGATAAAAATATTGCAGAGGTATTTTTTGATAGTTCTTCATGTCCTTATGCTTCCTTGTCTTTGTTTATATCTTATTGGATTGAAGTCTATGAATGTTTTTAATGGAAACTAGGGTTCCTAGTCCCTCTTACCTTCTGCATTTTGTGTGTTACTGTGTTTGATCTAATTTAGATGTTTTGTGGGTATACTTTCACCCCTGGTAATCTGTCTCATTCCTATACCCAATTGCAGAGATGAATGTTTGTCTGCAGGTTATAGTTTGTGTCTGAATCCTTAGGAGTACTACTGCCTTGAGAAATTCATTTCCCCTACATAGTATCCCTTTATTGTAGAACCCTCTATAAAATATTTATGCAGGCCTATTCATTGAGTTTTAATCCCCTAGACCTAGGATTGTGTACTAGTTTCATCCTTTATACTACATTTCATACCCTAATTTCGGTGCATCACCTAGTAGTTAGTTTGCTTTCAGTTATTTTCATTTTATGCATTCCTTCTATCCCTTTCCCCTCAAAGATTTAATTTCCTGTCAAGAGAAAGCTAAGGTGATAATCCAAGAGGAACCAACCTAGAACCTGTAGGTTTCATCTCGATTAGCAAAGGTCCCACAACCTTGAGATGATTCTCATGTTGTACTGAGTTATCAAGACCAAGAGAGCTTGAGACAAGGTGCAAACTCAGTAAATAACAATTTTGGCATGCCTGGTGGGACCAAAGTTGAGATTCATGTTAATATTATGCTATCTCTAATATACTGATGGCATAGTGCAGACCTTAAAGAGGTTAATATTCAAGTATATCTGGCAACTCCATTGGTGTTGAAGATCAGTGACCCAATTTTTGATAGAGCTTATGAAGAAAATAGACCCTTTTGATGGCAAGACAATTTGCATTTGCACCCTTTAATTAGGGTAGTCTATTGAATTTTTCCCAACACCATGATGTGCCCCTGGCAGCACTAAAAAGTATACCTAATTTCATAGGTGAAGGATAGACAACAGCCCTTGAACACATTAGAGATGTGGCCACCATCTGCAACATACATAATATAACTCAAGAAGATGCTGCCACCAAGTTGATGGCTGCCTCCTTTAAGGGTAAGGCCCTGGAATGGTTTAGAAATCTGGTAGTTGGCTCCATTACTTCATGGGATAGACTTGGAGACCTCCTCAGCAAACACTTTAAGAATGATTCAGATTCTTTGTCTCTAGTAGAGCAACTCCAAACCATAAAGAGAGATCCTTGAGAGCTGAGGAAAAATTTTAATGGCAGATTCTTCAAGACATGAAATAGGATTCCAGTGAATATAAGGTCTTCGATAGACTATGCTTTCCTTTATTTTTTGAGAGGCTTGACTAGTCATATATCTGTCATGATTCAATCTTTAGGAGGTACTTCATTACCTCAAGCTTTTGATTTAGCTGTAAAGGTAGAAAATTGTTTAATCCAGGCTGGTATGATAAACCCAAGGCCACCCATGCCTATCTCTCCCAATCTTCAGCCCACTGTACCTCTACAGATGCCTCCATTTACTCCCATACATGCATTAATAGAGCCTCAGGCCAGCACTAGATATGGGAAGTCCATAGGTGACCTTCCTCAGGAGCTACTCAAAGTGAAAAGTGATGAACAAGAAACAAACCAAGAGATGATGAGTCTGTTGCAACCTCTAACCAAAGAGTTGGTCACTATAGATGAGCAGGATCAAGAGGTTGCATTGCTTTATCAAAATCAGAGACAAGGTTCCAGTCAGCAATACCAAGCTCTAGGACAATCCTACCAACAAGGAAAACCACCATGTCAAGGAAGACATCAGGGTGAGAAGCAAAAATTGGTGAAGAGACCTTTCTATCCCTACAATCCAGTCAAGAGGATAGTCCCAACATAAAACATCAAAGCGGCTGGCAGTCACCTGAACCCATTTTTTGGGAAGGAGGCTACAAATTTTCCACTTGTTCTTTTGAACTATGAGCTTCTTGATGGAGAAAGGTTAGAATTGTTACAAAAGGAGACACCTAAAATTTTTCACTTCCTAAGTGACAGTGAACCAGTCCTGCAGCAAATAAAACCCTATGAACCAATTCCTAAAGAGCCCCTTACACCTCATAGCATTTCAGGCCACTAGAAAGAAGATGATTTTTATCTTTTAGGTGTACTTTTTCATGATGATCATGAGGAGCAAGTAAGGTTATTACATTAGGGTGGATTAGAGCAATCAGATCAGGATAAGAAAGGAAGTAAAGAATGTGAGAGCCTAGTTGATCTATTTGTGGAGATGCCTTTCTATATTGAGCAGAATGAGGTAGTGAAAAATTCATTAGTTGAGCCCTCTGACTATGGAAGTGATGATATAAGTGCTGCTAACTTAGAGCAATAGGATGATTTTGATCTAATCATTGATTCTTTCTGCTCAACTCTTATTGATGTTCCTCATCTTCCTGAAAAGGATAATGGCTTGCATGATCTTGAGGAAGGGTTTGTGTTTTAGGGGGTTAACTATGTCCCAACTACAGAAGAAGAAAACATATGCCAGATTATTTTGGAGGAGCAAGTTCTTGATCTTCCTGCTGAAGACATTCATAAGATGCATGTTGAGCAGCAAGAAGGGCCTGGTTTTATGCTCTCTAGGGGATGTCCTATCAAATATCTAGCCCAAATGGGGTTAAGTAAGACATGCATACTCAAGGAATCAATGGAGGGTGATGTCAAGGGTCCACTCCTTGGTGACCAGGGGCTTATCCAGCTATATTAGACTCCTATGGAGAGTAGCATCTGTGATCTAATTGAGGTTAGTAATCTGGTATACCAAATTCAGGAGGAGATTTGCCAGATAATTCAATATATCTTTGTTTCCCACTTTCTCCTTGTTAGCATCAAATGTGCAAAGTGTAATACCCTAAGGAGAAAGGGTAGCTATTTCATCACACTAGTGAATGGTTTTGTTTAACCAAGTTTCTCCACTAGTTAGTTTAGGCTAGGTTAGTTTCCCTATTTTCTAGGTTAGTTTTCCTATTTTCCAAGAATTGCTCGAGCATAGTCTGGTTCAATTTTGTCTCTGTCAAAGTTTTTGCGTTGTTGACATGAATCCTATGCCCAATGGATTGCTTCAAAGGCTACTGGTCTAATGTCTAGCAGGCTGACATCCCATAGATGTTGCCAAAATGTTACCCAAAATTTTGCATCTTTCAATTCTGGCCTCTGGAAATGTCTAATTCCTGTTGCATCTTGTTTTGCTTGCGAAGTTGATCCACAAATTGTTATGCTTTGCACTCTGAACCCCATGTTCTTTGATATGTTCTCAAGCCCCAGTTCAAATTGCATGCACTAAATCACAAAGCCCTCAGAGATTTTCAAGTTTTAATGTTGCAGGAAATACTCAAGTCGCAGGGTTCCAAAATTGTTCAAAGTGTCAAAAACTCAGTGTGTTTTCGACCTTCACTCTAAAAGCCCAAGATGTTTTCAACCTTCAAGTAAAAACCTCAGCTATTTTTGACCTTTTGCAATTCATACTTCTTCAGTGTTAGCATTTTTCTTATGTGTTCAGTGTCGAAAACTCTCTGTGTTTTCGACCTCCGATTTGAAAACCCTCTGTGTTTTTTACCCTAAGTGCGCAACTCCGACCAGGTGGGTCCCAGTTCCTCATGACCATTACCAGTGTGGTGAAGATTTGATGCCGATCACATAATCTCATAGAATCTATGAGCCCATGAGATCATGCAACAACCATCTGATTAGAATCTCGGTGGCTCGTGGGTCCGTTTGTCAGAGAATCTTGCAGGTGGCGATAGGCATAGATCTAACGATCATCATATGTTCTCATGGGATCTTTCGAGCCCACAAGATCATGTGACAACCCTCAGATTGGTTTCTTCTTTGGGTTGTGGGTCCTTGCTTTGCTAATGTGTTCGATGCTGATTCACTGAGAGTTTGTTGACAATGCAGTTGTCAGTGGGCCCAATCATCAGTCTTCAGGCAAGGTAACGTCAAAGCTTGCAGTTTCATGCTGGTTGCATGATCACATGCGGCTTCCTAACCACATGCGACCATGTGACAAGCCTCTAGCGGTCATGTAAAATAGACTTTCATGGTGTAGCATGGGCCCCATAGATGCAAGATCTACGGTGGTCGCATGTTTGCATGGGATCTTCTGATCCCATGCGATCATGCGACCACCATTAGATTCTAAGGGTGTTTCCTATGGTGCTATCATGGGTTGGACTCAGGTGGGATATCTTGCAGGCTTAGTTGTCTTATGTGGTAGTGGAGAGAGATTCTAAGAGGCTTGTCACATGATCACATGAAGGCTTTTGAACTCATGCGATCATGCACCCAGTGCTATTTCAAAGTGGTGCAGCCAATTTTGGTGGGCTTTCTTCTATGAGAATGTTGTGGTGAGGTAGCTCAAGAAATTGATGTTGCAGGACATGTGCAGTTAAGGGAAGATGATGAGGAAATCTTGGTAGCTATCAGGGATCAATTCTTTGTCCCAATAGGGTACCAGTTAGCATTCATGGCAAGACTTTTGTGGAAGAAAATTGATGATCTAGGTTTCTTGTCTGCAGACAATGTAGTACAGGGATGGGTACCCAAGGTCATTTATCTGATTGACCATCATGTTGTAGGAAGATATTCATGATCAGATTTGACTTTGGTTGATCGGTACCCTAGGGTTGATTATTAAATTGTAAATCTTGTAACCTTGGTTAGATTTTTTATTCCTGCCTATGTGCAGTGAGTGTTGTATATATTATTCTCTGAGAGCCTTAGTGCTCAGAATTCACATTTTGTAAAAAAGAAAGACTCTTTCTTGGGAAGCTATCCATGGCATTTCTTCCTGCCCCTTGGTTTCCCACATTCTGTAATTCCCATTGATTGATAAAAATAATGCAGAGGTATTTTGTGACAAATCTTCATGTCCTTATGCTTCCTTGTCTTTGTTTATCTCTTATTGGATTGAAGTCTATGAATGTTGTTGATGGAAATTGGGGTTACTAGTCCCTCTTACCTTCTACATTTTGTGTGTTATTGTGTCTAATCTGATTTAGATGTTTTGTGGGTATACTTTCACCCCTGGCAATCTGTCTCATTCCTATACCCAATTGCAGAGATGAATGTTTGTTTGTAGGTTATAGTCTGTGTCTAAATATTTAGGAGTACTTACCTTTTGAGAAATTCCTTTCCCCTACATAGTATCCCTTTATTGCAGACCCCTCTATAAAATATTTATGCAGGCCTATTCATTGAGTTGTAGTCCCCTAGACCTAGGATTGTGTACTAGTTTCATCCTTTATACTGCAATTCATACCCTAATTTTGGTGCATCACCTAGTAGTTAGTTTTCTTTTAGTTATTTCCATTTTATGCATTCCTTCTATCCCTTTCCCCTCAAAGATTTACTTTCCTGTCAAGATCAAGCTAAGGTGATAATCCAAGAGGAACCAGCCTAGAATCTAGAGGTTTCATCTTTGTTAGCAAAGGTCCCACAACCTTGAGATGATTCCCATGTTATACTAAGTTATCAAGACCAAGAGAGCTTGAGACAAGGTGCAAACTTAGTGTATAACAATTTTGGCACGTCCAGTGGGAGCAAAGTTGAGATTCATGTTAAATATTATGCTATTTCTAATATACTAATGCAATAGTGTAGACCTTAAAGAGGTTAATATTCAAGTATATCTGGTGACTCCATTGGTGTTGAAGATCAGTGACCCAATTTCTGATAGAGCTTATGAAGAAAATAGACCCTTTTGATGGCAAGACAATCTGCATTTGCACCCTTTAATCAGGGTAGTCCATTGAATTTTGCCCAACACCATGATGTGCCCCTGGCAGCACTAAAAAGTATACCTAATTTCACAGGTGAAGGACAGACAATAGCACTTGAACACATTAGAGATGTGGCCACCATCTATAGCATACATAATATAACTCAAGAAGAGGTCACCACCAAGTTGTTGGCTGCCTCCTTTAAGGGTAAGGCCCTGGAATGGTTTAGAAATCTAGTAGTTGGCTCCATTACTTCATGGGATAGACTTGGAGACCTCCTCAGCAAACACGTTAAGGATGATTCAGATTCTTTGTCTCTAGTAGAGTAACTCCAAACCATAAAGAGAGATCCTCGAGAGCTGATGATAGATTTTAATGGAAAATTCCTCAAGACATGGAATAGGATTCCAGTGAATATAAGGCCTTCAACAAACTATGCTTTCCTTTATTTTTTGAGAGGCTCTACTAGTGATATATCTATCATGATTCAATCTTTAGGAGGTACTTCATTACCTCAAGCTTCTGATTTAGCTGTAAAGGTAGAAAATTGTTTAATCCAGGCTGGTATGATAACCCCAAGGCCACCCATGCCTATCTCTCCCAATCTTTAGACCACTGTACCTCTGCAAATGCCTCCATTTACTCTCATACCTATATTAATAGAGCTTTAGGCTAGCACTAGTTATGGGAAGTCCATAGGTGACCTTCCTCAGGAGCTACTCAAAGTGAAAAGTGATCAACAAGCAATAAACCAAGAGATGATGAGTCTATTGCAAGCTCTAACCAAAGAGTTGGTCACTATAGATGAGTAGGATCAGGAGGTTGCATTGCTTTATCAAAATCAAAGTCAAGGTTCTAGTCAGCAGTACCAAGCTCTGGGACAATCCTACTAGCAAGGTAGACTGCCATGTCAAGGAAGACATCAGGGTGAGAAGCAGAATTTGGTGAAGAGACCTTTCTATCCCTACAATCTAGTCAAGAGGATAGTCCCAACACAAAACATCAAAGCGGATGGCAGTCACCTGAACCCATTTTTTGGGAAGGAGACTACAAATTTTCCACTTGTTCTCTTGAACTATGAGCTTCCTGATGGAGAAAGGTCAAAAGTGTTACAAAAGGAGACACCTAAAATTTTTCACTTCCTAAGTGACAGTGAGCCAGTCCTGCAGCAGATAAAACCCTATGAACCAATTCCTAAAGAGCCCCTTACACCTCATAGCATTTCAGGCCACCAGAAAGATGATGATTTTTATCTTTTAGGTGTACTTTTTCATGATGATCATGAGGATCAGGTAAGGTTATTACATCAAAGTGGATTAGAGCAATCAAATCAGGATAAGAAAGGAAGTAAAGAAGGTGAGAGCCTAGTTGATCTATTTGTGGAGATGCTTTTCTATATTGAGTAGGATGAGGTAGTGCAAAATTCATTAGTTGAGCCCTCTGACTATGGAAGTGATGATATAAGTGTTGCTAACTTAGAGCAATAGGATGATTTTGATCTGATCATTGATGCTTTCTGCTCAACTCTTGCTGATGTTCCTCATCTTCCTAAAAATGATAATGGCTTGCATGATCTTGAGGAAGGGTTTGTGTTTTAGGGGGTTAACTATGTCCCAACTATAGCAGAAGTAAACATATGCCAGATTATTGTGGAGGAGCAAGTTCTTGATCTTCCTGCTGAAGACATTCATAAGATGCATGTTGAGTAGCAAGAAGGGTCTGGTTTTATGCTCTCTAGGGGATGTCCTATCAAATATCTAGCCCAAATGGGGTTAAGTAAGACATGCATACTCAAGGAATCAATGGAGGGTGATGTCAAGGGTCCACTCCTTGGTGACCAAGGGCTTATCCAGCTATATTAGACTCCTATGGAGAGTAGCATCTATGATCTAATTGAGGTTAGTAATCTGGTATACCAAATTCAGGAGGAGATTTGCCAGATAATTCAATATATCTTTGTTTCCCACTTTCTCCTTGTTAGCATCAAATGTGAAAAGTGTAATACACTAAGGAGAAAGGGTAGCTATTTTAGCACACAAGTGAATGGTTTTTTTTAACCAAGTTTCTCCACTGGTTAGTTTAGACTAGGTTAGTTTCCCTATTTTCTAGGTTAGTTTTCCTATTTTCCAAGAAGTGCTTGAGCACATTCTGGTTCAGTTTTGTCTCTATCAAAGTTTTTGCATCCTTGAGATGACTCCTATGCCCAATGGATTACTTCAAAGGCTAGTGGTGTAATGTCTAGCAAGCTGACATCCTGCAGAAGTCGCCAAAATGTTACCCAAAATTTCCCATCTTTCATTTATGTCCTCTGCAAATGTCTAATTCCTACTGCATCTTGTTTTGCTTGTGAAGTTGATCCATAGATTGTTATGCTTTGCGCTCTAAACCCCATGTTCTTTGATATGTTCTCAAGCCCAAGTTTAGATCGCATGCACTAAATCACAAAGCCCTCAGAGATTTTCAAGTTTTAATGTTGCAGGAAATACTCAGGTCATAGGGTTCCAAAACTATTCAAAGTGTCGAAAACTCGGTGTGTTTTCAACCTTCGGTCTAAAAGCCCAGGATGTTTTCAACCTTCAAGAGAAAACCTCAGTTGTTTTTGGCCTTCCATGCTTCACACTTCTTCAGCATCATCATTTTTTTCAGTGTTTAGTGTCAAAAAATCTCTGTGTTTTCGACCTCTAGTTTGAAAATCCTCTGTGTTTTCGACCCTAAGCACACAACTCTGACCAGGTGGGTCCGAGTTCCTCATGACTGTTGCCAGTGCAGTGAAGATCCGACAGCTCTCCCATAATCTCATAGAATCTTCTGAGCCCATGAGATCATGTGACAACCATCTGATTAGAATCTTGATGGCTCGTGGGTCCGTTTGTCAGAGAATCTTGTGGGTGGCGGTAGGCATAGATCTAACAGCCGTCGTATGTTCTCATGGGATCTTTCAAGCCCATGAGATCATGTGACAACCATCGGATTGGTTTCTTTTGTGGGTTGTGGGTCCTTTCTTTGCTGACATGTTTGATGCTGATTGGTTGAGATTTTGTTGACAATGCAGTTGTTAGTGGGCCCGGTCATTAGTCTTGAGGCAAGGTAACATCAAAGCTTGCAGTTTCATTTTGGTCGCATGATTGCATGCGGCTTCCTAACCACATGCAACCATGCGAAAAGCCTCTAGAGGTCAAGTAAAATAGACTTCAGTGGTGTAGCATGGGCCTCGTCGATGCAAGATCTATGGTGGTCACATGTTCGCATGGGATCTTCCGATCCCATGCGATCATGCGACCACCATTAGATTCTAAGGGTGTTTCCTATGGTGCTGTCATGGGTTGGACTTAGGTGGGATATCTTGTGAGCTTGGGTGTCTTATGTGGCAATGGAGAGAGATTCTAAGAGGCTTGTCGCATGGTTGCATGATCACATGAATGCTTTTGAGCTCATGCGATCATGCGACCAGTGCTATTTCAAAGCGGTGCAGCCAATTTTGGCTGGCTTTCTTCTATGAGAATTTTGTGGTAGGGTAGCTCAAGAAATTGATGTTGCAGGACATGTACAGTTAAGGGAAGATGATGAGGTGGTCTAGCTAGTCGTCAGGGGTTGATTCTTTGTCCCAGCAGGGTTTCAGTTAGCATTCATGGTGAGACTTTTGTGCAAGAAAATTGATGAATCCAGGTTGCTTGTTTGTAGGTAATGTAGTATAGGGATGGGTACCCAAGGTCATTTATCTAATCGACCATGATGTTGCAGGAAGATATTCATGATTAGATTTGACTTTGGTTGATCGGTACCCTAGGGTTGATTATTAAATTGTAAATCTTGTAACCCTGGTTAGATTTTTTACTCCTACCTGCATGTAGTGAGTGTTGTATATATTGTTTTTTGAGAGCATTAGTGCTCAGAATTCACATTTTGTAAAAAAGAAAGACTCTTTCTTGGGAAGCTATCCGTGGCATTTCTTCCTACCCCTTGGTTTCCCACATTTTTTAATTCTCATAGATAGATAAAAATATTGCAGAGGTATTTTGTGATAGTTCTTCATGTCCTTATGCTTCCTTGTCTTTGTTTATCTCTTTTTGGATTGAAGTCTATGAATGTTGTTAATGGAAACTGGGGTTCCTAGTCCCTCTTACCTTCTACATTTTGTGTGTTACTATGTCTAATCTTATTTAGATGTTTTGCGGGTATACTTTCACCCCTGGTAATCTGTCTCATTCATATACCCAATTGCAGAGATGAATGTTTGTCTGCAGGTTATAGTCTATGTCTGACTCTTTAGGAGTACTACTACCTTGAGAAATTCTTTTCCCCTGCATAGTATCCCTTTATTGTAGACCCCTCTATAAAATATTTATGCAGGCCTATTCATTGATTTGTAATCCCCTAGACCTAGGATTGTGTACTGGTTTCATCCTTTATACTACAATTCATACCCTAATTTCAGTGCATCACCTAGTAGTTAGTTTTCTTTCAATTGTTTCCATTTTATGCATTCCTTCTATCCCTTTCCCCTCAAAGATTTACTTTCCTGTCAAGAGAAAGCTAAGGTGATAATCCAAGAGGAACCAGCCTAGAACCTGGAGGTTTCATCTCGGTTAGCAAAGGTTCCACAACCTTGAGATGATTCCCATGTTATACTGAGTTATCAAGACCAAGAGAGCTTGAGACAAGGTGCAAAATTAGTGTATAATAGTTATACGGATTTGGCTTCTCCAAGTAGTCATTTTTCATAAACAATAGGCCATTAGATGAAATAAAACAATGAGACTTCTTTGAAAGGTAAAAGAATGAGTGCATACACTTTGAAGAAAGAATGTCTCACCCTTACCAAATCTGCAAGAAAATATTATTGGAAAAGTCTCAACCTCACCAAATTGGTCAAAGAAATATTAAATGACCTCCTATTTTGACCATATGAGGCCTAAATGTCCCTTTGAAACAACAACTATTGAAAAATTAAATCAAGTATACAATAATGATTTGGTTTGTATAAAAAAATCTAGATAGTGTATGAAAAACTTATGATAAATAGTTTGGAGAATTTAAAATTAATAAAGGAATCTAGATATTTTAAGAAAAACTTTCGACAAACAGTTTCAAGAATTTAAAATTAGTAGATCCTTTTGGTGATATATTCTTATATAGCTATTCCAAAACATTAGCTACAACTAAGAATCCTATAAAGGCACATTAGAAACTAATTTAGAATGACTTCCATCAAAAAATAAATGATGCAGAAGTTTTTTCGGATGCTATACTTATAAATAACCAGGTAGAGAACATACATAGTAGGTGAATTGTTTGACATAAATACCCAAATAGAACACATATAAAGAAGGTTAATTTCTTGATACAATGCCTTAAAAATATTTGGTCGCATGGACTCCAAGCTTGTAGAATATGTATAGGTAAACTCCAAATTCAATTTCTTGAGGAAAAAAGATTACTTCCACATTTTAAATTCTCGTATGATATTTGAATTTCTTTTGCATGAGGTTGAAAATTTGGAATCGAAAGAAATATTCAACTTTTGTTGTAGTATGGAAGTATTTTCAATGTTTGAACAGAATTGAAAGATGGAGAATTGTTTGGAGGTACTAGGATATTTGGAAACCACCGAATTATTGAGTTTAATTTGTATTTCATGCATATCTCCTTAATTTATTGTTCAAACTAGACATTGTAGTTGCAACTTCCCTAGAAGATGCGTTGGAAAAGAAACACCCACAAAACCAAGAGAAATAAATAGGGGAATAGGTGCATTGATAAATACAACAAAATTATAGAAAACAAATCACAAACTGTAGGAAGGAAAAAAGAAAATACACATATTAACCTGGAGAAGAATCTTGTGCACCATAATGCCCCAATTTTTGTGTGTCTTGTGCTCTTTGTTGATCTAAGAGTAGAAAAAAGATGTAAATCCATCATCCCTAACCCTAGGCGTCAATCTAGAAGACAATATAAATAGTATGCTTAGAGGGGAAAACCCTAAAAAATGATGATATACCTTTGTATGGGTAACATAAGTTGTAGCTACATATTCCCTAGAAGATGCATTGGAAAAGAAAAATGCACAAAAATAAGAGAAATAAATAGGGGAATAGGGGCATTGAGAAATCCAACAAAATTGCAAAAAACAAATTACAAGTTGTAGGGAAGGGAAAAGAAAATACACATATGAACCTGGAGAAGAAGCTCGCACACCAAAAAGGCCCAATTTTTGTGTGTCCTATATTCTCTTCTAGTTAACTGAAAGAGCCTGTGGTGTTCCCTCATTTTATGGGCGGTCATTTTTACAAACCTTGGATATAGGCGAGCAGTAAATTTTCTGCGGTGTGAAATGTAAAACCTTGGATATAGGTGAGCAATAAATTTTTCATGATGTGAAACATGAAACCTTGGATGTAGGTGAGTAGTAAATTCTTGGTGATGTGAAACACGAAACCATGATGAAGATGCAGACTACTAGAACTCATCAAATCTATGCCAACTATTTTCATGGATATGTAACAATCATGAAAACGTGAGGCCTCTATCTACAGATTGCAGAAGACTTTAATATTTGATGCAAAGGCAAGCCTAAACATGGTTTGGGAACATGAAAACCCACTTTTTTAGTTCAATACCGGTTATTCAGTGGTTTTTACCATGAGACAAATTTTGTAGCATCCATATGCGAGAAACCTCGTAGGAGAAGCCTATCGGCTAAAAATTATTAATTAGAATATTTAGCTATGAATTTTTTTAAAATATGGGTGGCAACGAATTCAGTTTAGAAATTAAATAGATAAAGTTAAGAAATAAATAGAAATGTATGGATTCAAAATAAAGTAAGATAAATCATTTGTCAGATTTTCATTGACTGTAAGTAAGTTTTGAAGGATTTAAAGATTAGATGTTGTTTTGTAGTATGTAATAGTAAAATTTTAAGATGGTGTTCTATGATTTGATTTAATTTGATAATATATAATAGTAAAATTTAAGATAGTGTTGTATGGTTTGATTATATTTAAGCAATTGGTGTTTGTAATTTAGCTTAAGATTATTATAAGGAGAAGGTGTTTAGAATTTCTAAGATTTGTTTCTTTTTGTATTGATTTTTTTTTGTGATAGTTATTGTTTAAATGATTGTTGAGGTGTTTTAAGGTATTGTTTACCATTTCCTAGTTATATTGTGGGTAGTTGCATATATCTTTTGTTCTATTGTGCAGCTCAGTTTTTCTATTGGCAATTGAGTGTTGTGGTGGAAGTGAAAATATATTGGTGGAAAAAGATGCTCAAGGAACAAATATCAATTGCAATAATCATTTGTGGAATGAGAAAAGGTTCTAAGTGGGTATTTTTACCCTATTTATTTTACTATTGGAACTCATGTAGGCATAGTAGTGTTTAAGCTGTGTGTTGTAGTGGAAGTGGGAATTTTTTGTTGTCTTAACTATGGTATATTTTATTTCAGCTATGATATGTTATGGTGGGTGGTTGTTGGTGTATGATCAGATGTTGAGGTGGAACTAGAAGTGATTTTTTTTTTTTGACAAATTACTTTCTACAATAAGTATAAAGGAAGTGGGAAGAGATGTCAATGGTATGGGATATTCAAATAAGAGATAACAATGGTAAGAGTGTCTTGTAGAACTAGAAAAGGGTTTCAAGGGAAATGGTGTTATAGTTGAAAGCTATGGTGGAAGTGGGAAAGTGACATATTTTTTAGTGTGATTTATTGGTGTTTATATATGTTATGGTTAGTTGTTGCTAGTGAATAGAAATTCTATTGGTTTGCATAATTGTTTTAATCTTTTTTTGTGGCTGATTTAATGTGGAAGGGATTGATATATCCGGTGTAGTGCAAGAGCCATTTTTCTTATTCATTTTTGGTTTCTTATCAACAATCTATGAATATAGTGGAACTCAGATGTTGAGGTAAGTTTTTGATGTCCATCAATTATATGAGGTGTACTAGGAAGAGGTATTCGTGGAGAAAACAATGTGTAGAACTAGGAACTTTTCCAAGTGGGTGTTTTAAATTGTTCCTTTTCTATTGCAATTGTAAATGCAATGGTGTAGTTGAATTCTATGGTAGAAGTTGATATATGACATTTCCTAAAATATTATTTATTTTTAGCTATGGTATATTATGATGGGTATTTTTTTGTTAGTATGGGGTGTTTGAAAAATACACATTAATGTTGATAGTGGTAGAAGGAGTTTAAGAAATAAATATTAATGGTGATAGTGGTTCATGAAATGACAAAAGGTTTTGAGGTGTACTTTTTAATTTGTTTATTTTTTTATTGGAACTCTTATAAATATAGTGGTGATGTGGTTGGAGTGTATGGTGGAAGCAGGAAGCTTAACTTTTCTTGACTATGGTTTGTTTCTTTCTAGTTATGCTATGCTATGTTAGGTGGTTTTTGGTGCGTAATTGGGTGTTGTGGTAGAAGTGTGAGTATTTTATTTTTTTCATTTCTTTCCATGGGGATTTTAAAGGGATTTTTTATGGCATGGGATGTTTAAGGAAGATAAATTAGTGAAAAGAGTAGCTTGTGGAACTAGTGAATAATTTTAGAGGTAGTGATGTTGTGGCCAGATGCTATGGCAATAACCAAAATGTAAATTTAAAATATAGTTTATTGGTTTTGATCTATGGTATGGTTAGTAGCTTTAAGTATAGAGAAATGTTCTTGATTTTCATGTATTTTTTGGTCTTTTCATGGTTGAATTCATGTATTATGGATTTATCATTTTTTATTTAAATTAATGAAAAAGGGCCCCCACCCATTACATAACTAAAACTAAACCATCAAAAACTAGAACTGTAAAAAAACTAATCATAGGAAAAGCTAAATAGGAAAACCTGAAAAGAAATAATTGAGCTTGACCCAACTACATGGAGATTGGGTCATGTTCCTGTAAGTAGAGGTTATAGAGGTAATAATGCATTGCCTAATTATTAATGAAAATCTTAACGACATTTTTAGTTAGATCATTTTTTATTCTTAATCACTTCTGTCACAATAAATGTATTTTGCTTTCTTACTATTTACTAGCATCTATGAATCATAGCATTTGGGCCAATGCAAAAATATCTTCTCCTATTTTTCATGAAGGGATTATCCTTCTTAAAATAAAATATTTTATAAATTTGTACATTGAGAGGAATCCCTCTCCTAAATCTAGTATCGAGTTCCAAAAAAATGTTAGGGTTCACTATGGTGAGGAAGGGTCCTCTAATCAAGAGAAGCTTGATTCAGATGGTGATATAATTTTCCATATAAAAACTATAAAATGTCCATCTACCACCTCCTCTTCCCATAAAAGGGTGGTTTTTTTCTAATGATGAGAGCTTTGATTATGTTTCCTCTAATGAAATAGTTCTAAATTCCATAGACCCCAGCTCTTATAAAAAAGGTAAATGTAAGGTTAGGATTTTAGGTTTGGAAAAATCTAAGGACAAGACGGTCCCTTCTCGGTCCCTTTTCATGGAAGATAAGTGTAAATCCTCTCACTTAGAAAAGCACAAAAAAACTTCAAAATTTATTTCCATATCTAATGTTCATCCTCCACAAGGCATGAAGAATGATGTGGGCATGGGTATCCATGTTGATATTCATGTTGAGATGGGGAAAGACACCCCAATTGATAAGGGGTCCTCTATTTTAGAATTCTTGAACATTAGCAGGAATATTAAGAATTTGATGCATAGCCAAAATGTTGTTCTTTCATAGACAGTGGATGAAATTAATGGTTTAGACGATAAAACCTCTACTGCTAGTTTGAAGGTGGATAGTATCATGGAAAGAACTCAAACCCTTTCTCAGGGTATCATGGATCTCAAGGTAGACCATGAGAAATTTATAAATAGACTTGAGGAAACCTTTGATGCAGGAGCAGCCAAGAATCCTGTATCAACCAAAAATATGTTTGTCTTTGAAGGTAGATTGTTAGTTTTGATCTTGGTTTGGAGATTTCTTGCTCAGTTTGGGAGACTGGTTGCTCGGTTTATGTGGTTACCGGGGTGGTCAATCTCTAAAAAACACTCAATGACTGAAGGCATCAGTTTCCTGGTGCTCAATAATAACTGTGTTGCTCGATCATGCTTGGCATGGTCGGTTGACTGGCGCTCAGTTATTTTCTCTATTGCTCGGTGTTCTTGCTTACCGACTGGATTATTTGGATGAATAAGCTTGGCCAACTAGTGCATTTAATTTGGCTCTCACTCCTCAAGTTATGGATTGACCATTGGACATGTGGGGACCTAGATCTAGAGTGTTGCATTCTTCTATGTAGATTTGATGACCGTTGGGGCCATCTTTTGAAGAGTTTATTTATTTTGTAAGGCTATGTGAGAGCCGACAAATGTTTTAGCATTTATTATTTATTTTAGGGATTTAATTGTTTCATCAACTGACTTGTGGATGGGAATCAATATTTATAGGATGCTTGGATAGTTTTTTAAGGGAGATTGTTGGTGGGAAAAGGTTAGTAGCCTACGAACTTAGGAGCAGGAAGATTGCTTGGAAGTTTGAGTACAAGTTTAGATCTTTCCTAGGTGCCCACCAATGTGCTGCATGTTGCAAACCTGGACTAGCTGGATGCCAATCTTGGGGAAAAGATTCAGATCCTGCGAGATCTTGTAGACTGTTAATTGCATTATAATTGGCCATAACCGGGAAGGCCTTACAGCCTAACTGATGCAGGAGCATCTTGGGTGTAAGAGCAATCTTGCATCACCCAAAAATATTTTTGTTTTTGTATTCAATAAGGGCTATTTTATGCAGAGCTGCTATTTATGGAAAGTTACTATTTTTGGTAATTTTTGTATGTGCTCAGAATGATGTGATTTCTTTCTTGGAGGTTGATTTTGGTCATATAAGTCTACCAGTAAAGTTTCATTGCCAGATCAAGTGTATATTGGAAGATATTGAAGATTTTCGGTATTGGCAGCAGGGTACAGAAACTTTGAACACAGTTTTGAAGGCTTTAGAGGCCCCGGATGAGGTCAAAAATTTGGGTAATAGGCGCTTGCGCAGGACAAGCCTGTAGAGCGCTTCGTGGCATTTCTGAAATGGGGTTATAATAGCCGATCGGGTCAACTGGTGATGACTTATGGTCTTCGGAAGTTGGGCCACCTGAAATGGCCAAAAATAATTTTCTTCAAAATTTTTGTTCGGGTTTCAAAGGTTATCTTGAGCCGACTATGATGTAATGAAATGTAAAATAAAATAATTCTAAGTTTGGTCGGCCTTATTGGCTAAAATTCTGGAACCTTCCCAGGCGGTGGAAAATTGCCTATATAAGGAAGGCTGTATTATTGTCTTAGGCAGTTCAGAATAGTTCTGGGTAGTAAATCTGGGTAATAGTTTGAGGCTTTGTCTTACAGAATATTGTAAGGGAATGCCCATGTGGCTTTGCATATTGTAATTCTGAAAGTTTGTAATTTCACATTTGTGGAGATAATAAGAAGCCAATTTTCTGTTCTTGCATATTATTGTTGTTTCTCTATTTCTGTTATGTGTTTGTGGTATTAAGGGGAGCACCCTTCATCAAGTGGTATCAGAGCAGGTTTTCTTGAGTGTGTAAACAGATCGCCGACTGTGAGGTAGTTTGCACCAAGACCGTGGTTAGGGTTTCAGTGCGCATCGCGAAAATGCCTCCACGAAGAGAATGTGGCAGAAGAGCTGGTGCTGTGACACCTGAGGTTAGAGAGCTGCAGAGACAAGTGCGAGCATTGCAAGAAGAGATTCATAGAGGAATGAATCTTAACGTCAGAGACAAAAGCGAGGATGAAGCCGAAGAAGAATATCAAGAAGGAGAAGTTAAAATTGTGAACCAAGAGGAAGAAAGACTTTTTCGGGTGATTTCCAAGATTGGGAAAAGACCTAAGATTGAGGTTCCTACATTTTCTGGAAATCTTAACCCAGAGGAATTGATCGACTGGATCAATGAATGTGAAGAATATTTTGAGTATGAAGATGTTGAGGATCCTGATAGGGTCAAATTTGCGAAGGCCAGACTGAAAGGTCATGCGAAGATATGGTGGCAAGAGATTTAGTTGGAGCGAAATAGAAGGGGAAAGGAGAAAATCACGAGATGGGATCAGATGGTGGATAAATTGAAGCGGCAGTTCATTCCTGTTGATTATGAGCTTGACCTACTGAAGAAAATGCAGAGTTTGAAGCAAGCAGGAAGATCTGTTTAGGAGTATACAGAGGAGTTCTATCGACTTCTCATCAGAACAGGCCATGCAGACGCTGATAAAGAGAAAGTTGCCCGATACCTTAATGGGTTAAGGCCAAGCATTCAGGAGGAGCTGAATCTGGTTCGGATGAACAGTATTGAAGAGGCATACCAGTTTGCCCTAAAAGTAGAGGAAAAGCTGAACAAGAAGTTTGAGAGCAGACAAAATGGAAGAGGTCGCGGTGGACGGTCATATGGTGGCCGAAATGAGGATCCGAAAAAGAAGGATGAGGCCAGTAGTAGTCAAAATCAGTGAGAAAATAATTCCAATCGCTTCCAGGATCAGAATAATAGAGATCAGAGAGGAAGAGGAAGAGGACAAGGATCTGGAAGAGGTGGCTTCCGTGGAACATGTTTTCACTATGGAGAAGAAGGTCATAGGGCATTTAAATGTCCTCAGTGCCAAGGTAGAACAGACAGGAGAAATGAAGGCCAAGCCAGAGTTGCACATGTAGATGAAGATGCCAGATCATCAAATTCTGAAGATGCTGAAAGGGGAGAAACGTTGATTAACAGAAGAGTCCTATTGAGTGGTGAGAATGAACCTGAGTAAAGGAGGAGCCTATTTCGCACCAGGTGCAACTGTGAAGGTAAATGTTGTGATGTGATTATTGATAGTGGAAGCACTAACAATTTGGTGTCAGAAGAGATGGTGACAAAGTTGAAGCTCAAGAGACAAAAACACCCACATCCATATCGGATTGCCTGGGTACAGGATGACCACAAGGTCATGGTCAATGAACAATGCCTGGTGAAGTTCAAGATTGGCGGATACCAAGATGAGGTATTGTGTGATATCATATCTATGGATGCATGTCATATGTTGTTGGGTAGACCATGGTAGTTTGACAGATGTGCTGTACATGATGGTCATGCAAATACCTATTCCCTGACAAAGGATGGAGTGCGGCATAAGCTAAAACCATTGAAGGAGACTAAAGAAAAGGTATGTGGTAATGCAAAGATAACTTTTGTTGATGAAAGAAATTTTCTAGATGGTATGAGGCATGAGCATGTATGTTTTTCTTTAATTCCAAAAGCTCGTAAAGAGAAAGTAGAAGATGTTCTTGTAGAAGTTGCAGATTTGTTGAATGAGTTTCAGGATATTGTATTCGATATCGTGCCTGATGGATTACCACCAGTCAGGAAGATTAGTCATCAGATGGACTTGATCCCAAGAGCAAGTTTGCCGAATAAGGCAACACACAGAATGACACCTGCAGAAAGTGAGGAGTTGAACAGACAAGTACATGAACTGTTACAAAAAGGATTGATCCGTGAGAGTCTGAGTCCCTGTGCTGTACCAGTGGTATTAGCACCAAAGAAGAATGAAGAGTGGAGGATGTGTACAGATTCTAGAGCAATAAACAAGATCACAATCAAGTACAGGTTTCCATTGCCATGAATGGATGATATTATGGACTGTTTGAGTGGAGCTGTGTATTTCTCAAAGATAGATCTGAAAAGTGGATATCATCAGATTCGGATTAGAGAAGGAGATGAATGGAAGACTACCTTCAAGACAAAGGAAGGACTATATGAGTGGTTAGTCATGTCTTTTGGGCTAACCAATGCACCGAGCACTTTCATGCGCGTCATGAACGAGGTTCTGAAAGAATTTCTTGGTAAGTTTGTCATTGTTTACCTAGATGATATTTTGATCTTTAGTAAGACATTGGATGAGTATATGATGCATATTCATATGGTATTTGAGAAGTTGAGAGAAGAGAAATTATTGATTAATTTGAACAAGTGCAGTTTTGTGAAGAAAGAGTTAGTGTATTTGGGATTTGTAGTTTCAGCAAAAGGTCTAAAAATGGACCCAGAGAAGGTACAGGCTATCCTTGAATGGCCTACTCCAAGGAGTGCTACTGAGGTAAGATCTTTTCACAGTCTAGCTAGCTTTTACAGAAAGTTTATAAAAAAATTTAGCAGTATTTGTGGTCCCTTGACTGAAACAATGAGAGGGGATAGAAAAAAGTTTAAGTGGACTAATGGGGCAGAAAAGAGTTTTCAATTGTTAAAATAAAAAGTTACCGAACAACCTGTTTTAGCACTTCCAGATTTTAATAAGGTGTTTCAAGTAGATTGTGATGCTAGTGGTACTGCAATAGGAGCTGTTATGAGCCAAGAAGGTAAACCTGTTGCTTATTTCAGTGAGAAGTTAAATGATGCCAAGAGAAAATATTCTGTTTATGATCAGAAATTTTATGCTATAGTTTAGGCATTAAAGAAGTGGAGACATTATCTGCTTCCTAAGGAGTTTGTTTTGTATACTGATCATCAAGCTTTACAATATTTGAATAGTCAAGGAAAGTTGAATCAGAGGCATTTGAAATGGGTTGAGTTTTTGCAGAGTTATACATTTATTTTGAAACACAGGAGTGAAAAGTCTAATAGGGTTGCAGATGCTCTTAGCAGAAGGCAACTATTGCTGACAGAAATGCAGATTGAAGTGGTTGGGTTCAAGGAACTCAAGAATTTATATCCAGAGGATCTTGATTTTGGTGAAGCTTGGAAAGCTTGTACAGAACCTGTTACTCTAGACAGGACAAAATGGTTGGATTTCATCATCCAGGATGATATGCTATTCAGAGGGAATCAGTTGTGCATTCCACGAAGTTCTATGAGGGAGAATCTCATTAAGGAGAAGCATAGTGGAGGATTGGCTGGACATTTTGGTCGTGATAAAACCCTTTGTTTGATTAGTGAGAATTATTATTGGCCACAGTTGCAGCAAGATGTGAAGAAGTTTGTACAGATTTGCAGAGTATGTCAGATGACAAAAGGAGTGAAGCAGAATACAGGGTTGTATCAGCCATTACCTGTACCAAAGAAGATTTGGGAGGATATCAGCATGGACTTTATTCTTGGTTTACCGAGGACACAGCGGGGACACGATTCAATTTTTGTGGTAGTTGACAGATTTTCAAAGATGGCACATTTTATTCCCTGCAAGAAGACCAATGATGCTGTTCATGTAGCAGAATTATTTTTCAGAGAAGTAGTGAGACTTCATGGTTTGCCAAAGACCATAATTTCAGATCAGAACACTAAGTTTGTTGGATATTTCTGGCGAACATTGTGGAAGAAGTTGAAGACAGATTTGAAGTTCAATTCATCACATCACCCACAGACTGATGGACAGACAGAGGTGGTGAATAGGAGTTTGAAAAATTTGCTGAGATGTTTGGTTGGAGATAAGCCAACAGAATGGGATTTAATTTTACCACAAGCAGAATTTGCATACAATAATTCTGTCAATAGAAGCACTGGTAAATCACCATTCCAGATTGTATATGGAAGTAGTCCCAGAAATGCATCTGAATTGAGGAAGATAGATAAAGGAGAAATAAGTAGTGCTCAAGCTGAGGATTTTGCAGAACACTTGAAGAACATCCATGGGGAGGTGAGGAAGCATATTACCAAGATGAATGCACAGTATAAGGCTAAGGTAGATGAGAAAAGGAGGTATAAAGAATTTCAGGTTGGTGATGAAGTCATGGTTCATTTGCGGAAGGAGCGGTTTCCAGTTGGTACATATAACAAGCTGAAAATGAAGAAGTTTGGACCATGTAAGATACTGAAGAAACATGATTCAGGAAACGCATATGAGGTAGAATTACCTACTGAGCTAAATATTTCACCAGTGTTTAACATTTCAGATCTGATAGAGTATCATGAGGGAGGTGTTGAAGATGAGATGACAGCAGCACAGTGGAGTATTCCACCAACTAGTTCAGACACTAAAGAGATTGAAGATATACTAGATAGTCGTGTTGGCAGAAGCACAAGGAATAGGACATATGAAGAATATCTGGTCAAGTGGAAAGGATGACCTGTTGAAGATTCATCATGGCTATCAAAGGAGGAGGTTAACCATCTTGGTTTTCCTCTGCACACCTGAGTCGTGACAAGGTCACTTCTCAAATTACCCCGGGTGTCTGATGCAGGAGCATCCTGGGTGTAAGAGCAATCTTGCATCACCCAAAAATATTTCTATTTTTGTATTTAATAAGGGCTATTTTGTGCAGAGCTGCTATTTATGGAAAGTTACTATTTTTGGTAATTTTTGTATGTGCTCAGAATGATCTGATTTCTTTCTTGGAGGTTGATTTTGGTCATATAAGTCTGCCAGTAAAGTTTCATTGCCAGATCAAGTGTATATTGGAAGATATTGAAGATTTTCGGTATTGGCAGTAGGGTACAGAAATTTTGAACTCAGTTTTGAAGGCTTTAGAAGCCCCGGATGAGGTCAAAAATTTGGGTGACGGGTGCTTGCGTGGGACAAGCTTTTAGAGTGCTTCGTGGCGTTTCTGAAATGGGGTTATAATAGCCGATCGGGTCAACTGGTGATGACTTATGGTCTTCGGAAGTTGGGCCACCTGAAATGGCCAAAAATAATTTTCTTCAAAAATTTTGTTCGGGTTTCAAAGGTTATCTTGAGCCAACTATGATGTAATGAAATGTAAAATAAAATAATTCTAAGTTTGGTCGGCCTTATTGGCTAAAATTTTGGAACCTTCCCAGGCGGTGGAAAATTGCCTATATAAAGAAGGCTGTATTATTGTATTAGGCAGTTCAAAATAGTTCTGGGTAGTAGATCTGGGTAATAGTTCGAGGCTTTGTCCTACAGAATATTGTAAGGGAATGCCCATGTGGCTTTGCATATTGTAATTCTGAAAGTTTGTAATTCCACATTTGTAGAGATAATAAGAAGCCAATTTTCTATTCTTGCATATTGTTGTTGTTTTTCTATTTCTGTTATGTGTTTGTGGTATTAAGGGGAGCACCCTTCATCAAGTGGTATCAGAGCAGGTTTTCTTGAGTGTGTAAACAGATCACCGACTGTGAGGCAGTTTGCACCAGGACCGTGGTCAGGGTTTCAGCGCGCATCATGAAAATGCCTCCATGAAGAGAACGTGGTGGAAGAGCTGGTGCTGTGACACCTGAGGTTAGAGAGCTGCAGAGACAAGTGCGAGAATTGCAAGAAGAGATTCACAGAGGAATGAATCTTAACGTCAGAGAAGAAAGCGAAGATGAAGCTGAAGAAGAATATCAAAAAGGAGAAGTTGAAATTGTGAACCAGGAGGAAGAAAGACTTTTTCGGGCGATTTCCAAGATTGGAAAAAGACCTAAGATTGAGGTTCTTACATTTTCTGGAAATCTTAACCCAGATGAAGTGATCGACTGGATCAATGAATGTGAAGAATATTTTGAGTATGAAGATGTTGAGGATCCTGATAGGGTCAAATTTGCGAAGGCCAGACTGAAAGGTCATGCGAAGATATGGTGGCAAGAGATTCAGTTAGAGCGAAATAGAAGGGGAAAGGAGAAAATCATGAGATGGGATCGGATGGTGGATAAATTGAAGCGGCAGTTCATTCCTGTTGATTATGAGCTTGACCTACTAAAGAAAATGCAGAGTTTGAAGTAAGCAGGAAGATCTGTTCAAGAGTATACAGAAGAGTTCTATTAACTTCTCATCAGAACAGGCCATGCAGAAGCTGATAAAGAGAAAGTTGCCCGATACCTTAATGGGTTAAGGCCAAGCATTCAGGAGGAGCTGAATCTGGTTCGGATGAACAGTATTGAAGAGGCATACCAGTTTGCCCTAAAAGTAGAGGAAAAGCTGAACAAGAAGTTTGAGAGCAGACAAAACAGAAGAGGTCACGGTGGACGGTCATATGGTGGCCGAAATGAGGATCCAAAAAAGAAGGATGAGGCCAGTAGTAGTCAGAATCAGGGAGAAAATAATTCCAATCGCTTCCAAGATCAGAATAATAGAGATCAAAGAGGAAGATGAAGAGGACAAGGATCTGGAAGAGGTGGCTTCCGTGGAACATGTTTTCACTGTGGAGAAGAAAGTCATAAGGCATTTGAATGTCCTCAGCGCCAAGGTAGAACAGATAGGAGAAATGAAAGCCAAGCCAGAGTTGCACATGTAGATGAAGATGCCAGATCATCAAATTCTAAAGATGCTGAAAGGGGAGAAACGTTGATTAACAGAAGAGTCCTGTTGAGTGGTGAGAATGAACCTGAGCAAAGGAGGAGTCTGTTTCGCACCAGGTGCAAGTGTGAAGGTAAATGTTGTGATGTGATTATTGATAGTGGAAGCACTAACAATTTGGTGTCAGAAGAGATGGTGACAAAGTTGAAGCTCAAGAGACAGAAACACCCACATCCATATCGGATTGCCTGGGTACAGGATGACCACAAGGTCATGGTCAATGAACAATGCCTGGTGAAGTTCAAGATTGGCGGATACCAAGATGAGGTATTGTGTGATATCATATCTATGGATGCATGTCATATATTGTTGGGTAGACCATGGCAGTTTGACAGATGTGCTGTACATGATGGTCGTGCGAATACCTATTCCCTGACAAAGGATGGAGTGCGGCATAAGCTAAAACCATTGAAGGAGACTGAAGAAAAGGTATGTGGTAATGCAAGGATAACTTTTGTTGATGGAAGAAATTTCCTAGATGGTATGAGGCATGAGCATGTATGTTTTGCTTTAATTCCAAAAGCTGGTAAAGAGAAAGTAGAAGATGTTCCTGTAGAAGTTGCAGATTTGTTGAATGAGTTTCAGGATATTGTATCCGATAACGTGCCTGATGGATTACCACCAGTCAAGAAGATTAGTCATCAGATGGACTTGATCCCAGGAGCAAGTTTGCCGAATAAGGCAGCACACAGAATGACACCTGCAGAAAGTGAGGAGTTGAACAGACAAGTACATGAACTGTTACAAAAAGGATTGATCTATGAGAGTCCGAGTCCCTGTGTTGTACCAGTGGTATTAGTACCAAAGAAGAATGGAGAGTGGAGGATGTGTACAGATTCCAGAGCAATAAACAAGATCACAATCAAGTACAGGTTTCCATTGCCACGAATGGATGATATTATGGACTGTTTGAGTGGAGCTGTGTATTTGTCAAAGATAGATCTGAAAAGTGGATATCATCAGATTCGGATCAGAGAAGGAGATGAATGGAAGACTGCCTTCAAGACAAAGGAAGGACTATATGAGTGGTTAGTCATGCCTTTTGGGCTAACCAATGCACTGAGCACTTCCATGCGGCTCATGAACGAGGTTCTAAAAGAATTTCTGGGTAAGTTTGCCATTGTTTACCTAGATGATATTTTGATCTTTAGTAAGACATTGGATGAGCATATGATGCATATTCGTATGGTATTTGAGAAGTTGAGAGAAGAGAAATTGTTGATTAATTTAAAAAAGTGCAGTTTTGTGAAGAAAGAGTTAGTGTATTTGGGATTTGTAGTTTCAGCAGAAGGTCTAAAAATAGACCCAGAGAAGGTACAGGCTATCCTTGAATGGCCTACTCCAAGGAGTGCTACTAAGGTAAGATCTTTTCACGGTCTAGCTAGCTTTTACAGAAAGTTTATCAAAAATTTTAGCAGTATTTGTGGTCCCTTGACTGAAACAATGAGAGGGGATAGAAAAGAGTTTAAGTGGACTAATGGGGCAGAAAAGAGTTTTTAATTGTTGAAACAAAAAATTACAGAACAACCTGTTTTAGCACTTCCAAATTTTAATAAGGTGTTTCAAGTAGATTGTGATGCTAGTGGTACTGCAATAGGAGCTGTTATGAGCCAAGAAGGTAAACCTGTTGCTTATTTCAGTGAGAAGTTAAATGATGCCAAGAGAAAATATTATGTTTATGATCAGGAATTTTATGCTATAGTTCAGGCATTAAAGAAGTGGAGACATTATCTGCTTCCTAAGGAGTTTGTTTTGTATACTGATCATCAAGCTTTGCAATATTTGAATAGTTAAGGAAAGTTGAATCAGAGGCATTTGAAATAGGTTGAGTTTTTGTAGAGTTATACATTTGTTTTGAAACATAGGAGTGGAAAGTCTAATAGGGTTGCAGATGCTCTTAGCAGAAGGCAACTATTGCTGACAGAAATGCAGATTGAAGTGGTTGGGTTCAAGGAACTCAAAAATTTGTATCCAGAGGATCCTGATTTTGGTGAAGCTTGGAAAGCTTGTACAGAACCTGTTACTCTAGACAGGATAAAATGGTTAGATTTCATCATCCAGGATGATATGCTATTCAGAGGGAATCAGTTGTGCATTCCACGAAGTTCTATGAGGGAGAATCTCATCAAGGAGAAGCATAGTGGAGGATTGGCTAGACATTTTGGTCATGATAAAACCCTTGGTTTGGTTAGTGAGAATTATTATTGGCCACAGTTGTAGCAAGATGTGAAGAAGTTTGTATAGAGTTGCAGAGTATGTCAGATGGTGAAAGGAGTGAAGCAGAATACAAGGTTGTATCAGCCATTACCTGTACCAAAGAAGCCTTGGGAGGATATCAGCATGGACTTTGTTCTTAGTTTACTGAGGACATAGCGGGGACACGATTCAATTTTTGTGGTAGTTGACAGATTTTCAAAGATGGCACATTTTATTCCCTGCAAGAAGACCAATGATGCTGTTCATGTAGCAGAATTGTTTTTCAGAGAAGTAGTGAGACTTCATGGTTTGCCAAAAACCATAATTTCAGATCGGGACACTAAGTTTGTTGGATATTTCTGGTGAACATTGTGGAAGAAGTTGAAGACAGATTTGAAGTTCAGTTCATCACATCACCCACAAACTGATGGACAGACAGAGGTGGTGAATAGGAGTTTGGAAAATTTGCTAAGATGTTTGGTTGGAGATAAGCCAATAGGATGGGATTTGATTTTACCACAAGCAGAATTTGCATACAATAATTCTATCAATAGAAGCACTGGTAAATCACCATTCCAGATTGTATATGGAAGTAGTCCCAGAAATGCATCTGAATTGAGGAAGATAGATAAAGGAGAAATAAGTAGTGTTGAAGCTGAAGATTTTGCAGAACACTTGAAGAACATCCATGGGGAGGTGAGGAAGCATATTACCAAGATGAATGCATAGTATAAGGCTAAGGCAGATGAGAAAAGGAGGTATAAGGAATTTCAGGTTGGTGATGAAGTCATGGTTCATTTGCGGAAGGAGCGGTTTCCAGTTGATACATATAACAAGCTGAAAATGAAGAAGTTTGGACCATGTAAGATACTGAAGAAACATGATTCAGGAAACGCATATGAGGTAGAATTGCCTACTGAGCTAAATATTTCACCAGTGTTTAACATTTCAAATCTGACAGAGTATCATGAGGGAGGTGTTGAAGATGAGATCACAGCAGCACAGTGGAGTATTCCACCAACTAGTTCAGACACTAAGGAGATTGAAAATATACTGGATAGTCGTGTTGGCAGAAGCACACGGAACAGGACATATGAAGAATATCTGGTCAAGTGGAAAGGATGACCTGTTGAAGATTCATCATGGCTAACAAAGGAGGAGGTTAACCGTCTTGGTTTTCCTCTACACACCTGAGTCGTGACAGGGTCACTTCTCAAATTACCCCGGGTGTCTGATGCAGGAGCATCCTAGGTGTAAGAGCAATCTTGCATCACCCAAAAATATTTCTATTTTTGTATTCAATAAGGGCTATTTTGTGCAGAGCTGCTATTTATGGAAAGTTACTATTTTTGGTAATTTTTGTATGTGCTCAGAATGATCTGATTTCTTTCTTGGAGGTTGATTTTGGTCATATAAGTCTGCCAGTAAAGTTTCATTGCCAGATCAAGTGTATATTGGAAGATATTGAAGATTTTCGGTATTGGCAGCAGGGTACAGAAACTTTGAACTCAGTTTTGAAGGCTTTAGAGGCCCCGGATGAGGTCGAAAATTTGGGTGACAGGCGCTTGCGCAAGTCAAGCCTGTAGAGTGCTTCGTGGCATTTCTGAAATGGGGTTATAATAGCCGATCGGGTCAACTGGTGATGACTTATGGTCTTCGGAAGTTGGGCCACCTGAAATGGCCAAAAATAATTTTCTTCAAAATTTTTGTTCGGGTTTCAAAGGTTATCTTGAGCCGACTATGATGTAATGAAATGTAAAATAAAATAATTCTAAGTTTGGTCGGCCTTATTGGCTAAAATTCTGGAACTTTCCTAGGCGGTGGAAAATTGCCTATATAAGGAAGGCTGTATTATTGTCTTAGGCAGTTCAGAATAGTTCTGGGTAGTAGATCTGGGTAATAGTTCGAGGCTTTGTCCTACAGAATATTGTAAGGGAATGCCCATGTG
Organism: Chamaecyparis obtusa; assembly: GCA_027943335.1. NCBI lineage: Eukaryota > Viridiplantae > Streptophyta > Pinopsida > Cupressales > Cupressaceae > Chamaecyparis > Chamaecyparis obtusa. Next base: position 249,191 of record BSBK01001557.1, read on the forward strand.
GCTTTGCATATTGTAATTCTGAAAGTTTGTAATTCCACATTTGTGGAGATAATAAGAAGCTAGTTTTCTGTTCTTGCATATTGTTGTTGTTTCTCTATTTCTGTTATGTGTTTGTGGTATTAAGGGGAGCACCCTTCATCACTAGCACATTGCATGTAATTGGTATTTTGATGAATAAAGACTTATGTTTCATTGTAGATATGTTATTCTTTCTGTGTATTTCCACTGCATATCGGTTTGGCTGCAAGGTCGGTTAGTCCTTAATTGGATCCACCCACCTTGACTGCATTAGGTGGTATCAGAGAGAAGTTTGTTCCTTTTTGAGAAAAGTTTGTTCCTGTTGGAGCTGAGTGGATCTTGTGTACCTAGATCTTGATTTGAAAATGCCTCCAACAAGAAATCGTGAGATCTTTGAAGAAGAATATACTACTGGGAAATTATGTCTTGATGATTTTAGGGCTTTACAAAAACAAGTGCAAGACCTACAAGAGGAATTGAGAAAGAAGAAGCCTACCTTGAAGGAGGATAGTGATGATGAATCTGAGGAAGATCATTTTGAAGAAGTTGTAGAAGAAGCTAGAGATTCTGAGGAGAATCAAATTCTAAAAGCTATGTCTAAGATTGGAAAGAGACCTAAGATTGAAGTTTTTGCATTTGCTGGAAGCCTTAGGCTTGAATAATTGATTGATTGGATCAATGAAATTGATGAATACTTTGAGTATAAAGAAATAGAAGATCCTGATAGGGTTAGATTTACAAAGACTAAGTTGAAAGGTCATGCAAATATCTAGTGGAGAGAAGTTCAGTTGGAAAGAGGTAGAAGAGGAAAAGAGAAGATCACTAAGTGGAACCGAATGGCTGACAAGTTGAAGAAGAAATTCATTCTGGTAGATTATGAATTGGACATGTTTAAGAAGATGCAAGCTTTGAAGAAAACTAACAAATCAGTACAGGAGTATACCGAGGAGTTTTACAGAATCCTGATTAGGACTGGTCATTCTGAAGTTGATAAAGAAAAGGTTGCTAGGTATGTCTATGGTCTGAGACCTAGTATTCAGGAAGAGTTACTTACTATGTGGATGACAACAATCAGTGATGCTTATCAGATGGAATTAAAGATTGAAGAGAAGTTGAATAGGAAGTATGAAGGAAAGAAGAAGAGTAGGAACCGAGGTGGTAAGACTGGTGAGACTATTGCTGAGAATAGTGTGACAGAGAATCCTAAGCCTGATGTAGGATTTGGCAATGGTCAAGTTACTAAGAATGTTGGACAGAGAGGAAGGTCGAAGAATGAGTTCACCGGCACTTGCTATAACTATGGTGAAGTTGGTCATAGAAGTTGGTAGTGTCCTAAGAAAAGAGTTGCATTAGCTGCTGAAGAAGACATTGAGAATGTTCCAAAGAAGGGTGAGACACTTATCACTAGGTGGTTGGCTGCATGTTTTCCTAAACTGGTGCAAAGAAGGAATTTGTTTAGAACAAGATGTAGGTGCAAAGATAAGGTATGTAATGTTCTAGTTGATGGTGGTAGTTCTGAAAACTTTGTTTTAGATGAAATGGTTAGTAAGTTGAATTTGGAAAGGAGGAAGCATCCTAATCCTTATCATATTAGTTGGATACAAGATGTTTCTAAGGTTAGAATTGAAGAACAATGCTTGGTTAAGTTTCAGATTAGATCTTACCATGATGAAATATTATGTGATGTGTTACCTATGGATGTCTGTCATCTATTGCTCGGTAGACCTGGGCAGTTTGACAAAAATGTTTTGTTTGATGGTTGTGCTAACACCTATGTGGTTAGTCATGGAGGAGCTTGGCATAAATTGATACCTTTACAGGAGATAGGAGTTAAGGGATGTGGAGTTATCAGGTGTTGTCCTTATGACAAACCTCAGGAGTAGAGGGTTGATGAATGTATTCCTATTAAGTCTAGTTTGAAGGAAAAGGAGAATGATATCTCTGAAGAGTTTGTTGAGATTAAGAAATAGATGGTTTTGCAGGTAGAGATGGTTCAGCACATGGTGACATTTATGACACAAAGAAAAGTAGTTGATACTGAGTTGATTGAGAAGTTTGAGAAGGATGAACCTTACTGAAGCACTGAGGTGGTCGGTGGTGGTTTGAGTCAGTTGCTATCTATTTTCAACCGAAGGGATAAGCAAAGTGAAAAGCAGAAGGACTTTCTGCCTAAGATAGTGAATGAAGTGAAGACTACTTGGGATGAAGGACAAGAAGAAATGTGGGTGAAGAACAGATTTGGCATACCTATTCTAATTCCCTTGAGGCTTGATTTCCTTATAAGAAAATCTTTCTGACCTGGGGTGTCTGATGTAGGAGCATCCTAGGATTCTTGGAAATCCTGTATCAACCAAAAATATGTTTGTCTTTGAAGGTAGATTGTTAGTTTTGATCTTGGTTTGGAGATTTCTTGCTCAGTTTGGGAGACTGGTTGCTCGGTTTATGTGGTTATTGGGGTGCTCGGTCTCTAAAAAATGCTCAATGACTGAATGCATCAGTTTCCTAGTGCTCGGTAATAACTATGTTGCTCAGTCATGCTTGGCATGGTCGATTGACTGGTGCTCAGTTATTTCCTCTGTTGCTTAGTGCTCTTGCTTACCGACAGGATTATTTGGATGAATCGGCTTGGACGACTGGTGCATTTAATTTGGGTCATGCTCCTTGAGTTATGGATTGACCATTAGATGTGTGGGGACCTAGATCTAGCGTGTTTCATTCTTCTATGGGGATCTGATGACTGTTGGGGCCATCTTTTGAAGATTTTATTTATTTTGTAAGTCTATGTGAGATCCGATATATGTTTTAGCATTTATTATTTGTTTTAGGGATTTAATTGTTGCATTAGCCAACATGTGGCTGGGAATCAATATTTATAGGATGCTTTGATATTTGTTTAGGGGAGATTATTGGTGGGAGAAGGTTAGTAGCCTATGAGCTTAGGAGCAGGAAGATTTCTTGGAAGTTTGAGTACAAGTTTAGATCTTTCCTGGGTGCCTACCAGTGTGTTTCCTATTGCAGACCTGGACTAGCTTGATGTTGATGTTGGGGAAAAGATTCAGATCCTGTGAGATCTTGTAGACTTTTACTTGCATTATAATTGGTTGTAACTAGGAAGGCCTTACAACCTAGCACATTGCATGTAATTAGTATTTTGATGAATAAAAACTTCTTTTTCATTGCAGATCTATTATTGTTTTTGTGGATTTCCATTGCATATTGGTTTGGTGGCAAGGTCGGTCAATCCTTAATTGGATCCACCCACCTTGACTACATTAACCTTAAACAACATAGAGGATAAAGTAAGGTCAGTGGTTTCTTTTAGTTAGACTATCATGGATAATTCAACTAAAGGTCTAATGAAACTAAATGGATAGACAGAGGCTCTTCAAGATTTGACTAAATTCTCTCCTGCTTCACCTTTAGTAAGAATCAATTCAATAAAAATAGTTCATCATGGGGATTATGGATTTATTGGGGAAGTGGTTGTTGATGCTGGTAAGAAGGGAAAAGGCACTATTCCTAGGCCAACTACTAGAATTAGAAGTAAGGACAAGGGAATAATTACTATGGATAGTATTGTCAACAAGGTTAGGAGTATTAATGAGGATTTCATTCAAAAAAATGCAAAGCTAGTTAAGACTTTGTAGGTTTTTTGGGGTGATGTTCCCCTATTTCTTGTCTTCTTTGGTTAGCATCTATTTAGCCATTGGTTGATGACTATCTCTTCTTTTCTTTGCTGATGTGTTTGTGACTTGGGTTTCTGGTCCTTATAAAACCATTTTATAATAAAAAACTAATCAATTTAGTTTAGTCACCATGGACAAGCCAAACGATTTGGCTAACTCAAGATCATAGTAATTAAAAAATGATTCATTGAATAAGCATTTAATACATTAAAATAATTAATCATTTTCTAAGTATGTTCATATATCACACCTATATTAATTGAATAATTATTATTATTTAATTAATTTAAAATTAATTATTCCTAAATTATCAATAATTAAATTAATTTAAATCCCAAATTACATCTCATGAATTAATTTTCTAGCTAAAGATAACTAACTAAATAAACAATTTACGCAATATCAAGGATAAACACCATTAGTGGGAATGGGTTTCTAAGTGAGGCAGACAATGATGAGGAGGAAGATTCAAGGAAAGGAAATGAGTATGGCCCAGATGAAATTTATGTACATCATGGTATCTGTGTTTCTGGGTTTGTGTTGTATTTGGATGTTGTGGCTTTTCCTAGGATTGTTTGGTCTTTTTCAGTTGAGGAAGAAAAGCATGGCTACATCGAGGGACTTTTGATAATGACTCATATGTGGAATATGTATTGGAGTGGATATTATGGCATGTAGCTTTTTCTACTACTGATTGGTCTTTTTTTGATGGTGTCCTACTACCATATCTTGGCTGGTACCTTCCTTCAACCCTTGTTTTGGTTTGGTTATGTGGTGGGAAAAATGTTTCCTTATTGAGCTATGGGAATTTTATGTGATAGAAGTTTTTTCCATATTTTTCTTTCCTTTTTTCAATCTTCTACTAAGAGATGGGGTTACTTTGTTCTAGATTATTTTTGAGATTCTAGGTAATGCCTGTACTTTGAAGGTCAAATTTATGGTGGAGTCACTTAATTCTTCTGTTGAGTTGTATATCCCTACTCTCTTTGGTGGGTCTTTTATTTTTGGGGGGTTTGGGGATTTGATGGTCTTGATGTATGATGAGGACTTGCATAATCTTTTCTCTTCTCTCTAGTTCTTTATGTTTGGAGGTGACTCTTTGGATATTTTATTTCTTGTTAAAAGGGTTTCTATGAGGGTTGTTGAGGCTGATGGAATTTTTCTAGACATTTTTTTTATTCTCAGTTTCTAGGTGTTTTAAGCTTGGTGTTATTTTTCTCTATTTATGTTAGTTTTCTAAGCAATTTTTTCTTATGCCCTTCTTGAGTTACCTCGATGGATTTATTATTTTTGGGAGGCATCATGTTTTAGGTGTTTTGAGCCCTACTTGTAGAGATGGTGGAGGTGTTTGGGGATATATTTTTTAAGAGGAATATCTTTGATGATGTTAACCTTTTTATTTTCCTTTCTCTATTTTAGGTATCCTTTACCTTGATTTTTTTCTTAAAGAGAAGGTGGATAGAGAGTCTTGATAGCTATATTGCTATTGTTTGTTGGGTTTAAGTGTCTCAAGAGGTTTATCTTTATTGTTCTCTTTCTCCACATCACCTCTTCATAGTGTTAGGCTTCTTCTTCCTTATTGTCATTCTCTTTTTCATGTGTTGGTTGGTGCTTGGATTTAGTAGTGGTGGGTGTGGTTGGGTTTGACCATTTTAATATAATGGACTTTGATGTTCTTGATCCCATTCCCTTCCTCCCTCCTTGCTAGGTACCCTGTACTCTTCTATTACATTTTATGACAAGTGATGGGTCCTTGGCTACAAGGTTGTTGGTGGTATAATATGGTTCATGTTTTCAGAGGTTGAGCTTTGATGTTCTCACTAATTTCTATTTCCTCTCCCTGTCTGGGTGGCTTTTTCCTTGTCTACTTTTTTTCTGGTGTAGATGCTTGTTATTTCATGGTTACAACATCTATGGAAAAGTGTGGGTGTGATTTTTTTAAGTGGTTGAGCATTGATGTGTTCATCCCCTCTTTACTCATATTTCACTATGCTAGGCTACCTCTTCTTTGTTGGCTTCTTCTATCTTTCCTATGGTTCCTATTGAGGTGTATGGAGATCCTATGAAGGTGGAGTTTTCTATGGCCAAGAACATGTGGTTTCTCCTTGGTATGCTTCCAATAATGTTGGCTTCTATCTTTATTACAACTACTTAGTTTGTGGGTTCAAGGTGGTTTCTAGTGAAATGTGGATGGATTCTTCTGAGGTTATGCTTCATTGTGTTATTTTCCTTTTTTATCCTCCTTTTAGGATGGGTGTCATGTTCTTTATTGGTTCTATCTTGTATAGGGACTTCTTTCTTCTTGGTTGTAGTAGTTTTGGTGAAGGTTTGGGATGAGTTCTTAAGTGGTGGAGTGTTGATGTGCTTATTCCTTTTTTTTTCCTTTCATTGCATTGGGTTTCTTTAACCCTATTTTTTTGATTTTGTCTTGGCTAAATCTTATATTCATGTGGAGGGAATTCCTATGGTGGTGGAGTTTTGTGTGGCTATGAAGATGTTATTTTTCCTATGTTTACCTTCTCTTTTATTTCCTTTTGAGGTGGAGATAGCTTCTATTGATGTGGAGTGTAGTCATTCAAGTACAGGTCTTTTTAGAAGTAAGCATCCCTTGCTAAAGGTTCGGGAGCCTTTCAAAACCCCTTATTTTTTACCCTTGGGCTTGGCTTTGTGGCCCTTGGCTATCTTTTGACAAATGTTTTCATTTCTGGTATGGGATCCATGTAAAACCCATGTTTTAGGTTATGGGAGCCTGTTTAAACACTTCCAAGGTTGAGGAAGCCTTTCAAGATCCAATGTAATATGTTAAGGTTAAGGGAGCCTTTCAGAACCCTATGCTTGGTTTTGAGGCTTTTGCCTATTTTTGTGTAGCCTATTCTCTATTACTTTATTTCTTTATGGTTTATTTTGTTGCACTAGTTTTTTTCTACTGGCTTGTAATGATCTATCTCTTGTAGCTACTTATTTATGTAGGATTCCAAATCCCTCTCAAAATTTACTTGTAAATGGGTTTCGGGGCCCCTTCAAAACATGTTTTTCCCCTAATCAAAAATTAAATAATCAATTTATTGAAATCACCATGGACAAACCAAATAATTTGGCTAACTCAAAATCATAGTAATTAAAAAATAATTCATTGAACAACCATTTAATTCATTAAAACAATTAATCTTTCTCTAATTTTATTACTTTACCACAATTAAATTAATTGAATAATACTTATTATTTGATTAATTTAAAATTAATATTCTTAAATTATAAATAATTAAATTAATTTAGATCCCAAATTACATCTCATGAGTTAGTTATCCAACTAAAAATATCTAGCTAAATAATCAATTTAGTTAAATCACTATGGACAAACTAAATGATTGGCTAACTCAAAATCATAGTACTTAAAAAATGATTAATTCAACAATAATTTAATCCAATAAAATAATTAATCTTTCTCTAGGTCTATTACTTTATCACAACTAAATTAATTGAACAATACTTAGTGTTTTATTAATTTAAAAATAGTCATTTATTAAATTATCAATAACTAAATTAATTTAAATTCTAAATTATATATCATATGTTAATTATCTACTTAAAAATAACTAACTAAATAATCATTTTTTGTTAAGTCACCATAGACAAGCCAAACAATTTGACTAACTTAAGATCATAGTCATAAAAAAATAATCAATCAAATGAGTTGATTACTAAGGTATCTTCACTCATTTTAGAAATTTCTTGTTACCTCCCCCAATCATAGATCAAACTCATTGTTATTAAAATAAATAAAAAATCTCCTTTGTTCAATTTCTTGTCAAAATTTCTATAATTTCAAATTGCATCATTTATTTTCACTAGATAATTATAGATCAGACATTCGCGTATTAGAATAAAGATCATGTCCACTTCACACTCTATCATGAGTTTACATTTTATTTTTTATTTTTTAATTTAATTTTAATTGTAATGTTTATAATTATCAATATTTATTCTAGCACATATGGTTACATGATGGAGCCCAAGGATAATTTGTTGTGATGGAATCAACACTTTAGAAGTATTTATAAGAATGAAATAAATTTTGTTTTAAAGGAGTGGATTATCACATAAAAATATTGCTTGACACATAATCCCTTGAGACTTGTTTTTGATAGAAAAAGAAGAAAGAGAGTGTTGGCCTATGGTACAGGGAAGACTAGGAGCACATTAACAGCACTAGCTTTGCAACAGATAATCAGCAGAGTAACAATATCTAGTTTGCCTCTATCAATTGTACATATTCTTATCAAAAATAGCAATCCAAGGTTATAGTTTAACCAAAAAGTCTTGAACATAATAATTATAAACTACCTCGCAAGGCTAAACCAAAGTCTTAAATTATTAACCATATAATAGAAAAACACAAAATAAAACATGGGACCCATGAGCTCAGAACAAGACAACATCAACATGGCACCAACAATAATTAGGTCCTCCCTTCCAGCCACTTGGACATCAAGGTCGCAGCCCATTCTTCCTACAAAAATAGGAAGAGGTCCCTATTGTCCTCATCATCTTCTAGTTTACCACAAGCAATATTTTTCTACACATTACATAGAGTCACCGTCGACAGGTGCATCACTTTAAGGGAAAAATTATTGGAGTCAACGATGCGGGCCTTGATTTCCTTCATATCCTACTTGAGACTGAGGATCTCATTGTCCAGCTTAGTGAATTTCTACTTGAGGGATCCTTTGAAACTGTCATTCTCAGCCACAGCCATGGTAGCATTCTCAGTGCGGCAGGATTTGACCTGTTGTGTGGGGAGAGGGCTGGGTCGAGGTATTGTTGCGAGGGATTTCATTCACCATAGGCAAGGGATTCATAGGAGGAGCATTGGTAGACCTGGGGGGGCTCAAATTCTTGGCCAAGGAGCCCTTATTCAACCCAAAGGAGCCAGAGGTATCCATATCCTCTGAAAGCACCATGTCCTCAGAGGTCATTTCCTTGAGTCATCTTTTAAATTTTTCTTTAGCAATTCTATTGGAGCGCCGGATGGTATCACCCATTTCAACCTCTGACCCAATCTGACTGCCTGGCTTTTTCATTTTCTTAAGCCTCTTCCTAGCCTCGGGGTGTTATCATCCACCATCTTATCCTTTTCTTCCAGGGATTCAAAAACATGGGAATCCTCTAATTCCTCTAACCTTTTGAAGGGGTTCCACACACACCTCTTGTGGCCCTTGCCATCATGGGGTAGAAGAATAGGGTCCTGGTTGGACTAGGAGGGGATTGAGAGGATTTGTTAGCTCCCAAATGACAAACATCTAGGGTGATTTCAGTGATAGTTAGGGGTGATTGAGGTAGGGGGAAAATGGATTTGTAGAACTTGAACAAAGTAAAAGGCCATGGTGCAAGATGGGAATCGGCTTCTCTGGGTTTTTGTTCTCCTTAAAGTCTAGAATGTTGCTTTCTAATGAGTGGAGGAGGTAGAATGGAATAGAAATAAGGTCTCTATTTCTAATATGATTAAGGAATGGAAAATGATAGTAGTAAAAGACAGTAAATTTTCCCTCTAAAGTGAAATACTTCATGATAATATGTCAAACCTTAGGCCAGAATTTAGGAAGTAGCTCACGGTTGAAACCCCCAGACTTTTTCACAGGCTTTTCTCCAGGCTTGAAGAATTGGTTGAGACTGGTCACGTTCAACATTTGGCTGGTTTTCCTATATTTCTTTCCCTCTGTCAAGAGCCCCATCACTTTTCCAATGACTTCTTCATTGATTTGGAAGTGGATGCCCCCGATAGACACCTTTTTGTTGTTCCATGACAACACAAATTTATTAGAAATTTGTTCATCATGGTCACCCTTCATTCTTTCCATAAAACCCTAAATGCCACTATCTTTGTAGTAGTGAATAATGTTAGGCCATTTTTCCAATCATTGCAAAATCCAAGGAAAATGGCCTTTTTCTCTGCAATCTTTGTTATGTTGTCTCTACCCGACCTGCAGTCACAGTTTTAACTTGCAAAGGAAATCCACTTGGTTTTATGGTGTGCGCTCCTGCCTTGTGCACTCCAATTTTTGGCTATGCGATCATGCGACCGGTTGACACGTGTCCATGGTAATGTGGTGGCATTTCATCGGTGGGCCCGAGAGATGCAAAGAAGTGGGTGATGTGGTAGTCTCGTGGCCTTGTCGCATGATCGCAAGGGCCATTTCCACGGCTTGTGATCATGCGACAGGCCCCTTGTTATTGACTCCATGTGGTTGTAGTTATGGTCTGTGGGTTATCACATGATCACATAGCTCATCTCCGTGCTATGCGATCATGCGACAATGGTCTAGTGTCACGGTTGCGAAGTTGTGCAGTGGCGGTTATGCGCGGCAAGGTAGCGGTCTATGGGTGGTCACATGTTCGCATAGCCCATCTCTGGGCTATGCGATCATGCGACAGGGTGCCATGTGTGCTGGGGCCCATCTGTATTTATTGGTGGTCATGTTGGCAGATGGTGTCGTGGCAGTCTCCGGTTGGTCCTTGCTGGTAGGTTGTTAGATTTGAACGTGGACCCGATTAATTTTCTTGGTGTTTTGGCGGTGTGGATAAAATATTTGGTGGCCTGACAAAATCTTCTTCCTGTCACTGGTTCACATGATGTTTTAGTGATAGTGCTATTATTTATGTGAACTAGCGAAATGTCTTCAGTTGCCAATTTACCAGATAACTTAAGGGGTTATTTTGGCACGTGCAGTCATGTGTTCGCTGAATCTAACTGGGGTTTAGACTTTCTTTCTGCAACTGAGATTTTCCTTTTTCATGTGTTTGTTGAAAGTAACCCGAGGTGCCTGGATGAGTTAAAGCCATGAACCCGAGAAGATAGGAGGATCTACGGCGTAGACTTAATGTTGATCTTAGTTTGATTGCCGATGCACTGTTAGTTTCTCGGCAGTGACATGCCAACCGGCAGGGTGAATGGTAGTGGCTTGTCGCATGTTCACGTGAGCCAATTTTCCAACTTGTGAACATGCGACAAACCCTTTTGTGGCAAGCGGCAGTGTCGGCAGTTATGAAGGTAATGCAAGTGGTGTCGCATGTTCGCATAGCCCGTTTCTGGGCTATGCGATCATGCGACAACTATTTTACGTCGCCATTGTGGAGTTAGCCCGAGATGTTTGAATGGTTAAAAACATGAAGCCTGCAAGTGCATTGTGACCGTTTGCCTTCATTTTTGAATCTCTGTGAACGTTTCCAGTGACCGGAAAGGATTGAAATTGATGACAGAATGGGCCAGAGTTGGTAAACTAATTTTCTCCACCGCTCCAGTGTGGTCCAGGGTGCTTGACAGTTGATTGCAGAGGGATTTGTACCATGAGGAATGTTTACAATCTTGGCTCGAGAAGTCTTTATAGCTGGTTGATTAGACTGTTTGAGCTTGATGTTGTGGCTTGACCCCTGTCATGTCTGTGTTAATTCTTCGGTGGGGTTAGGTGATTTTGAAATTTTGAATTTGAAATGATCATATGCTTGCATTGTAACCTTGGAATAAAGGGATTTTTGTGATCATTTTTTGATTATTGGGAGTTAGGTATTCAAACTTCTGGGTTGTGAGTCCTCTTCTCAGTCTGAATTGTAATGTCCTGTCTTGAGTTTTTGGCAATTTGAAAGAAAGTTACAAGTCTAAGCTGAGTTTGCAAGTAGGGTTCCTTTGGATTAACTGTACACACTTGAGGATTCTTTATACTTAATGCAGGCACATGATTCCCATCTCTCCCTTGTGTCAACGTAGATGAATTTTGAACTTTCCAGTTCATTGCATAACAATTTGTGTATAGGTCTTCATTCTTGTGTTCTAGTCCAGGATTAGATTAAATGATGCTCCAGATGGGACCTAAATTTATCTCTTGTCTATGTAGGGATATTTTGTAAGTAGTAGAGGAGATTGTAAATGTGTTTATGGCTTTGAATCTCAGGTATATTTCTGGTGTGTGTGTGTAGTCTATCTAGGAACTCTTGCCCAATGGATGAGGCACTAGCCTAGAAAAGTATTTCCTTGCTGACATGTCCTGATAGGTTGTTATGATTCAAAAACATAAAATTAAGAACCATTCTTTAAGTTTGCAGTATTTGGTTGTGTGGTTCTACCCATAGCAATGGAGATTCAATGAGTGTGTGGTTAATACTTAGCACTTTCTTGCTATTCTGTTATCTGTTATTCAAACCTAGTTCTTGGTGTATGAAGTCTATTTTATACTAGGTTAGGTGCACCCGCCTTGGTTTTGTAGAGCCAGAAGTAGAAGAGGGAAGTCTTGTCCCTAGAGTTGGTCTAGTTACCCTAAGACCTCATAATATTTTAGAGTTAACCATTTCTAAAATCCATCTGAGGGTATACTGGCAGCCTAAAGAGCATAAGGGTCATTTTGGACACCAACAAGATGGTGACTCCGCTAGGGAGAACAATGAAAAGGAAGTATATCTGTTAGAATCTTTGGTTGTTTCTATCCATTGCAGTATCTTATTGACCAGATTGATTTGCCCATTCGAGTCACCAACAAGATGGCGACTCTACTGGGGAGCCATTGGAAAGAATCAAATACAAAAAAAGGCATTTTCTGATATCTTCTCACCTAGTTGTGAGTGGCGGCTCTGATTTTCTCTATTTGATCAGTGTTCCTCTTGATAAATAGTATGTATACCTGGTGTAGCTTTGTGCTGGTTGGAAGAAGAAACAGTGAAACATTTTCCTCTCAAGGAGGTGGCGGCTCTACATGACAAAGTTATCTGATGGAGCTTCAAGGTGAGCCCAAGATCTGCCCTACCTTCCAGCCAAAGGTCTTCTGCTGCAAGATTTTCCCAGGTATTTTTCAAGTTTTAAATGTTCCTTATAAAGTGGTCAAGCACTAAAAGAAGAATAAGGTGTAAGCAAAGGTTACCATACTTCAAGTTTTCAGTTGCAGTTTGGCAAAATTATGTGAAAGCATTGCATTAAGTTTAATGGATAAGTTGAATAAGGAGTTGGCTTTCCTTGAGGAGGGCATCCTTAGGGATTGCATGAGATTAGTAAGATTAAAAGTGGGAAGTAGAAAGGATTTATCCATATCCTTGTTTTATGATAGATTTTGTGAAGTATATGATGAGCTTCCTAAGGATGTTGAGTTTTCTGAATTTGATTTCATTGGTTTATTCCTAGAGCTTTGTTTTCTTGAGTCAACCAGTTGGTCAAATGCCTTGTGGGAAGAGCATTATGGATGTATCAGGGATTGGGTACTTAATGATGCTGATCTTGAACTTGAGGATGCACTTGGGGCTTTGCTCAGTAATGCTAATATTGAGAGTGATGAAATTTATGAAGGGGATGTGTCAAGTGTTGACACTCTTTCTTGCAGTCATGAAAGTGATGCCTTTTCTCAATATGGGGTAGAAAGTTTATGCAATCAGTCAGATGAAGAAGAGGATTGGATTGATGAAGGTACTACTAATGATTGTATGGCAGAAGATGATGTTCTTGAGGAAAGATGTTCAATTCACAGTGAACAAATTTTAGATTTATTGTCTTGTGAATAGCTCAGGTATTTAGGGGGTGATGGCTCTGGGTTCTTACATCCAGCACACATTGATTTTGATATGGAACATGAGTCAATGGGATTTGACTTTGACATGTGTGCCTCTTCTCCCCTTCTTACCCCAGCACCACCAGGTAGCAACCCTGTTATATATGATGTGTTAGATGATGAGGCTACCAGTGTTTTCTCAGTTTCAAGTGACTCGGTGGTCCTTGATATTATTTTGAGTACTGATTGGAACAGTTGTGTAGATTCAGAATCCTTTTCTGATTTTGAATCTTTTGCTATGCCATGGAAGGATGGCCTTTCAGCTACTCAAGCTTCACCATCTCATGGACAGGTTGATGTTTCTCTTCCCACCTATCAACAATTTTTGGTTTTGCCAATTGTTGACAAAATGCAGGTTGCTCCTATGTTCGGTGATCATGTCCCATGTGATGAGTTCTCTCAGTGTTTGCATGAAGATCAGTGTATCTTCTCCTTGGAGGTGCAAATTTCTGGTATGAATGGATCCAATAGCGATTGCACTGACAGTTTGATAGAGCTGGAGAGTTTTTCTTTTCAGGTGGATAGTAAGCTTCCCGAATGTGGTGGTAAATTTGAAAGTGATTTATGTTGCAGCTCCTTCAGCATTTCTCTTTTTGACTACAACATGCATGTGCCATAGCATTTTCAGAATTGGTATGATTACCTTTCTAGCCCTCAAGAGGAATGTGCTAGCAATCTTTGTTTTAAGCTTTTGAAAAGTAGTTATAATTGTGTTCTGTCATGTGGAAGCATAATTTTCAGTTTTCCTCTATGGGATGGAGATGAAAACTACTTGTTTGACAGAGACAAGTATTGATTATAATGTTGGGGCCTTGAGACTAGTTGTAAATACTATAGATCTTTGTATAGTCTTTCCCTTTTCTGTTCTGTGTTTCCTTTCCTTGTTCGGTTGCCAATTTTTGGGTTCCCTATTTTTGTCCAGTGGGCGGTCTGCTCTCCTAGAAATCTTGAATTCTTGCATGGGCACAAGTTACCCATCGTCCCCAGACAGAGCCACTGTTAGGCCATTTTTCCAGTCATTGCAAAATCCAAGGAAAATGGCCTTTTTCCCTGCAATCTTTGTTATGTTGTCTCTACCCAGCCTACAGTCACAGTTTTAACTTGCAAAGGAAATCCACTTGGTTTTATGGTGTGCACTCCTACCTTGTGCGCTCCAATTTTTGGCTATGTGATCATGCGACCGATTGACACGTGTCCATGGCAGTGTGGTGGCATTTCGTTGGTGGGCCCGGGAGATGCAGAGAAGTGGGTGATGTGGCGGTCTCATGGCCTTGTCGCATGATCACAAGGGCCATTTCCATAGCTTGCGATCATGCGACAGGCCCCTTGTTGTTGACTCCATGTGGTTGCGGTTACAGTCTGCAGGTTGTCACATGATCGTGTAGCTTGTCTCCGTGCTATGCAATCATGCGACAACGGTCTAGTGTTGCGGTTGCGGAGTTGTGTGGTGGCGGTTATGCACGGCAAGGTAGCGGTCTATGGGTGGTCACATGTTTGCATAGCCCATCTCCAGGCTATGCGATCATGCGACAGGGTGCCACGTGTACTGGGGCCTATTTGTATTTGTTGGTGGTCACGTTGGCAGATGGTGTCGTGGCAGTCTCTGGTTGGTCCATGCTGGCAGGTTAATAGATTTGAACGTGGACCCGGTTAATTTTCTTGGTGTTTTGGCGGTGTGGATAAAATATTTGGTGGCCCAAAAAAATCTTCTTCCTATCGCCGGTTCGTGTGATGTTTTAGCGGCAGCGCTATTATTTTTGTGAACTGGTGAAATGTCTTCAGTCGCCAATTCACCGGATAACTTAAGGGTTTATTTTGGCATGTGCAGTCATGTGTTCGCTGATTCTAACTAGGGTTTAGACTTTCTTTTCATGACTGGGATTTTCCTTTGTCGTGTGTTCACTGAAAGTAACCCGAGGTGCCTGGATGAGTTAAAGCCATGAACCCAAGAAGATAGGAGGATCTACAGCGGAGACTTAATGTTGATCTCAGTTTGATCACCAATGCGCTGTTAGTTTCTCAGCGATGACATGCCAGCCGGTAGGGTGCATGGTAGTGGCTTGTCGCATGTTCGCATGAGCCAGTTTTCTAGCTTGTGAACATGCGACAAGCCCTTTTGTGGCAAGCGGTAGTGTCGGCAGTTATGAAGGTAATGCAAGTGGTATGTCACATGTTCGCATAGCCCATTTTCGGGCTATGTGATCATGCGACAACTGTTTGATGTCGCCATTACGGAGTTAGCCTGAGATGTTTGAATGGTTAAAAACATGAAGCCTGCGAGTACATTGTGACCGTTTGCCTTCATTTTTGAATCTTTGTGAACATTTCCAGTGACCCGAAAGGACTGAAATTGATGACAGAATGGGCCAGAGTTGGTAAACTGATTTTATCCACCGCTCCAATGTGGTTTAGGGTGCTTGACGGTTGATTGCAAAGGGATTTGTACCATGAGGAATGATTACAATCTTGGCTCGAGAAGTGTTTGTAGCTGGTTGATTAGACTGTTTGACCTTGATGATGTGGCTTGACCCCTGTCATGTCTATGTTAATTCTTCGGTGGGGTTAGGTGATTTTGAAATTTTGAATTTGAAATGATCGTATGCTTGCATTGTAACCCTGGTATAAAGGGATTTTTGTGATCATTTTCTAATTATTGGGAGTTAGGTATTCAAACTTCTGGGTTGTGAGTCCTCTTCTCAGTCTGAATTGTAATGTCCTGTCTTGATTTTTTGGCAATTTGAAAGAAAGTTACAGGTCTAAGCTGAGTTTGCAAGCAGGGTTCCTTTGGATTGACTATACACACTTGAGGATTCTTTATACTTAATGCAGGCACATGATTCCCTTCTCTCCCTTGTGTCAACGTAGATGAATTTTGAACTTTCCAGTTCATTGCATAACAATTTGTGTATAGGTCTTCATTCTTGAGTTCTAGTCTAGGATTAGATTAAATGATGCTCCAAATGGGACCTAAATTTATCTTGTCTATGTAGGGATATTCTGTAAGTAGTAGAGGAGATTTTAAATGTGTTTATGGCTTTGAATCTCAGGTATATTTCTGGTGTGTGTGTGTAGCCTGTCGAGGAACTCTTGCCCAATGGATGAGGCACTGGCCTAGATAAGTATTTCCTTGTTGACATGTCCTGATAGGTTGTTATGATTCAAAAACATAAAATTAAGAACCATTCTTTAAGTTTGCAGTATTTGGTTGTGTGGTTCTACCCATAGCAATGGAGAGTCAATGAGTGTGTGGTTAATACTTAGCACTTTCTTGCTATTCTATTATCTATTATTCAAACCTAGTTCTTGGTGTATGAAGTCTATTTTATACTAGGTTAGGTGCACCCGCCTTGGTTTTGCAGAGCTGGAAGCAGAAGAGGGCAGTCTTGTCCCTAGAGTTGGTCCAGTTACCCTAAGACCTCATAATATTTTGGAGTTAACCATTCCTAAAATCCATCTGAGGGTATACTGGCAGCCTAAAGAGCATAAGCGTCATTTTGGACACCAACAAATAACAAGAGGATCAGAAGTGAAATCCCCTTCAAGTTTTTCAAGTTCAATGCATAGTTTATTACCACCCATCTCGAACGGACTGATCTCCACAACGGTCGCCTTATGAAAATTGTAGAGCCGAGATTTGTACGTAAGGGCATAAAATAGAACTTTTTGAATTAACTACCTTGTGCAAATTTTTCTCATAAAAGGCATGGGCTAGGTGGTCTTTGCGGAAACGAGCCCCATACGGTGAAATTTAGTGAATCTCCAGGTGTAATTTTTAGAAGTTAAGCCATTTTTTCCATTAATGCCCTTGGTAGTCGAAATGGCATGCTGATGCAAACAACCTCCATTCCACACGTAATCTCTTAACAGGAAATTATGGGCCTTTATTAAATTTTGCACATACATACTCATAAAAATTATTATCATCACATTAAGCCAGCATAGAATCTTGGTGGGGCCCTCAACAATTCTATCACCAATGCATCCCATTTTAAACATTATTGATGTTGTGTTTTTCCCACTCGATTACCTGCGGGGTCTCCTTAGGCAGTGCACTAATCTCCTCCCAACTAACCACCCTAGTTCGGTTGAGCCCAATACCAGCTACTGAATTAGCTACTGAGTTACCTTCCCTGTAGGTATGGGAAGTGATAGTGTTCTCAAATTTGTTGAGAAGCTCCAAAATTTCCACTATGATGGTGTTCACCCGCCACCCCGCATTCGACCTTTGGTTAACAACCTCCATAATTACTTTGGATTCTCCCTCGATCATCAGCATCCTGATATACCCCATAGAAGAGTCGTGCCTTCAGCTTGGTTAACATTATTGTTTTCGAGCGGCCCAGCATAAGACAAAAGGCAAGAACCATTGTGGTCTTGTAGCACTCCACCCCCACCCTGGGTAAGGTTGTTCGTCATTGTCTTAGTTAAGATTTTTTTCTCCAAGTATGACTTAGATCATAGTCAAATGAAATGGATTGAGTTCATTGATTATAAAATTGAAATGTTGATTTAGTAAATCAGAACAACATGAAATAGTAAATGTAAAGTTGTAATGTCTCATATTTATTAAAAAAATCCTAGGTATGATTTAGATCATAGTCAAATGAGATGGATTGAGGTCCTTGACTATAAAATTGAAATGTTGATTTAGTAAATCAGACCAACATGAAATAGAAAATGTAAAATTTTAATATCTCATATGTAAAAAATGTATATATTATCATCAATAATAATGCAAAAATAATAATTATATGTAAGTATATCTCAAACATTGATAAATAATCAATTTGAAACAAAAATTAGTAAAATTAATTATATTCTAATATATATATATATATATATATAAGTTTAATTATTCAATAAATTTTTATCTTAAAATTTTATTTATTCAATATAAATGAAAATTTGATTATTTTGAAAAAAACATAAAACTTCAATCAAAATTTGATCAGGGAATTACATTTTTTATTAAGTTGGTGGGGAGAAGGCCCTAGTCCTAATTATAGCATAGAGAAAATTAAGGAGCACACGAACCCATGCTTTGGGCCATTACATCCCAAAGCAATAAAAACCCTCCAATAAAAAAAATTAATCAAAAATAACAATACTATATATTTTTAGGTTTGGCTTTTAAGAAAATTTTGAAATTTATTAAATATTTTATTTGTACTTTAAATAACATATATGAACATAAATCTAAGCATGCCAATAGAAGTATTTTGAAACTCATGGTTACATGGACTCTTATAATTTTTCTCATTTCACACATGCAAGAATTACCACTATTCAAGAACACATTTTAAGAATTTGTAGAATTACAAGAGTCAACTTATCCTCAATTCACGCCTTTTGAAAATTATAACTATGATTTTGAACAAAAGATTATATAAATTAGAAAATATAAAATGAATCTAAAATAATATCAATAATTAAAGTGTCTCAAGAGGTTTTTATTTATTGTTCTCTTGCTCAACATCACCTCTTCACGGTGTTAGGCTTCTTCTTCCTTATTGTCATTCTCTTTTGCATGTGTTGGTTGGTGCTTGACTTTAGTAGTGTTGGATGTGGTTGAGTGTGACCATTTTAATATAATGGACTTTGATGTGCTCGATTCGAATTCCCTTCCTCCCTCCTTGATAGGTACCCTATACTCTTCTATTAGGCTCTATGACAAGTGATGGGTCCTTGGATACAAGGTTGTTGGTGGTGGAATATGGTGAGATTTTTCAGAGGTTGATCTTTGATGTTCTCACTAATTTCCCTTTCCTCTCCTTGTCTAGGTGGCTTTTTCCATGTCTACTTTTTTTCTAGTGTAGATGTTGGTTATATCATGGTTACAACGTTTGTAGAAAAGTGTGGGTGTGATTGTTTTAAGTGGTTAAGCATTGATGTGTTCATCCCCTCTTTTCTCATTTCACTATACTAGGCTACCTCTTCTTTGTTGGCTTCTTTTATCTTTCCTATGGTTCCTATTGAGGTGGATGGAGCTCCTATGAAGGTGGAGTTTTCTATGGCCAAGAAGATGTGGTTTCTCCTTAGTATGCCTCCATTAATGTTGGCTTCTATCTTTATTACAAGTGCTTAGTTTGTGGGTTCAGGGTGATTGCTTGTGAAATGTGGAGGGATTCTTTAGAGGTTGTGCTTCATTCTAATATTTTCCTTATTTATCCTCCTTGTAGGATGGGTGTCATGTTCTTTATCAGTTCTATCTTGTACATGTACTTGTTTCTTCTTGGTTGTCATAGTTTTGGTGAAGGTTTGGGATGATTTTTTTAAGTTTTAGAGTGTTGATGTGCTTATTCCTTTCTTTTTCCTTTCATTTCATTGGGTTTCTTCAACCCTAAATTTTTTTTTTGTCTTGGATACATCTCCTATTGAGGTGGAGGGAATTCCTATGGAGGTGGAGTTTTGTGTGGCTATGAAGACATTATTTTTCCTATGTTTACCTTCTCTTTTATTTCCTTTTGACGTGGAGCTAGCTTCTATTGATGTGGAGTGTAGTCATTCAAGTACAAGTCTTTTTGGAAGTAAGCATCCCTTGCTAAAGGTTGGGAGAGCCTTTCAAAACCCTTTATTTTTTACCCTTGGGCTTGGGTTTGTGGCCCTTGACTATCTTTTGATAGATGTTTTTGTTTTTGGTATGGGATCCATGTAAAACCCATGTTTTAGGTAATGGGAGCCTGTTTAAACACTTACAAGGTTGAGGGAGCCTTTCAAGATCCAATGTAATATGTTATGGTTAAGGGAGCCTTTCAAAACCCTATGCTTGGTTGTGACACTTTTGCCTATTTTTTGTGCAGCCTATGCTCTATTACTTTATTTCTTTAAGGTTTATTTTGTTGCACTAGTTGTTTGCTACTAGCTTGTAATTATCTATCTCTTGCAACTACTTATTTATGTAGGATTCTAGATCCCACTCAAAATTTACTTGTAAATGGGTTTTGGAGCCCCTTCAAAATATGTTTTTCCCCTAATCAAAAATTAAATAATCAATTTATTGAAATCACCATGGACAAACCAAATAATTTGGCTAACTCAAAATCATAGTAATTAAAAATTAATTCATTGAACAACCATTTAATTTGTTAAAACAATTAATCTTTCTCTAAGTCTATTGCTTTACAACAATTAAATTAATTGAATAATACTTATTGTTTGATTAATTTAAAATTAATGTTCCTAAATTATCAATAATTAAATTAATTTAGATCCCAAATTACATCTCATGAGTTAATTATCCAACTAAAAATAACTAGCTAAATAATTAATTTAGTTATATCACTATGGGCAAACCAAATGATTGGCTAACTCAAAATGATAGTAATTAAAAAAAAATGATTCATTCAACAATAATTTAATCTAGTAAAATAATTAATCTTTCTCTAGATCTATTACTTTATCACACCTAAATTAATTGAACAATACTTAGTATTTTATTAATTTAAAAATAGTCATTTTATTAAATTATCAATAACTAAATTAATTTAAACTCTAAATTACATCTCATAAGTTAATTATCTACTTAAAAATAACTAACTAAATAATCAATTTTTGTTAAGTCACCATAGACAAGCCAAACAATTTGACTAACTCAAGATCATAGTCATGAAAAAATAATCAGTTAAATGAGTCAATTACTAAGGTATTTCCACTCATTTTCGAAAATTGGTGTTACCTCCCCCAATCACAGATCAAACTTATTGTTATTGAAATAAATAAATAAAATCTCCTTTGTTCAATTTCTTGTCAAACATTCTATAGTTTCAAATTGCATCCTTTATTTTCACTCTCATTATAGATCAAACATTTGCATATTATAATGAAGAGCATGTCCACTTCACACTCTATCATAAGTTTATATATTTATTTATTTTATTTAATTTAATTATAATATTTATAATTATCAATATTTATTCTAGCACATATCGTTACATGATGGAGCCCAAGGATATTTTTTGTGATGGAATCAACACTTTAGATGTATTTATAAGAATGAAATAACTTTAGTTTTAAAGGAGTGGATTATCACATAAAAATATTGTTTGACACATAATTCCTTGAGACTTTTTATCTTAGTTAAGTTTTTTTTTCCAAGTATGACTTTGATCATAGTCAAATGAAATGGATTGAGTTTGTTGATTATAAAATTGAAATGTTGATTTAGTAAATCAGAACTGCATGAAATAGTAAAAGTAAAATTGTAATGTCTCATTTTTATTTTTATTTTAAAACCTAGGTATGATTTAGATCATAGTCGAATGAGATGGATTGAGGTCCTTGACTATAAAATTGAAATGTTGATTTAGTAAATGAGACCAACATGAAATAGAAAATGTAAAATTGTAATGTCTCACATGTAAAAAAATGTATATCATCAATAATAATGCAAAAATAATAATTATATGTACGTATATCTCAAACATTGATAATTATCAATTTGAAAAAAAAAATATTAAAATATATATATATATATATATATATATATATATATATATATATATATATACCTTTGTAGTTTGTTAAAAAAATGAATTATTAAATAAATTTTTATCTTAAAATTTTATTTATTCAATATAAATGAAAATGAGTATTCTTAAACAAAATATAATACTTCAATCAAAATTTGATCATGGAATTATGTTTTTGATTAAGTCGGTGGGGAGAGGGCCTTGATCCTGATTATAGCATAGAGAAAATTAAGAAGGAGCACATGAACCCATGCTTTGGGCCATTACATCCCAAAGCAAGCAAAACTCTCCAACAACAAAATTAATCAAAAACAACAATACTATATTTTTAGGTTTGGCTTTTAAGAAAGTTTTGAAATTTATTAAATATTTTATTTGTACTTTAAATCACATATATGAACATAAATCTAAGTGTGCACATAGAACTATTTTGAAACTCATGGTTACATGGACTCTTATAAGTTTTCTCATTTCACACATGCAAGAATTACCACTATTCAAGAACACATTTTAAGAATTTTTAGAATTACAAGAGTCAACTTATCCTCAATTCACGCCTTTTGAAAATTATAACTATGATTTTGAACAAAAGATTATAGAAATTAGAAAATATAAAATGAATCTAAAATAATATCAATAATTAAACAAACAAAAAATAAAACTCCTTCATACTCTTCAATTTAAAATTATTTTATAGCACTATTATTGAAAATCAGAAAATCTTTCAATACAATAATAAACTTAAAAACCAATAAAATGTATTAAAAAGTCCAAAACTCTTAATCATCTAAAATATTATCTATTAAAAATATATTTCAAAAATACTATTCCTCATAAGTTTATATCTACACATAAGTGATAATTCTTTGGAATCCAGACTCTTGTAAACTGTCGTTCTAAGAGGTAATGATGTTTCCCATATCTTTCATGGTTGGCATCTTCAGTGGCAGAAATATTGGAAGTATTAGACAATAGAGACGGCAGCGCCCAAGTCAGACAACAAATAAACCTAAATGGCTCTTCAGATCCATCCCATCCGGCAGGCTTCCTGTTAAGGTGCGGGGCGAGCCGTAAGGAGCTTGAGAAGCGAGTCGGCTTTCCTCTTCGACCGAGATGAACCAGTGGACGCCACCATTTGCACCGGTACAATAACTCTCTCCGCCACCCCTGTTACCATTTCCTCCAACCCGCTGTTACACATCGCTGTTAATACTGAGATGGCGTTCTCTTTTATTTTCTCGGATCCCACACTAACTAAATCAACCAAAACGGGAATGACTGGTTTGCCAATGCTCATAATCTCGTCCATTCCTTCCGAGCAACCCGCCAGAAGAGAGAGCAGCGCCAGAGCATCAGCCGTTACGTTCACGCTCTCCTCTTCCTCGACTCTTCTTTCTACAATCAAATCAATCAACAACCCAACTACACCCGCCTTCAAAACGGCGTCCTTGTTTTTCTTATATCCTGAAAGGATAAAAAGAGCGTTAGCGGCGTCCTTTTTACCACTCGAGTTGCCTTCTCGAAGGAGGGTGACCAGCGCAGGAATGGCGGCAGGCTTGGCGCCAATGGCGATCTTATAATCGTTCACAACAGAGAGACTGAAAATCAAAGCGGCGGCATTCTCTCGGGCAGTCACAGAGCCGCCATTTTGCACCACTCCCAAAATGGCATCCACGGCGCCTGACGCACCCATTATGAGAGCCTTATTGTGTTCGTTGATGGAGATGTTCAGCAGCGCCGTGACGGCGTTCTCCTGAGCCCTAGAATCCGAAGACGAAGATAAAAGAGGGACCAGGAAAGGGATAGCCCCGGCCTGAGCAATGCACCTGCGAATCTCCGTCCCACGCTTTGCCAGAAGGCGAAGCTCGTAAGCCGCCTGCGTCTGTACTTGGGACGAGCCTGTGGCGAGCTTTCTCACCAAGAAGGCGGCGGTCATCTTAACAGCATCGTCCCCGCCGCCGCCGCCGGCGGCCTTGGCGAGGTGAAAGGGCACGTTGTGGCGATCGCACCACTGGCTAACGAGGCTCCGTAGTGCGTTGTTGGGAATCAGAGGCGGGTTGCGCGGGAGCTTCTGGCCCGTGAGCGGACAAGTGAAGTGACCCGAATCCAGCCATTCTGTGATAGAGGAGCGGTCGTATGTGTGTCCGGATGGCAGAATTACGGGATCTCTCATAAGATCAAGCGATATAGGGCACTTCAAATGTTCAGGAACACTAGAATAATAATTATCTTTCTCCCTGCCCTCAAACCGACAAGAATTGCTGAAGGTGGGGGAGCACGCCACTAATTCACAATCCTCCTCTTCTTCTCCCTTGAACAAGACCGATTTGGCATAAACCACAAGGCCGATCAGGCTCCGTAATCTGTCCATGGCATAAGGCGCTGCAGCTGCGCCGGCCTGCACTGTGATTTGTTCCTGCAGTTTCCTGATCTCGTCTCTGCATTTGGAGAGGCTGTCAAGACCTATACCAAACAAAAGGCCCCTCAGCCTCTCCACATCTGGCGGCGCAGCCTCTTCCTTTCTTTCCAGCCGTGCAACGGCCTCCTCCAACTCGCGTAGAAGGTTCGAATCCTCCTCGTCTCGCTCGGGAATGATTGTTGCATGTGTCCTGATCAGCTCCACGTGCTCCAGCACCTCCTTTGAAATGCCCAGCAGCCCTAGCGGCAGCATCTCGAGCGCTTTGGCCATGTCCCGAGTGATTTCGTGCAACCGCCGCGACACAGAGCCGGCTTCCATGATGTCCCATAAGCAGCTGGTGCTCGTGTCTTGTAATATATCTCTGGTCTTGTTTATCACCATGAGAAGTTCTCTCAGACTTGCAGTTGTCGAAGGAGGTATAATCACATCTTTATCGTTAAGCTCGTGGAAGAGAAGGGAGAGGAGGCTTATTCTTCGACTGATGCAGGCCACGTGCTGAGTATGATTCCATAGGTTTGGTTTCTGTAACAGGCCTAGCTCCTTGGATGCGAGGAGCAGGGATCGAACTAGACACGTGGGTGCTTGAATTGTGAGATGGGAGCTGGAGAACTGTGGATGCAATTTGATTTCCCCTAATCTCTCCAGACGAGGGAGCCTTAGCAGACGACTTTTTGTTTCCATTTCGGTGATAAGATTCTCGATTTGTGTGAATAATATAGACATTATCCGTGATTGTCGTTACATACCAATTCAGCCATTTCACATCCATACCAAAAAGCGGAGTCCGAGTCGTCACTTGCCTCGTTTAAAAAAATTCTCTAAGAAGTAATATTAACGTAAGTTGGACGCGGTCTCAAAGCGACGTATTCATTTCCTGGACAATGTCAACTTATTGCGAGGTAGTTGTAGATTACTAACTCCCCCATCTATATGCTTTTATATGCATAATTTATCCAGAAAAATAATGTTTCATAGGTTTCGTTGACTTAAAGGAGGTTAATTAATTTACTGGATCAAAGATATTTTGAATATATTAAATTATAGTTAATAATGATAAAGGCGTGGTGTAATGGATAATGGATAGTAAATAACTTGCATTTGTACCTTGGGGTGTAATGGGTATGTCAAAGTAAATAATTTGCAAGTGTACCTTGGAGTGTAATGGGTATGTCAAAGAGGTATAGAAACTCAATTAGGGGAAATTATGTCTATTATTTGTATACATTTGTGTAGTGCTTGAGTTCACTTGGTGGGAGATTTAGTGAATGGTGGTGTTTTAGAACTTGAAACTAAGTATCCACTTATAGGGATCCAAACACAACCAAAACAAAACCTTGGAATTAGGAAGATAATTAGACTTGATTACCAATATTTTCATGTTATATTTAAAATGGGGGGGGGTTGGTTGGTTTCAATTGGATAGTTTGGGAGTGTGGTTGGTCATGTATGGTGGTAAACATTTTTGGTGTACCATTAGAGAGAGAGAGAGAGAGAGAGAGAGCGGTAGTGGTGGGGACGGGGTTTCAGTTAGATAATTAGAGAGTATGGTTGGTTATTTATGGTGGTAAACATTTTGTGTGTACCATTGGAGAGAGTGACAGGGAGAGAAGAAGAGAAAGAGAGGTAGAGGGAAGGAAAGAAAGAGGGAGAGATAGAAAGAGGGGGGGATAGAAAGATATAAAGATAACGGTACATAAGAAGTGATATATGTCTATTGTTGCTCGTAGTATAGTGAAATTTAATATAATGTAATCGCTCTATATATGCCTATGTGTACTATATTTCTTATTATTATCTCTAATATAGTGAGCAAGAGACATAGTGAGATAATTACTATATGTTATTATTAAGTTTATTATTCATGCTATATTATTATTATTAATTAATATGCAAATACCTAGAGAGATTTATAGATAGTTCTAATATATAAAACAAGAGATATTGAATACAATTGAGTACGCTACATAGTTATTCCTTCTCCATAATCTCTAGAGTAATGTTCTTCTTCCTAATTGGGTTGTAAGTAGACTAATCTAATATTGATCATAATTATATGAATACTATTTTGTCTTCCTTTATTTGTCACTTGTGCATGTAGGAAATGCAAGAAATGGTAACTATTTTTAGTTTCTTTTTTATACTTCCAACCAAATTCATTAATAATATAGATAATTAGATAGATAGTGTAACATGAATATAAAGCCCCCCTATATTTTAGATGTACTCTTGTTTTTTTTTACTCCATATACATTATGTGGCTTTAATTATCAATTGATAATTTAAATATAATAATTAATATTTATTTGATACTAAAAACATAATATTTACTATCAATTAAAAAATTAAATAAATGATAATTATATATTAAATATTATATTATATACTATATTATAGAAAACATGAATAACAAATAATATAATATGTATTATATCATATTATTTATTGATTGTATAATAGAGTATAACGTAAATATATAAATAATACACACATTCATACATACATACATACATATAATTTAAATGCAAATATAGTATAATAAAATATTTTTATATTATGTATTTATTTTTACAATATTTAATATAAAAAAATAGTTTTATATATCATATTATTTATATATAATATATAATTTGAATATAATTATTAAATAATATATTAACTCCTTTTAATGTATTGAAATAATAATAAAAATAATATGCAAATGTAACTATCTAGATGAGAAAGAATATATTAGATATCTTTAAATACAAAGACATAATCATATTACATACAAATTTTTACAAAATTTATATTTATATTTACCCATTCAAAATGGATCAATATCAAATTTAAACATATAAACTATATCAATGAATAATAAGTAATTGTAATTAAATTAAAATTATAGAATAAAATTGTTAATGATAGTTTCAGACACAATTATACTAATATACTATTCAATACATGAAAATTACAGGGAAAAATCAATAGAAAAGGGCATCACCACTTCACATCTCTTTCGATTAAACCAAGTTACTACTTCAAAAATCAAATGGCACATAAAATACAAGCGTTAATTATTCCATGAGAGATTTTGTTAAAATATTTGCATGTATTAATTATTTAATTATATTAAAAAATACTACAAGAAAAAAGTGAGAGTCGTAATCTTCAAAATGCACATATTTAACTAGCACTTGCGGTAACAAGGTGCAATAATTATGTCAATAAGAAGATATGCTTTGTGTAATAAAAAATTAGCACAATTTCTCTCTAATCACTTAGATCACACATCAAATGCATCATGTTAAGATGACTAATATTTACTCACAAGAAACCCCCAATTACAAAATGAGTAAGATTTAACATGTAATGTAGGCAAAACATGATGTAGAATTCTTGTATGTTTGTATTACTTAAAATTAATTAACAAAGAAAATGAAACATGATAAAATGACTAAGATTCACTCAAAGATGATCCACCAATCAAAAAATTAGTAAGTTATTTAAACATGGTCTACCAAATAAAATAATTGTTAATTTTGTATAAACATAGTGTAATGTGGAAAATGGTGATCAATAGTAGATTACCAAGTTCCGCATACCTTGGAATAAAAAACCCTTAAAAAGGTGAATCCAATTTGCACAACCAAAGGAATGAGGGTGCAAAATTGTGATCTACACAATGGGGGGCTTTTGTGATTCCTTATGTCAATGATATGTAAATCTGATAAATGATTATGAAAAGAAAATGTAATGAACTCACCTTGAAACTAGGAGAAGAGGAGTGGAACTTTATATCTAGGTTTCTAAAAATGCAGAGTTGTCAAAATCTGAAATGGTTCTGGATCTGGCACTTTGATACCTGTAAATTCTAACTGTGAAAATTTCAGATCCAAAAAACTATGTCAAACAAAGTCTACCTTGTCCCAAAATTTTGACCTAGCCCTAGAGACTCCAAGTTTGATGGAATCCATGAAGGATCTACCTCTAGTTCCGTAACTCCCAAAATCAAAATATAAAACTACAAAAACTTGTTCCTACACACCAGAAGAAAGAAAAAAGGTTGTGGGAATGGGATTTCCTTGGTCAATCCCATGTATAGAAATCAACCTTGAATTGAAATAAATGTATTTGAAATAATGTTGACATATAGCATAGATTATATCTAAAGAATAGAGTATAGCATACCATATAGATGCAATTATCTCAAAGTGTGTGATCAAGAATGCTGATACAATAGATTTGACTCGACAAAAAAACCAAAAGAAAATCATGTAAGACAAAAACTCATGTAATAGATGTTGTAATTTTCCATAATGTTGAAATGAAGAAGAGATAAAAGATGAAGACTTGATGGATGAATTTAGATCTCCTTCCTTGATGTCCATCTCCTTTGTTTTGGCTTCAATGGGGGAAAAGAGCTATATCTATGAAAGGAAATTCCTTGTCTTCGTGAGTGGACTTAAATACTTGAATGCTTGATGATCAATGCCTTTAATGATTCTTTCTTGCACCTGAATGTCTTGAATGAACAATAACTTTCTTGATAATACTTGTGCGTGAACCCACAATACTGGGTTACAATTTTTCGGAGGAAGGAATCCGTCCCGAAAAGCATTTTCGGCAAAATAATATTTATCAACTTTCGATAGAAACTAGCTTCAACTTTTGATCGTAAGTACTAAACTTACGATCAAAAGTCCTTAAACAAAGGACTTTCGATCATAAGTAACTTTCGTTCGAAATTTCCTTAGTAACTTTTGATCGAAAGTTACTAAGGAACTTTCAATCGAAAGTCCCTTAGTGATGAGTTTCAATCGAAAGTCATGTATTTAGGGTTATTTTTGGCGGAAGTTTATATCTGCTGAAAGTTGACATGACTTATCAATCGAAAATGCCACCAAAAAGGCCGACGTGACTTTCGATCGAAAGTCAAACTTAACTTTCTATCGAAAGTAAATGACTTTCGATCGAAATGAGGTTAGTATTAACTAAATTTTCCATTTTTGGGCTACGTACTTTCTATCAAAAGTACTTTCGATCAAAATTTAATACTTTTTATCGAAAGTACTTTCAATCAAAATTCAATACTTTCTATCGAAAGTACTTTCGATTGAAAGTCAATACTTTCTATCGAAACTCCCTGGTTTGAGCCATGGTTTCAAGTTTTCAAGAAAGTCTGAGAATTTCATGGCTTCGGGCCTCAAGCGAGCTGATCAAATGGATGAATAAGAAGACATCCTTTTGCATTCAACAAGTACTCAAAACTAGCTTTCAAATGGTTATATATTTGACTATTTTTAAATTTATTATGTATATGGTTTTTGATGTTAAATGAATGTAGGTTTTTTATCAAATATAAACCTCTGAGTTTGACGTTCAATGAAAAATAGTAAAACAAAGAAAAAAAAATTGGAAAAATAATAGTGCCCTCCGTATTCGAGTCTACTTTCTATTTAAAAAATAATAATTGAAATTTGATAAATACACAATAAGTTATAAGCTATGTAATCAAGGTAGGTCAAAATTTTGGTTTAGTCAACTTCAAACATTAATAAAATATGCAATAATAGTGATAATGTTGTCAAACCAATTTCATGCCCTCCATATGGATGTTACAAAACTAAATTCAAAAGAATCGTATCCATATCTATTTTACAAAAAAAGTTATGCTCTATGAAAACAGTGTTACTATTTGAAAATGACGTTTTCAGCACCATACAAGTTTTCGTGGGAGAAAGAAAAAAGTATTCAAATAAATTCAAAAAAAAATAAATAAAAATATATTTAGAAACTAGATAGAAAATCCTAAAAGACTCTAATTTACTTCATCCTCTGATTTTGAGCGGTTCAATGGCAATATGCATCCGAATCTGAAAGTTTTTCTCAAAATGTAGAGTTTAGTGTCCGTTCAGGCTAAAAAGTGTAACCCACTATTGTGGGTTCACCCTTGCATGAAGATGAGATGTGAAAATGAGAGGAAGAAGTCTCCTTTGATACACATTTCGGGGCTCAAATTTTGTAAGGCAAACCTCAATTAAGCTCCTATGAGAAACACCCCCACATAGGGCTCGTAGCACACTAAAAAGAAAAGCCCTAGGACAAGCCTAACATGGTTCAACCTTGTCTAGGAAAAGACTAACTTGAGTTGACCTTGTCAAGGCATACATTTTTAATGTTTTCCTAGGACCTAGTGTTGTGTGCCAAGAAGGGGATTTGAAAACCTCAATCTACCAGGAAATTAGGGCAAATCTCAAAATCCAAAAATGTATGTAAAGGACCTTAGTGGAAAATGAATTATGTGAATGGCTGGAATGGAAAATTATGTATAGAAATTGTATCCAACCTTGTGTTTGGAGGAGGAGGACCTATATTTGAATTAAGTATGTCTTTAGGTATAATATGAGGTCCTGCCATAACAAAAATAATGGTTTGGCTAAAAATGGTCCCCAAATGTACACAAATTAAGTGCTTACTTTTTAGGATGATACATTTAGCCCCTAGTTTAGTGGAAGTATGATACAAGCTCATGCTCATAGTAAAGGAAGATATAGAAGAAATAATTATGAGAGAACGATGATAGGTGAATTGCAAAGAGATAAGACATCACTAAGTTTAAGGACATAAACCAAGGATCTTAACTCTACGTCGATGCACAAGGGTGTGAAAATGAAAAGACAAATCAAAGATAAAAGACACCGAAGGGTGTAGTACTAAAATAAAACTCCAAATCAACTAGTGAAGAGACCTCGATCAAAAATGTCTCATCCACTAATATCATGTCTGGAAAGCTATTACAAGAGCACAAGTGATCATATAGAAAGAAGCATCACCAAATATGATACAAACTCCATATTCTAATCTACTAGCATAGCCATGAGAGAGAGAGCATGAATCCAATAGACTATCAAATTGTGTTATGCTTAGTTGATCCATGGGGAGAGAAGAGAAAGGAGGGAGAATTGATGGTCTAGCAAATTTTATTATGCTAGTCAATTCTAACTTAGAAAATTTGCACACAATGTGGATTGTGGGGACCAGTCTTATGGAAACCATCATCTCCATGTGGATCCATGTCTAGGGATTAGTCTTATGAAAATTATGTATGAATCCATGTTAATGGATTAGTCTTGTGTAAATTTTGTATGAATCCCTATCTCAGGATTAGTCATATAAATTTCATATGAATCTATGTTTAGGAATTAGTCTTTATAAAAATTTCAATGTGAATCCATGAAAATTAATCAGTCTATGGATCAATGAACAAAAATTGCATGTAATGTACAAGGGAGACCCTATGTATTCCCCCCTCCTTATGATGGAGATGTAGGAGACATAATATAAGAAAACTGGGTGAACCCACAATAGTGGGTTACACTTTTTTGCCTAAATAGACACTGAACTCTACATTTTGAAAAAAACTTTCAAATTCAAATACATATTTTAAACCGTTTGAAATCAGAAGATGAAGTAAATTAGAGTATTTTAGGATTTTCTGTCTAGATTCTAAATATATATTTTTATGTTTATTTTAAATTTATTTGAATAGTTTTTTCTTTCCCCCACAAAAACTCGTATGTTGCTGAAAACGTCATTTTCAAAGAGTTACATTGTTTTCATAAAGCATAACTTTTTTTCTAAAATAGATATCAATGTGATTCTTTTGAAATTAGTTTTGTAACATCCATATGAAGGGCATGCAATTGGTTTGATGACAGTATCATGATTATTTCATATTTTATTAACTTTTGAAGTTGACTAAATTGTAATTTTGACATACCTTGACTACATAGCTTATAACTTGTCATGTATTTTTCCAATTTTTTTATTTTTTTTTTTGATAGAAAGATAACTTAAATACCTAGGGCATAGATTTTTTTAGAATTTTTTTCTCTCATTTACTATTTTTCCATAAGCACCAAACTTAGAGGTAGACATACAGTGAAATATCTATGTTTAGTAAAACTAAAAATACAAAGTCATAATAAAACTAATATATATTAACATTATAATCATTGGAAAGATTGTCCTCAATAGTACCTTACTAAATAGATAGGTTTTTCAAATGGATTCATTTGATCTCCCAAAAGATAAATTTAAAGCGATTTTTTGTCAGCATTTTAATAGGTGCGAAGGAGACTCCATTGCAGGTATGAATGAGGAGTATAGATGTTATATCAATGTTTTTTTCATCTAAGAGGCTTTGAGCTAACCATTTGTAATTAATTCCTTCAAATGGAACCTTTCAAGGCTTAAAAAACCATATTTTATTAAAAATGTGTTATTTCAGAAAAAATCAGCATGTCTAAAAAAGTGTAACCCACTATTGTGGGGTCACCCAACTTGAACAAAGGATACCTACTTCCAACAACAAGAAGATATACTTCAAACAACAATGCATGCCATGAAATTAGCTGAGAGTGGTGACCCTTATGAGCTAAGAAAATAGATAATCATGAAAGGATATTCTTCTTGTGGGAAGAGACCCTCAAAAGGAAGAGATCATGCAAGGGGAAGATTATGTTCCCTCTACTGAGATTAAGAGAACCCCCAAATCTAAAACTAGGACCAGGGGTAAAGGTAAGGTTAAGGATACAGACTTGGAAGAGGAAGATTATGCCCCCTCTATTAAGATTAAGAGAACCCCAAAATCCAAAACTAGGGCTAGGTGGATAACGAAGGGGAAGGATAGGAATATGGGTTCTCCCATCTATGTCACTAGTAAATTCATGGGTAGAGGTGAGTTCAAGTTTCCTTCCCCCTCTTATGATAGCGAAGTTGCTAAATGCAAAAAAAATAAGATCATAAAAGGGAAGTGTAAGGAATTAGTAGTGGAACTCCAAGTTGATCCATCCCCTATTTCAAGTGGTACTCTTTCACCTCGAACTGTCTCACACAATTATGGTGGTTCTAAGTGTCCCATGGAGCTCAAAGTTTATTCCCACCACTTCAAGCTGGATCCTGGATATTATTGTGATATACTGGGTATGGTGAGAGATAACACCATTAATTTATTTTCTGTATTTAAATGGTTGTTCCATGAAATAAAAGAAATGCATATTATACAAAGATATTTGGGTAGAAAATTGGAAGTAATGGAGTCCTCTATAGGTGGTAAAATACAAGGCCATACCATTGTATATACTTCTAGTGTGGGCATTACCCCAGGGAAAAATCTATGGTCAGAAGAGGAGAAGAAATCAACAGTGGATGGACTCAGTAAGACCTTGGAAAATTTTGAAAAATGAAAAGGGAACATAAGAAAAAAATATCTTAGGTTGAGGAGAAGTTAAAAGTGTGAAGGACATTCTCTAGACTATCATGAACTAGATCCAAATGAGTGTAAAGAAAACAATGGAAATTATGAGCAAGCTAGTGGATACTCTAGAAAAATCAAACCAGAGAGGCTGATGATTGAGCTGGGTGTTGACAAAGAAAAAGGACAAGAAGCTTCTGGACCGAGCAAGAAGAACAAGGCCAATCTGCAAAGAAAGGTCAATAATTCCCCTCTAAAGTTGAAGGATGTTAAAAAAGCAGCAAGTTAGATATGACTCAACTACAGGTGGAGGTCACAAAAGTTCTCAAGAATTTGACTTAGTCTATCCCCTTTTATCCTAGTTTTTCTTGTTGTGTTTTCTTTAGGCTATCTATTTGTTGGCTTTTGGTTACCAATTTTTCTATATATCTTTAGCGTGGCCTATTTTTTTTTGCATATGGTGCCTTGTTTTGACTAATGGAGCATATTGATATATCTATACTCTTATTTTGTTCAAGGGTTTCAGATCCCTTCAAAACCTTATTTTGTACTGTAATCAAAAAATATTAAAATTATATTAATAAAGTTCAAAGTTATATCTTATCTATTATTTCAAATTATCTAAGTTAATAAGAATTATAATTAATCAACTACAAGATTTATTCAATTCATAATTTAAGATCAACAACTTGTTCAAAGGTTAAGAAGGGAGCCGGAGAACGACAGTGAGAAATGGAAGAAGCGAATGAAAGTCTAGAACGCCTAGAAAAATCACACCAAGAGAGGTTGATGATTGAGATGGATGCTGACAAAGAAAAAGGACAAGAAGCTTCTGGACCAAGCAAGAGGAACAAGGCCAATCTCCAAAGAAAGGTCAATAATTCCCCTCTAAAATTGAAGGATGTTAAAAAGGCAGCAAGTTAGATATGACTCAACTACAGGTGGAGGTCACAAAAGTTCTCAAGAATTTGGCTTAGTCTATTCCCTTTTCTCCTAGTTTTTCTTGTTGTGTTTGCTTTAAGCTATCTATTTGTTGGCTTTTGGTTACCATTTTTTCTATATATCTTTAGGGTGGCCTTTTTTTTTTTTGCATATGGTGCCTTGTTTTGACTAATGGAACAAAGTTTAAGAAGAGAACCAGAGAACGACAGTGAGAAATGGAAGAAGTGAATGAAAGTCTAGAACACCTTACAAAAAGGGGATATCACTACTTTTATTGAAAGACTCCATGGTTGCAGAAAGGAAATCACCAAAATCTTTGTCAAAACCTGGAAGGATGGGATGGTGGAGATTGAGGGAAATTCATTCACCGTTATAGGGGAGGTAATATCTATGGTCACCGGCATTCCCATTGCCGAGAAAAAATTCTACAGAGACCAAAAACTTTCTAACACTGTGGTCAAAAAGTTTGTGAGGGACGACAAGGAGACGAATGCCATAGTCAAGGTGGGTACCTACTACATTCTTGGGAGCTTGAAGATGATTTGTCAGTTTGTTCTGAAGGCCCTCATATTCTATGTCACCCTGGATACTAGGTTTGATAGAATCTGCACCTATCATTTCATCTTGTTGAATCATTTTAGGCATGGTTTTAAGATTTCCATTCCTTTTTATCTCTTCTCTTCTATGAATAAGAATATCACTGGTTTTAGAGATAAGAAAATTGCTAATCTCGTCCTGCACGAAGGATTGCTTCTATTATTATATGAATTCTTTAAAGCCCAAATCTTGGGCAAGGAAATAGGGGATAGTAAGGCTATCAGTGAGGACTCCAAGTCAGATTATGTGCCTTTGAGTACTTCAGTGGGAAAACTTTCAGATGATGGTGAGGAAGTCGAATATAAGAAACAGAACAAGGGATCCCCTTCTAAGAAGCATCCCCTGAATGCCGTCAAAATTGAAAAACTCTCTAAAAAATAGGATAGGAAGGAGTTTCACTTGGAGGAAGAGTAAAATGACAAGGAGGAAGAAATGGATACAGAGGATGATGAGGGTAATCCCAATAAGGAAGAAGCTGACATGCAAGAATAGGGCAATGAGGAAAACCCCAATTCTATGTTGGACCTCTTGGGTCACCTGTCGGTTAATCGTACAATCAGTGAGGATAAAACCCACCCTCCTTAATCCCCTACTGGTAATAATTCAAAGAAGCATGACCCTGTTATAGAAGAGAATGAAGTGCAGGGCACTAACCAGTCACCTATAAGGATAGAGGAAACAAAAGATGCCTCGGGGGGGAGTATAATAGTTAGGAAACTGGGAAAGGTAAAAAGGTCCAGAGAAATTTCAATATCAACACAGTGCGTATGGGAATCATTAGGGAGTCTATCTACCCTCAGATTCTGGAGGACAAGGAAGGAAAAGTCCATAAGGAAGAATTGATAGACCCAGCACTGGTTGTACTAAGTGATAAAGCTAGGGAGATGGACATGGATTTCATCAACAACACCAAGAATAGCATGTTGGATCAGTTTAGATCTTTCAAATGGCTCTACCACAAGATTGAGGATCTCAAAGAAAAAATTCAGGGCAAGGACAACAAGGAAAACACTACAAAGAAAAAGCTAAACTTGGAAACTAGGGTCCAGTACCTAAAATCCAAAATGATAAGCCTTGAAAAAACCCTTAAGGGTGTTGCTGAGAAAAATTTTAATATCCTCAAAATGTCCAATGAGAACCTGAAGCTGTTAATCAAAAAGATGGAAGAAAAAATGGAAACTATGGCTGTTCAAAGGATAAGGGAGGATGAGAACGAGCCCACTGAAGGACCAGGAAAAAGAACCAGGGCAAGAACCAGGAAAAATAGGGTGAAAATTGATCCCCAAGGATCCCGAGTTCAGAATGTGAAAGACATTGTTCAACTGATGGAGGCCCTCGAAAGCAACGTCGCTGTCATGATCAGGAGCTTGGCATAACTGGTTATGGTGCCCTTCTTTTAGGCCCTGTTTTGACTTCTTTTTTTTTCTCTTGTTCGGCCCTGTAGTGGCATGTTCCTTGCTACTTTGAACTGCTTTACTCTGCTTGGTTTTCATGCTTTTCATTTGATTATACTCTATTGTGGGTTTCAGGATCCTTGTAAAACCTGTTTTACTTAATCCAAAACAACTTGTTTAGTCATCTATTAAAGTATGCATTTATTATAAACTAAGTGTGTTTGTTTTTTCCATCATGTCAACTATTTACATAACTTATGGCTCAATTGAGTTCTCACCTTCACTTTTCAATGCACTCATAAATTTCTAAGTCTCACTAATAATATTAGTACCTCAATATAAATAATAGATAATAAATAAGTATTTTGATTGTCTCAATCAAAGTTTTTCGTATCTCTAATAATTAAGTTCATGCAAAAATTAGGATGTGACAAAATACATGATAATAGCTTAGATTAAGAAGCCACCTTGAGGAGGAAAACCTCTAAATATTTCTATTAAAAATACAAGTGCAAATCTGATGATCAAAAAGGCTCATTAACTTCTATATATAAGGTGCCAACAAGAAGTTGAGTCCACTTTTTGGCCAAAAAGTGGAAATATTTTCCCTTTTTTAAAAAAATGCATTCCAATTGACCTAAAAATTTGAAGCACTTCAAGTTGAATATTTAAAAAAGTCAGTAATGAGAAATATAAAATTGAAAGTCTAGTTTCTGAATATGTAATTTATATTAATATCCAGATAATAAAAATTAAATTTCACTGTGTGTTTCCAGAAACCACTATTTAAAAGTCACTTTTTCAAGACCTTCCATGCACATGTACGGAAACCATAATTTGACCTAAATGAAAGTATTTGTTTGAGTCCTTTTGGGATATGATTTTTGAGATGCATAAGATTGATGAGCATATTTTTTGTGATTTTTTTTAATATATTTTTCCTACTATTTTTTTATTGGGTGTGATTTATGTTTTGAAAACCCCTCATGTACAACAAACATAAGTTGACCTAAACTCATCATTTTTAAAATTTTATTTTTTTTTCAAAGTGGAAATAATTTTCTGTAGTTTGTTGTCATATA
This sequence comes from Chamaecyparis obtusa, assembly GCA_027943335.1. Classification (NCBI taxonomy): domain Eukaryota; kingdom Viridiplantae; phylum Streptophyta; class Pinopsida; order Cupressales; family Cupressaceae; genus Chamaecyparis; species Chamaecyparis obtusa. The sequence continues at coordinate 286,616 of BSBK01001557.1, forward strand.
ATTTTTTTTCAAGAAATGTGAAAAAATTAAAGTTATTATAAAAGTAAGAAAACCTATTATTTCACGCTTATGTAGTTGTTTTATTAGAAATTATTTAAAAATAGAAAAATTAGTCCAACTAAATCAAAATTTTATATTTTAAATTTATGCAATCATTTCTATAATGGATTTTAATTTTGTGAGAAAATTCCACAAAAAACATCTTCCACCAAAAGTGGGTTTTGCACGCAAAATGTTCCCCTAGAAGTGGACTCGACTTCTTGCACTTACACTACCCCACTTATGGGTAGAATAACACTCACCTAGCCAACTTAGATAATCACATAAAATAATTAGGTGAACCAAAATAATTATAATATGACTTGATTAAGAGTTAAGGTAGCCACAAATTGACTATTCATAATCTTATGTATACTCTAAGATTAAGGGCATAACAATGAAGAAACTTGAGAGGAGGATCTACAGAAGACTATGAAGGGAAAGGTGACTAAACATGAGTGGTAGAATAAGGAGAAGAATGAAGAGATGAACCAAATGGTTTCTCCCTTTCCTAACAATTCTCCAACTATTAGAAACTACATCTCTGTAAAATGTAGGTTTATCTATGGAAGATGGATTTGAAACTCTTTTGGAGGCATAAGAAGAGGGAATGCGTCTAGATTATACAAAAGAATTAGAAGAGTCCAAATGAGGAGAAAATGATTGAGAAGAAGATGGTTTGAGGAGATTGCAAGGAGATAAGAGTGTATTTCTACTTGGCAAATACTTTATTGAAATCAAATTCTAAACAAACCCTAGGATGAAATCTTAGGGTAGAAAATTCATTAGCATTTTTTTTCCACCAAATTACCCTATCAAGTTGGGCTATAATATATCTCAAAAATTTATGGAATACTAAGTTTAAATAAGAAAATTCTACCTTGTCAACAAAATGGAACATTGGGATGGAATATAATATTATAAGATTAAGGATAGCATTGGGGAGAAAATTGAAGAGCTTCGTAATTCAATTCCCTCCAAGGAGAAGAAGAAGAAGATGAAAGAGATCATGTTCATCATGTAGCCAATGTTAAAAATAATCAACTGACCTCAAGAGAAAACTGAATGAAATTATAGATTTCAACAAAGATATGATGGCCAAAACATCTAGCTCTTTTAGGTACTTCAAGATGAACTTGAGCACAATAGTCTAAAAGAAGGGTAAAGGAAATGGCTACTAATCTGACACCTCAGATCCCTATTGTGTCAGCTCCTACCTAGGGGAATAAAAAAAAAAGACTCCTTCTTGAACCTTATGAAGGAGCTCAACCAAGATTGGAAGGAAGTTAAGGCCCCTTCCCTATAGTCTCTTGTTGTGGTGTTTTGTCTTTTTTCTCTGGGTCCTTTCTTTTTGCTGCTATTTTCTTGTGTTATTTGTTGGGTTTTTTTCTAGGTGGTATGAATGCTTGTCATTCCCCATCTCTTCTTCCTTTTGGCTTGATGTAAGGGTTTGAGCCCCCTCCTTATTTATCTAATCAGAAAAAACTTGTCCACATATAACCCCAAGTGGCATAATATCACCCTGGACTTAAACATAGATGATATATAGCCTTTCTCTGATCCCCTTATATTTTTTAAGTTCCTTTAAGTCTTATTTTTTCAATTCCTTTTTGGCCAATTTATAGAAATCTATGTTAATAGTACCCACTTTAGAAAAATAAATAATAGCTTGATTTTGTCATTTTACTCTAATGTCTGAATTATATCATCTATGCACTGAAATTCTAAGTATTTACCTTATTATTTGTGTTGTTCTTTAAAGCTTTTTTGGTTCATTTCTCCGTTGTTTTCATTTCCAAAATTATGGCTAGAAAATTTAATTTTGCCATAATTATTTATAAATTGGTGATCTCTAAATACTTTATATCAACTAAGATTTGTTAATGTAATGTGACATATTTTTTCATATTTTTTCCTTCTTTATCTACCTAGTCACTTCCTTTAATTACATCAAGATACAACACCAATAACTAATTAAAAATTTAATCTTTTAAAAACTAATAAAAAAATAAACTTTCTTTTCACAACCCTTATCCTTAACTCTTTTTTTTCCAACTATTTTTCAATATTTAATTGTTTTCCCTTCTCCTAATGCATTCAACTATCCACTACTACTACATTCAAAACTCTATTACTCATCATCTCTTACTTTTAGATTGAAGAGCCCAGCTCCTTACTCTAATTTTCTTCCACCAAACTCTAACAACGTTCAGTTTTTCACTCTTGTTAACATCACTACATAAATTTTTATCCTTTTCTGAAGGAATGAAAGTATTTACATAGTGGACCATGCCCACCGAAAAGCTGTCCCATCCGGCAATCTCTTTTATTATAAATTTATTACATTACAGACAAATTTCCAGCAACCATCTTTTATTTCTAATAATTCTATGCACAATGGAAACATGGAATTTGTCCTTGTACACCTCATAGCCTCCACCTTTCAAATTCAATGCATTTAGTCGCTGAAACTTTTTAGTACAGCATCACAAAATGGATACAAAGTCAAAAACCAGATTCTGATGATGGTGATAGACTATCCATTTCCACCCACTAAGCAGATTGCATTCAACTGAGTAAAAAAAGAAATTAACGAATGATATTTTCCTCAATTTAGCTAGGCTCTACAGTGTGGGGTGAGGCGTTTCAGAAGGGACATGGCTTTCTTCTTCACTCGAGATAAACCCGTGGACGCCGCCATTTGCAGGGCCGGAATGACGATCTCCGCCAATCGTTTCTCCATGTCCTCCCCACCGCTGCGACACATGGCCGACATCGCTGCAATTGAATTCTCCTTTTCTTTGTCCGATCCAACCCTAATCAAATCGGCCAAAGCCGGAATGACTGCTTCGTCACTGCTCATGACCTCCTCCAATCCTTTTGCGCAGCCAGAAAGAAGGGAGAGCAGAGCAAGAGCATCAGATATCGCGCTCTCTCTCCCCTCCTCATCTTCCCCTCTTTTCACAATCATACCCACAAGCATACCCACTACACCAGCCTTCAAAATGGCGGCCTTGTTGCCGTCGCAGATTGAAAGATTAAACAGAGCCGTCACGGCGTCCTTTTTACCTCTAGTTTTTCCTTCCTGAAGAAGTGTCACCAGCGCAGGAATGGCCGCAGGCTTGGCGCCAATGGCGACCTTGTAATCGTCCACCACAGAGAGACTAAAAATCAAGGCGGCGGCGTTCTCTCGAGCAACCATAGTGCCGCCCTGTTGCACCACTCCCACAATGGAATCCACTGCGCCAGAAGCCGCCATTATGAGAGCCTTATTGTTGTCGTTGATGGAAAGATTCAGAAGCGCAGTAACAGCATTTTCCTGAGCCTTCGAATCCGAAGAAGAAGATAAGAGAGGGACTAAAAAAGGGATGGCCCCTGCCTCAGCTATGCACTTCCGAAATTTCGTCGCGCGCTTGGCAAGGAGCCGAAGTTCGTAAGCGGCCTGCGTCTTTACCTGGACAGAGCCCGCGGCGAGCTTTCCGACCAAAAAGGCGGCGGTCATTTTGACGGCGTCTTCTTCTGCAGTGGCGGCGTTTGTGAGATGAAAGGGCACGTTGTGACGGTCGCACCACTGGCTAACGAGGCTCCGGAGCGCGTAATTGGGAATTAGGGCAGGATTGCGCGGAAGCTTCTGGCCGGTGAGCGGACAAGTGTTGTGGCCCGAATCCAGCCATTCGGAGATAGAAACCCGGTCGTAAGTGTGTCCGGACGGCAGAATTACCGGATCCCGCATCAGATCCAGCGAAATCGGGCACTTCAATTCCTCAGGAACATTGGCGTAATAGGCACGATCCTGATCCTTTCCCTTAAAACAGCCAGTTCTGTTGTCCGATCCAGCCGCATCCTTGAAGGTGGGAGAACAGGGCACGAGCTCACAATCCTTCTCTTCTGCTTCGTCGTCTGCGCTTTCGAATAATACCGATTTGGAATAAACAACCAGGCCGATCAAGCTCCGTAATCTGTCCATGGCATAAGCTGCAGCATCCGTACCAGCCTGCAGTGCGATTTGGTCCTGCAGTTTCCTGATCTCGTTTCTGCATTTGGGCAAACTGTCGAGACCGAGTCTGAAGAACAGGTCTCTGAGCTTCTCCACATCCGGCGGCGCGCCCTTATCCTTCTTCTCCAGTCTTCCCACGGCCTCCTCCAACTCACGTACCAGGTTCGAATCCTCCTCGTCCCGCTCGGGAACATTTCTTGCATGTATCCTTACCAGTTCAACGTGCTCCAGAACCTCCCTCGAAACGGCTAGTAACTCAAGCGGTAATATCTCGAGCGCCTTGGCCATGTCCCTTGTGATTTCCTGCAACCGCCGTGACACAGAGCCTGCCTCCATGATATCCCACACAAAGCTGATTGTCCTGTCCTTCAGTAATTCTTTCGTCTTGCGCATCACCGTTAGGAGCGCTCTCAGACTCGCCATCGCTGAAGGAGGTATGACGGCTTCTTTGTCGTTGAGCTCATGGAAGAGCAGAGAGAGGAGGTTTATTCTTCGACTGATGCAGGCCACATGCTGGGTATGATTCCATAGTTTTGGTTTCTCTAACAGATCCAGTTCCCTGGAAGCGAGGAGCAGGGATCGAATTAGACACGTGGATGCTTGATTCGTGAGATGGGGACTCGAGACCTGCGCAGGCAATTTGATTTCCCCCAATTTCTCCAGAAGAGGAAGCCTCGCGGATCTATGTTTTGTGTCCATTGTAGTAATCTTACAAACAATTGGGGTTTCTGCCGTATATAGACAAAGCCCTGCTGGAAATTGACCGAGTATTATGAGCCTTGTCTACGTAGGCTGCGTCAATCCCGTGTTTTAAAAGTTCATGGGACTGGAACGACTTCATTGACTTAATTATGCATCTACAAATGTAAATCTTAAAAAATTATGCAATGACTTCATTGACTCGGGTGTATGCGCACATGTAAATGTAGACTAATATCGATATGACAGTGTACTCGTTAAATAAGATTCCTTCGTATTAAATGCAAAAGTAAGGAGTCCTCGCCTCTCGAAACGTCTAAATAGCAAAACTAAAATGTATTTCTTACTAAGGGGATACTTCAAAAAAAATTCATCATTGTCTTTATAAAACTTACCTTTTCTTATTAAGGGGGTATTTTAAAAAAAAATCATCATTATCTTTATAAAATTTATGTGATCTCTTTATTATAGAAAAATAAAATTGTCTTAAAAGATAAATAAAAATTATGCGAAAATGAATGATTGTCTTTCTGTTTTTTCATTACTTTAAAATAGATAAAAATCTAATTTGAAGAGGTAGTGTAGTTTGTTCCATAAATCTAATCTGAAAAGGTAGCCTAGTTTGGTCCATATAAATTCTAAGGTCAATTCTCTTTGCTTTGATTAACCTGGTTGTTCGGTTGGTTTGAGCCTCATTGGTAGCTTTCATAGGACTAGTTTTACCTCAACTCGCCTTCATGTACCCCAACTTGACAAAAAGTAAGTCCAGCGTAAGATGTAGGTGGAAGAGTCCTAATTGTACTAAACGGAATGGGACCTCCGGATTCCATAAAAAAGAAAAAATGCAAAAGATGCAAGAAAATTTTATATTTAATAGTTAATTTTGGTGTTCATTTTTTTTTTAATTTTTCAATCATATTTTAAACTATAAATGTTAACCATTTGTATGATTATATATAGTCTTTACTCATCTTTAAACATGTTAAGCTAAAAAATAAATAAAGAGTTAATTATTATATTGTAAAATATATGAGGAATGATTGATTTTTTATAAAAATTATTTTTTATTAAATTGAGCGTTTATTTTGAATAGTTTTCTTTGATAAATGTTATTTTATTGCCTTTTTTATTTATTCTATTATATTTCAAATTGGATATGCAGTATTTCTATTGTATAAATTAAACATGCCTCTTTTTCTTAATATATAATTGATCATTATTATTATATGAAATTTTTATGAGAAGGCTCAATCTATCAACTAAAATTTAATGCAATTAGTCTCTTATCATTCCTAATTGATTTGAAGTTCATTTCATCTAAATTTAAATTTGGACATGGTGGTTGAGAATAGAGTCACAATCACTTGTGACATGTTTACCATCATAAAAAAATATAAATTTTTTCTAGATTCTTTTTCTTTCATTTCTTTATAACTACAAGTCTTGTGTATTTTTCTTTAGAGTGTAGAAGGTGTGATGGAAAGATTAAAAAATATTTAAACGTTGTTATTAAAGTGATGTGACTAATAAAAAAATCTAAGAATTTGAAGCACATTTTTTCATAAATTAATCAAATTTGCTTTCATATAAGTTTCATGTTGAGGCCCTGAATTTTACAATGGTTAGAAAATAGATTATAAATGTATTTAAGAGGATATTAATAAGACTCATATTTTGGGATTTTTACTTAAATTTCTATTTTTAAAATTAAATGATAATTTATTTATATTTTTACGTTAAATGCATCTTAAAAATGGTAGAAAGGGGAAAAGCATACGACGTGGTGATGATAAATAAAAACTCTCGAAATTTTCCTTAAGTTGATAGACATTTACATGTTGAAGAACATGATCTAATACTTATATTATTTAACAACAAATATTTCTTGAATTAAAAAAAGTACATAATCATATGTGATGGTATATTAATTTTGTGTTTATTTTCTTATAATCATATGATTTATTTTAGTTATACACATAAATCCTCTTATAAATTAGTATAGAAAAATAATTTCACACATGTAGTTCTATTCATTTGGTATCAAAACTTGATAACCTTAGATTCTAGGTGTTGGGGACAAGGATTTTAAATAGTAATCTTAGATTGAATAGGAGCTTATGCAAAAAAATATTACGTTGTAAGAAAAATGAGATGGACATCAAGAATAGAGATGGAGAAGTTAGTAAGAAATGAATTTAGGATTTGGAAGTTCAAGATAGGGGATATGCTTATGGATAGAGATCTATGGGTTGTAGTGTTTAGATCCAAACTAGACAAAGTAAAACAAGAAAATTAATATATATTGGGTTTAAAAGATATGATTATTATTAGACTATATATCTCCAATTTTGTATTGTTTGAAAATTTAGGATTTGGAAGTTCAAGATAGGGGATATGCTTATGGATAGAGATCTATGGGTTGTAGTGTTTAGATCCAAACTAGACAAAGTAAAACAAGAAAATTAATATATATTGGGTTTAAAAGATATGATTATTATTAGACTATATATCTCCAATTTTGTATTGTTTGAAAATATATAAAATGTTGGTGTAAGGTTAAGTTTTACTTAGATAACTGACATAAAATATTGGTAGATATTCATTACATACTATTTAATACTATTTAGTGAATTTAATTTTTTGGTTAAGATAATTAGTTGATAGTTGATCAAACTTCACACCTTTTTTTTATAGATTCGGGGTGTTTGTAAATTTTTTACTATCTCAATACAGTTATTTGTTCACTGGTGAAATAACATTATGACCCCAAAAAGTAAGGTTGAGAACCAGATGCCCTCTATGGGCCAAGGAAACAATTAAAATTAGAGGGATAAAGACAAACCCTTTTAAAGAGAATAACCACTAGAACCTAGAACAGAGAAGACCATGAGAGAAAAGGCAATTGGCACCATCACCTCGCGGAGAAACACCATGTCCAGCAAGGAAAAAGATCCTACCCAAACCACCACAACTCCCCCATAGCTCTAAATATAAACAAGCTTTGGCCCATTAGCCCAGAACTACGACTCCTCATCAACATGTTCCCTTAGACCCAGCCATAGAAAAAACCTCCAAGCACAACCCAAACAACTAGGCACAAATAGAGTAGTGTTCAAGTCAGGCACCTCGAGCAACAAACTAGGCACAAGATAGAAAGTCGTGCACACCCACCAAACATTGGCCATAAGGGAACCCGGGGATGAGTAGGACAAGCAAACACCCATGACGTTGTACCCTCGAAAGAAACACCAAACACCAGGTAGTCCATCCTCCATAGAATCATCCATGACAGCACTAGTAGACCCCCCGAGACCAAAGAATAGTAGGAAAAGCCACTCCAGATCTAACAAAAAATACTCCAGTACAGTGAAAATGCTTCACAGAAATGGTGAAAGATAGCACCCGCTTGCACATTAAGGAAAAAAAATATCCCCACACCATCGTCCTTGTTGTCAGAATCCCCATTAGAGGAGTCTGGAACCTCTCCCCTACCGACTAAAACTCTCAACTGACTACTCCCTTTGCCACTCTCACCCATTCAAACTTGTTTGGAAAAGTCGCATATAAATTTATACTCTGCTATTATCTCTTTCATTATTTTAAATAGTGGAAATTGTCTTTGTAAAAAGTTATGTAATAGTGTACATCTTTCAAGCTCTTTTTTCTTTCCTTTTTCCATTTTATTTTTTATATTTCAAATTTGTTTTAGCTAGTATTCAAGATCGACATGTATATTATCATAAAACATAGAATTGTTCAATTTCAAATGTTTTCGACTAGGGGTCAAGGATTCAAAAGTATAATTTTCTCAATGTCACATTGACATATTCTTATCCTCATCTTTTATAGTGTTAGGATTTTACATTCAATGAATTGATGAATTCATCAAAAATTATTCAACTTCAACAACAAATCAAAGACTCGTTAATTATTGACTAAATTATTTCATCTCGCTTATACTGTATGGTGCAAAACCTAAGGCCGCTACTCATAATCTCCACCTATCCTTCTGTGCAGTTGGACAGTGTAGTTGGACAGAAGGGAGAGTAGAGCAAGAGCATCAGCTATTACATTCTCCCTCCTGTACTTCAAGTGATGCAAGCCACATGCCAAGTATTATTTCATACTTTTCATTTCCTGAACAGTTCTAATTCTTTGAAAGCGATAATTAAAGACAGAAAGGGACATAGATACTTGATTTGTGAGGATATAGTTACTCTCTATACAAAATAGTATCATTATATACATTCGTACAAAAATTCAATTTTACATATCATGATATATTTTCACATGATTTTTACTGGTCTGATCCTCATAATCTGCTTTCACAATACTGAAAAAATAAAAAATAATAAAAATACATCGAATTATGCTGATTTGTATTTTTTTATAATTGTACCAATTTGTATAAAGAATAACCAGAATTATTTCTAAGATGGAGACTCAAGACCCGTGCAGGTAATTTGATGCACTCTGATTTCACCGAATCTCTCTAGTAGAGGAAGCCTCATAGCGTTATTTTTTTCAATTGCAGCGTTATTACTCCTGCTGGAGATTCCTGGCTATGTAGACAACTCCGTACTGGAATATGATGGAAGAGTTTACTAAACCAATGCCGACCATTTAGCTTTAAAGCCCACACTGTTTGCGCGTCAAATTTACAGTTAAATAGCCAATGCATTCATTGCACCGACTATTTTGACTAGATATTATTAAGGTGTACGGTATGGTATATAAGTCGAATGCGTCAATGTTGTAGGTGACTTCATTTACTGGCTTGTATATACGCGTGTAAATTCTAAGCCAAAGTTGTAATTTCAATGTCCTGGTTAAATAAGATTATTTTATATTAGATAATATTAGACTCATTAAGACTTAATTTAAATATTGAATGAGAGTAGATTGTATTGACGGAGTTGTTTTTCTTTGTAATATTGATTCAAAGGAGATTATATTGACCTAATCTTCCATCACTCACGTTTTTATTTGGACGGTGCAAATGTAAGAGGGGTAGGAAAGAGATTTATACATGTATTCCACTCAAATAATAATAATAGAGATTACATTAATATTTCAGGATTCTTCATTATATTATTTATATTTAAATTATAATATATTTATAGCTTGAAAATGTGTGAGATGGATTTTTTTTTACACTATTTTTAAATGAAATAATAAAAGTATAAGTCTATGTTTCTTTTTGGGCACAGGCGTGTCCACTATTATTAATCTAGTTAATTGACAATTAAGGCATATCAGTGTATTTTAAGAGAGGAATGCATGCATCTATTCTGCTCTCATAGAAATGTTAGACAATATTTAGGAACATTAGATTTCTGATATAAAAATTAGAAGTGATTGGGATCACACATCAAATAAGATTACATGTTCAAACTTCACCACTTGATTAAGGGGAAATAAATAGATGCTTTACTAATATTAGAACAATTGACTTCTTAATTCTAGTTGATTCTCTTAGTAAATTGAAACATGCTTCTATAGTTCTTCACATGCTAGACCTAGTGCAAGGTCTAGGAATGGTACTCATTGTCTTTACTACATAATTTTCATATCATATCATTTCTCATTTTCTATGGGATGATGGTAAAAAAAAATTAGAATGTTGAAACAAACAATCCTTTCCTTCTATTCTCTTGGACCTAGGATTTTTGAGTTTATGTTTTCCTTCTATTCTATTGGAACTCTTTAATTTTCCTATCAAATAACCTTTAAGAAGGTGTAGAATTATGAGACATTTGAGAATATATAAAATCATTAGAATACTAAAACTAGTGTTTGATAATTGGTTATATGATATTACTAATTTTATGCTAGATATGAAATATACTACAAATTCATCTATACTTTATATCAATAATTAGTTGTCTCCTTTCAATGGTGATAGTATAGGCAATGATTGTGTTTCTACATTGATTCCTCATATGTTATATTAGGAAGTTCTATATGCCACTATACAATGTTATTTCTTTTGATGACCCTCCCTCCTATAATATTTTTACCTCTAAGAATTGTTCCTATATGTCTTAATGAGCCTATGTTTATGTATTTTTCTCATCATTTTAATATGGCTTATGCATCTTCATGTATTAGTTGTCACACTAAACTAATGCTCATGTTCATTATAAGAGGCGCATGTTCTTCTAAAGATTCTTATTTGAGCCACCATTATTAATGTTTTGATCTTAAGGATTACCCATGTTAAATTCCAATAAAAAGAGAAATTTTTATTGCAATATTTTACAAAAATATATTGAGTCCTATATTTTTATTGAATTATTCTCAATAATATAAAAGTATATGAAGGATTATTCCAACTATGTCAATTCAATAGTGATCAATCAATTATATTAAAACTAGGAATTGACACTAAAGAATCATCCATATCAATACAAATATGATGAAATAAACAAATGTACATATATTAAAAATCAAGGGAGATGTAAGTATAAGTGTTATTTTTCTCTATAAGTAATATATACATAAATAAATAAAAAATGTACAAAATTATATCATAAGAGACATGACTATAGATAAGGAATACATTTTTTTACTATAGATATATACAAATTAGTTGTACATACATACAAATCAACTTGACATTGTAAGGATTTTTACTTATAGCTGAAGTAAAGTCATGTGCATTGAAGAAACTTCCTACACAAATCTAGTAAGGAGAGAGATGTGAACAATTACTAAGTTCCTTCACATTTTCAGCTTCATATGCATGTATAGAATATCATAAATGGATATGCAATACACATTTATAAAGTTGTAACACAGTATTTATGTATAATAAACCTTCAAGGAAATAATCCACACTCCAAAACACCCAGCTCAATTGTATTATCAGTAAAAACACAATTACAATACAATAATATAGCGTATTCTCTTCAAGAGTCAATAAACTACAAAAGGATTCTAGAATAATTTCATTAGTATAACAAAATTTCATAAAATTGATCAACCTTCACTAAAAAATGCACTAACAAAAATTATATAGAACACAAGAATGGGTGTCAATACTTATGGTTGTCATCTCCACAAACACTACATGCATGAAACTACAAAACAAAGAACATGAACTAGTCCAAGCTAGATTGTTAAATCAGATGTCATAATCTTTAACATGTAAGGAATCAAAAAAATTATTTTATGATCAAAATTAGTTTCATGACAAGAAAGATATCTAGACTTAACCTACCAAGAATGTTGAATTATAATTGATAAGTCTTAACATTGATAAGTAGGAGATTTTTTCCACATCAAGTCATATTGTGATATTGTTATTAGGGTTCAATTATGTAGTTTTTTAGTCAAACTCATTGACCGATGTTTCATGAGTAGTGGTTCAAAAGAACACATATCTCATGAGAATTAATGGAACACTTGAGTATCACCTAGATGAAATAAGTGTTGAGTTTTCCATTCATTCTCATGAGAGATGAGTTCTTGTGGAACACTACTCATGAAACATGGGTCAATCAGTTTTAATGAAAAACTATAGAGTTGAATCATAATAGCGATATAAAGTTAATCTTAACATGCATGAGTTCTAACCAAACCCATTAATTAGAAACTAGTCTAATCTACATGGTAGGAGCACTTTACTAGTAAAAATATTCTTATCCACATAATAGGTGCCTAAGACATGAAAAACTAAAACATTCTAATCCCACTTCAATATTGTAATATAAACTATCAATTAAGACTCAAGAAAAACTAGAACAAGCTAGAATAGTATAATGATGGAGATCCTAAGGTAGATATATGTGCTCACTATCTTATGAAAACTAGGAAGTAAAACTATTTCCATCTTCTCAAGATTACATTAAGGAGAGTAGACCCACTTGGCTCAACCTCAATTTTTATTAAAAAGTATTGGGCACAAAGTGAATCCAACAGTCCTTTTTTGAGTTGTAAATAACTATGGAAAAATTTAAGGTGAATATTATATTTAGGGGTGAAGATGAGAAATTGAGAGTATTTAACAAGAACAAAAAGATCCAAAATATATTTCTAGAAGAGTATTACAAATCTAGAAAGAGGAGACAAAGAGGAACCCATGTCTAAATATAGGCTATAGTTAGGAGGTTAAAGTTTTTTCGGATGACCTTGACCCAAAAATGTCAGGTGTTGATAAAAATTATGTTTGTGGGATCACTGTGCTCTTTAGAACCTTACCCCTCAAAAAAATTAGAAAAGTGTTGGGCATTATTGGTTAAAGAAAAGTCAAAGGTCTTACTTTGTTAGATCTGCAAAAGATTAATCTATAGGCCTTTGTGTTCTCTCTTTGATTCCAAATTTGTCTCTTTATATCTTGTCACCTCTACATGCAAAAGAGATTGTTGGGTTTATAGGGTTTTTCCTAGGTCAAACCCTAGTTTTGGAATTAACCTTGAAATTGAATTGAAATGTAATTGAATTGAAATGTAATTGAATTGAAATGTAATTAAATTGAAATGTAATTAAATTGAAAGTGTGCATTGAAGGAGAAAATGTTAAATCTAAAATTGAAATGCTTGAATAAAATGTTATACCTTCATAAATCCCCTTTGTGTCAATGTCTTCATGAAAAGGTTGGTGTTGACTTGCATAATTGACTTTATAATTGCTTTAAATCATGGATGTTATCTTGAATTATTTTCTAAACTTTAGTTCTTCAATTCCTTGGTAATGCTTGATTGCTTGCACAATGAATTTAAATTTCATATGACATAGGATGCGAACTTGATGTGTGATAATGCTTCAAATGAGGGGGTTAAGAGTTCTTTTATACCTCTCTTGAAAATGTATTTGAATTTTTAAGTAAACTAGTTCACAAAGGAGGAATTCCCACCTACACAATCTGATCATAAGAGGGTCCATAATTGGGTCCTTTTTGGTAGGTCAAGGGTAACTTAAGCATCGTTAACCTAGGTCAAGGATGACCCAGGTTCCATTAATCATCCAAGAAAGGTTGATTCATGGACTAATGACCAATTGGTAGATATAGTTGCCAAATTGATCTAGCATGAGCATAATCAAACATGATCATTCATGGAAGGCTAGAAACACTAAAATGAGGCCTAGGTGAGCATAATTTTTTATATAGGGCTACAACTTATGATGCTATATTTATCTCACACTTTAGCGGGAGTGTGAACCTACATTCATAATCTTGCTAGAGTAGAAAGTAGCATTGAAAAATTTTCATCAAGATACTAAACAAGAAAAAAATACCAAGCCCCCAAGAGACATAAGAAATTATCAATCTAATATTGAGATAAAAGGGTCAACATATGAATAGAAAAGAGATAGCATGACTATACTAGCCTAGTAAGATATGCTTACTAAAAGTCATGTACTCAATTAATACAAGGAGAGTCAAATACTCTAGCAAGTTATGTTATGATAGTCAAATCATCTTGAAAATAGGTAGAAAAGATTACAAAGAAAAAGACATAGTTTTTAAAGTGTTAGAGTAATAAGTTGTTTGCTTATTAATTAAATCATATTGATTTAATTATTAAGTCACTTATTATCTATTTCTACTTAAGCTAAACTTTAGGCATATAATAATTAATTATCTTATTAATTATTATCATGCAACCTAGGTTTCTCCACCCTTTTAGGGTTTTAGATCTCCTTTATAAGGATTGATATCCTTTGTTTTAAACATCATTCAACACAATGATATTTCATTGTGATTGCTGCAACTTTTTTTTTTGCACATCAAGGATGTCTCCTCTCTCGTGGATCAATGTGTTCAGGCCTCCATAGCTATTTGCTTCTTCTTTATTTTTGTGATAGGTATTTGCATGCAGGTGTTCTTGGGAGTTGTGGGTTTTTTTCTCATCAACTCTAACATGGTATCAGATCTTTAGACTTGTTTTCCCCTGTTCGCTTCCTCAGAGATTCGGCCTTGTTCTTCAGATCTATAATTTTCAAAGGATTTTCTATTAGATCTGGGGGGGCCTCTTTTTCTAGTCACTTTGGGATCAAACGGACCTCATTGTTGTGTCCAAAACGCCCAAGAACCTCTATTTCCATATAAAATTTGCCCAATTTGAACAAGTTGGCCTCTAAGGCAAAAGAAAAATTGCATGTGAGGTCGTATAGCTGGACATGTAATCCAAGGCAAAAAAAATTGCTGACAAGACCGCTAGTGGCCCGCCAGTAGAACCGTCACGGTTATCACTGGTGTGAACAGTGCAGTTAACTGCGCAGTCTCTGCCAGTCATCACAGCACGGATATCATCGACTTCACTGCAAACGGTCACGGCTAACCGTCCAGGGTTAACTGACAGTTAACCAAGGTGTAGCCCCTCTTTTTTTTGCTAGTCGGTGGTCATATGAAAAGCCCCCAGCCATCAAATTCAAGCCCATGAAGTTTTGACATCAGCACACATCAGCAATTTGCATGCACACCTTTTGGGCCCATCAACACGCTTGTAGTTTTTTTCTCATAACTTGCGCATATGGTATCAAAATCAGGAAAATGAGATACTATTGGAAATCTTGTTTAGAGGAGGATCATTCTATCATTTTGGATTTTGGATTTTTTTCCTCCATTTTTCGTACCAGGAGTTCAAAGGCAAATCTCCTTTTTTGCCTTCTCGGGGGCGTAACTTGCGTATCCAGACTTCATTTTTGGAAAACAAGCTATCATTGGAAATCTTGTTCCATGATCTTTCTATTTTTGTGAGTCATTTTTCTTTATTCTTCTCTAGGTATATTTTATTTAGTTTTTTTCATTTTTGCACTCTAGTGAATTTTTTGGATGTTTCAGGTCCTAGGATCTTTTCCTTTTGTGGAATGGCCCTTCTTTGGATGTTCTTTTGTTTCAAAAGATTTTTGCTCTTGTTTGAGTAGTGTATACATCATTTTGTAGCATTCTTTTATGCACACGCACTGAGATAAAGTATCATTTTATTGCATGTATGGGATCTTGTACATATTCGTGCTCTTTGTACTCACACTCTTTCTTTCATGTTTTTGGAGGTACTCTTCCATCTTTGATTGATCATATCTTCAGGCTTTGGTGTTTTATACCATCTGTATCTTCAATTTTGGTTGTTTGCCTTTGTTTTCCTCCTGAGTCGAGTAGTGTCATTTGAGGGCACTCATGCAGATTATAGGCTTCTCTACCTGGTCGTGTTCTATTTTAGTGGAGGATCTTCAAATCAGAAGTTACTTCTTGACAAAGTTCGCAGCTTCTTGCTTCAATGATGTTCGACATGTTCATCCTTGTTCTTATTTTCTGGAACATTCCCTAGTTTTGGAGGCTTCTTCAGTCCTTCAGACTAGTCTTCATCTCTTTTTGGAGTAGATTTTTTCCCATGTGGTTTTCTCTATTTCTCCTCTTTTACAGAGACTCTCTTTTTTACTTGGGTACCTGATCAGGCCTTTTGTTGCCCAGACCCATTTTCTTTCGATAGTTCTTTCTAAGCTTTTAGCTTCTCCCAAATTTTATCTTAAGGGGGGGTGTTAGAGTAATAAGTTGTTTTCTTATTAATTAAATCATATTGATTTAATTATTAAGTCACTTATTATCTCTTTCTACTTAAGCCAAACTTTAGGCATATAATAATTGATTATTTTATTACTTATTATCATGCAACCTAGGTTTCTCCACCCTTTTAGGGTTTCAGATCTCCTTTATAAGGATTGATCTCCTTTTTTTTAAGCATCATTCAATACAATAATATTTTATTGTGATTTCTGCAACTTTTGTTTTTGCACATCAAGGATGTCTCCTCTCTCGTGGATCAATGCGTTCAGGCCTCCATAGTTGTTTCCTTCTTCTCGCTTTATGTGATAGGTGTTTGCATGTAGGTGTTCTTGGGAGCTATGGGTTGTTTTCTCATCAACTCCAACATAAAGTAACTTGGAAAAAAAAAGTGACTATAAAAATGTATTGTGTTATGTGTACTAAGTGTAATAAAAAATGGAGTGTATGCCCCACATTAGAGAAATTTTGTACGCCTTACCAAGAGAAATTTATTTAAGGTAGAATACATGTCCATCCAAAAGGAAAGTAATTTTCCACAATGATATCCTCCAGACAAGGAAATATCAAGGGAAATAGAGAACAAGACAAAAAAAAAAAGAGAAGATAAGGGATCCACTAACTAGGGTCAATATGTGTATTTGCTAGCTCATAAATATACATAAGATGAACAACAATTATTTTTTGGTTTGGCATGGTAGAGATCAAAAAGAAATTTATCTCAACACTTTGCATCATCCCCAAGTACACAAAATTAAAGCACATTTGACATATAGAATAATTAAGATAAAAATAGAGAAGAAAAATTCATTAGAAAAAAATAGGTTTTGAGGAGGCTCTAAAACCCGTTAAGAAAAAAGAATAAAATCTTAAAAAAATACAAGTACTAACCAACCGCTCGACAACAGCTAACCAAAATAAAATAAAATAAGGGATCAACGCCCCCAATCCAATTACAGAGTTTTCATTTTTTCTTCATTCTTTTGAATATTGTCTTCATTAATGTTGCAGACATTGTGAACAATACTTTATACCTTTATACTTTTTGTGAAGCCTGGTAGTAGGGCCTGATCCCACCTCTTGATGGGAAGACACAATTTTCTTTGACTTTATTTTAACACTAATCGTAAGAGATATTGAGGAACCTTTGGATTGTCCTTGAATAGTAGATCATCTGATGTATTCAATTGTCTTAACCCTTCCGAGATAATTTGCATAGTTGTGCGGCTAAATGCCACATCAACTCTTAGTTTATCTTGCACCTTCTCAAAGGATTCTTCTAGATTCTTTATTCTTTCCTCATGCACTTCTTTCATTTTGTTGATACCCTTCACAATGTTTTAGATACTAGCAAGAATCTTATCAACACTATGCTCATTCAAAGAAGCATTACACTGCTCTTGATCCATAAATTTATTGAAGGAATTAATCATGTCCTTAATAGCATTGACTACATAAACCAATCATGAAAATAGGGCACCCTAACCTTAAATCACTTCCTTAATTTGTTTCCTCATATCCTTAGTATCACTGATAGAAGAGCCCTTCTCCAAAGGGGTACCTTTTATGTTTTCAATAGGAATATCAATATGGAAACTTACAGTTGGGATATCATCTAGTGGGATTGTAGAACAAAATCTCTAGTATCATTTTTGTTCCCTAAATCCAAAACTATATTCCTTCTCACCTTCATCAGATAGAGGAACCCTTATTTTTCACCACTCAAATAGGACAAAGTAGAGGTAGTTTTCTTCCCCTTTGCTGAAAGTTTAGAATATTCACTGGCCTTGATTTTACCTTTAGCATCTTAGATGGGGCCATAGGAATCCAAACTGAAACCATCCAAGGGAACATAATACAAATCCTTCTCATTGGAAACTATAATTATATGGGGGGTTGGGAAACCTCTGTTAGGGTGTTTCCTTTCACTCATATTGAAAATTGCCTCCTCATCCAAGGGAGCATCATCAAGGTCAATGGAAAAATTATCATAGTGGTGGTGGGTGTTTTTCTTGAACTAAATCACATATTTAGGGGGAGGGTTTTTCTTGATCAATAGGGCTTTGGCATGCTCCATAACCAAAAGAGTTAAACCCTCATATAGAAATGGCATAGAAGTTTTTTCTTGGATAATTTTCAAGCTATGACATAGAGACAAAAAATAATAAAATGGAAACCTTATACACTTATCATGATCAGAATGCTTTAAAATAAAAAAATGATAGCTAAAAAGACTAGAGAAATGGGCATCAAATGTGACATATCGCATTATAATTTCTACAATCTCTTCCCAAGGCTATGTAATGGTGGCCCTATCATAGCCCCCATCCATCATGATTTTAACCTTATCCCTCTTTCCTTTTTCAAAGAAGATGTGTGTGGCTTCATTAGAGAATTTCCTATCTGTGAAGAATTTTCTTCCTTCTACCTAACTATTTGATACTTGTGCAATGATCTCTTTAGAGATAACCATATCCACCCCATACACCTTAAGGACACCTTCATTCCATCCTTCCACAAAGGTAGTAGTGGTTTGTGAGTCACAACTATGCAATTTATGGGTATAGGGCGTAAGGACACCAACAAATAGTTCACCCCACACTTTAAAATTCTCTTGTCATTTTTGGAAGGAAATTAGCTCCATCTTATTATAGTCTACTCCATTTTGCACAAAGAATAGATAAGCACCAAAAATAAAGGAATGCTGAAAAAATCCCAAAAAAACTTGTCCATCTAGAAATCTTTTCCCTTACACGCCATTATAAGGGGAGGATGGATCATTATTTCACTTCACATAAATTTTAAATACAAAGATATCATTTCCCATAACTCCTCTGAGTTAACAATATTTTCATTCATTTTGAATCAGGATTTTGATATCCTTAGGAATATTGTTATTAAAACCCCACCCTGAGACATTAGGTTGAAACACACCTAGGTTTACAAACCTATCAACTACCATTCTTTCGTGGGATATTTTAAAATCCAAAAAGGAATTAATCATACTAATACTATCTAAAATTAAGCTCTTCATGAGTAACGTCAAAAAAAATTGCTAGAATATATGAGGAAAGATTTTTTGCTCTGCAAGTTTGTCGAAGTTTCTAGTACTTTGTGTTTTGTGTTGTCCCTGTCTGTAGGTGGAGGGACCCATGGCTCCTCCGTACTTCTCCTTAGGTGGCTTCCTCGGTAGATGGTTTGTGTGTCATGTTGTTTTTATGTCGTGTGACTTTTCTGACTTTATTTCCTTTTATGCTTCATTGAGTCTATGCGTGTGTTCTTTCGTTCGTTTCACTTAGCATTTCCTTTCATTATTTATTTCTTGGCTTCGGCCCTAGTTCATTTGAGATTGCTTTTTCTACTTGTGATGAAGGACATCTGTGTTAGATTCTGGTCGATTTCCCATGATTTCTTATGATGGTCATGGAGGGCATTAATGATGGAAAAGATAGGCAAGAAAATGATAAAAGGGCAGAAGAAGGTTTGCAAGATGGTGGCAGAGAAAAAAATAAACCTTCTTACTGAGCAATTGTGGCTAAAGAAGTGATTTTTCCTGAGTCAACACAGTTTGAGGTGGTTGAAAAATATGGAGGATGACCTCTCAAATCTTATGGATATTGACATGCAGGAGAACATGGTGAGTTTACTACAGAATGTTCCAAAGGAGAGAAAGGAGGAGAGGAAGGTAAGACCTCATTGCCTAGTTCTAAGATCCTCGCCCTCTCTCTAAATGCAGACATGGTAAATTATATTAAATCTGAACAATCTCGTTTAAAGAACATTGTTATTTTCTTTGTCTATATGGATATGAAATTTTTGCCTACTAGAAAATTTCTTGATGATTGGATTGGTAATGTGTGGGGTAAGAAACTTGGTATCAGTGTTTATTTTAGTCGAATGGTTCAGAGAGGTCTGTTTGTTATTTTCTTTAAGAATCATGCTATGCAAGAAAAGGTGTTAAATAAAGGGTACTGGAACATGGGGAAAACCATGTTTAGGGCTCTTCCTTGGTCACCCAATTGCAAATCCAAAAATTTCATTGCTCATTCCTCCCCAGTGTGGATAGAGCTTAGGAGTGTTCAGCCTAAATTCTGGTAGTTTACACCCCATCTTCTTAAGCCTCTTGGCTCTTTTCTTCAAGTTTAAGAAGCCAAAGTAACCCTCTCGCATCTCAAATCCTGAGCCCTTGTCATTCTTAACCCTGAAATTTCATTCCCAGATGAATTTTCTTTGGATATTGAAGGAGATAGATGGAACTGGGCTATTGTTAAACTCAGAGACATTGGGGCCTGCTTCCATTGTAAACTTAATGGACACAATAGGAAAGATTGCCCTTTGTTGAAAATTTTCTCTAAAAATTTTAGTGAAGACCCTATACAGGAGAAGAATTCACCTCCCATTCCGAAGAAGGATAAGTCGGGTAACAGGTGCAATAATTATGATAGTAACCCTAATCCTAGTAATGAAGAAAATAATACTGGCTCAACCCATGAGGAATTGACCAATGGAGGTAACACTGATAGGCACAAGGAAACTCTTGATACCCCCTTGGACAAGTTTGTCTCCCTATCAAACCCTTTATTTGAAGATGAATTCAAGATTTGCACTGTTGCTCCTAACCAAGATGTCTAGAACCCTGTTTCTTGTCAACCTCAGTACATACCTATTCCTAGAGAGAATTTAATGAAGATAATGCCCTCTTTCAAAATACTCAACAAATATCCCTATCCAAAATCAAAAACAAAATCATTGTTAGTAGGATTGAACAGCAGTTGGTTGAATAGGATAAATCTTGTCCAGACACCATGCCTCCTAATAAATCACATGGAGGATGTGAGGATGTGAACTTGATTTAGATGCCCTTGGAGAAAGAACATGGTATTATGGAGGAAAGCCCCTCTCTGTCGACCTGCAATGAACAAGGAGGAGATGAAGAGGGGTTTGTCAAAGTTATGTCTAAAAAGAAGAAAAAAAGAAAAACATATGAAAGAAGTAGTATTAAAAATAATAGGAAAACTAATAAGGTGAAAAATAATTAGTTACCAAAATGCTTCAATAGATTATGTAAAAATCCTAATAGCCCCAAAACCTTATGATGATGAACATACATAGTTGGAATGTTAGGGGGTTGGAAATGCCTAACAGAAAATACATTGTCAGGAATTGGTGTAATAAGGTTCACAGTAAGGATATTGTTTTCTTACAGGAGATTAAAGTGGCTGGGTACAAGGCTCACAACACTCTTAAATTTATTTGGAATCATGCCACCTATCTATATTATGATCATGTTAGAGGCAAAGGAGGGGTCGCCATGCTGATAGGAAGTAAATGGGTTGACAAAATGGTAGACAAAGGCACCTCTTCTTGCCAAAGAGCTATATGGGGGAAGTTTAAGGAGAAGGATCATGAGTTAGGAATTTGTAATATATATGCCTCTAATGATTACAAGGAAAGAGCTAGTTTGTGGGGATTGGTTAGCTAGTAACCTTCCTAACATAAAATGGGTGTTTATAGGGGATTTTAATATGATTGAGAATAAACAGGATAAATCTAGTGGTAATAAGCATGATTGGAAAGGCAATGAATTTTTATTTTGGTCTAAATTTAGAAGGAGATTCCAAATAAGTGATCCACTAGAAAATATGAAAAAATAATAGAACAATATTTGGTTTTCCTGGTGTAACAATCAGACCTATAAGAACAGGGTGTATTGTAGACTTGACAGGTCTACTTCAATAAGATGTGGATTGGGTTGAAGCAGCAACCAGGGAAAAATCCTGTAGAAATTACTCATGCCAGTCTATCTGATCATTCCCCAATTCATGTATGCATATTTCTCAAAGCCTCTTCTAATTAGATCCCTGGGTATAAGAGGAATTCCACTTTCAAGCTCAACACATCCCTATTGAATGATGGGGATTCTCTTCAAGCCATTAGGACTGCCACTATCTTATCTAAGTTCTGTAACTCCAATCTTTCTACCAGAGAGAAGTGGAACTCATTAGTTCTAACTTGGAAAAATATGTTCCAAATCATAGGGGCAAAGGGCGCCATTGATAGAAAAAAAGAGGAGAACTTCTATCAAACCAAACTTAATCATATTGAAACTTAACTACAAGATAAAGGTAAAGATCAGGACCTGGAACAATCCCTCATTGACACTAAAGCCAGACTCAGGAAAATCTAGAATTATAAAATTCAAGGTCAAAAATTTAGAGCTAAGGCTAGATGGATTAAAGATTGGGACAAAGGATCCAAATACTTTTTCAATTTGATCAAAGCTAAAAACTCTAGGAAGAAATTTCAGGCATCCAAACAGAAGGATGAGTTACTAAAGATAATCAAGAAACCTTGAGTGTATTTACAGATTTCTACAAGAAACTATTTTCCTTTGAGCACAAAGAAGAGAATGTAGAAGCTATGAACAGATGCACCAAATTAATTCCTTGTAAGGTCTCTCAAGAGCAAGCCAGGGCTCTTGAACAAGAAGTCAAAATAGAGGAGATTGATGAAGCCATAGGGTCTTTAGCCAATGATAAATCCCCTAGAATTGATGGGTTGCCAACTGAATTCTACAAGAAAAATAAAGAGTGGATATCTAGTGAATTGTTAGAGGTCTATGAAGAAGCCTTTGATGTTGGGTCTCTAGGTGAAAATATTAATAGAGGGCTGATCAAACTCTTACCTAAAGATGGAGACAAATCTCAGATTAAAAATTGGAGACCCATCACTCTGTTAAATATTTCATACAAAATTATAGCTAAAATCATGGCTAGAAGAATCAGTGATATCCTTAAAGAGGTGGTGTCAGTCACCCAAACTGGGTTCATAAAAGGTAGATACATTTTAAACAATCTCATCACCAGTTGGGAAGCTATGAACTAGGAAAAAGTAGACAATCAGAATGCAACCATGGTTCTATTAGATTTTGAAAAAGCTTATGACAGAATTGAGTGGCCCTTCGTGCTTCAAATGTTGGAAGCATTTGGATTCCCTAAGTTATTTTGTAGATGGGTTAGAATTTTGTTTAAAGACTCATCAATAGTGATTGATGTTACTAGTGAACTATTTGAATGCATTCCTCTTAGGAGGTCTATTAGGTAGGGGTGTCCTCTTGCACCATCCCTGTATGTCATTCTTGTCGATACTCTATCCTTCATCCTTAAGGCCTCCAAATTAGGACCTCCAATCAAAGGAATTTTACTTGCCAACAAGGAGGACCTTATCATTGAGCAGTTTTATGATGACACTGCTTTGTTCTTGGAAATGGAGGAAGAAAACTTTGATAATGCCATTAATAGACTCCAATTTTTCTGCTTAGCTTCAGGAGCTAGAATTTCCCCTCATAAATCTTTTATCCTAGGTTGGACAGATCTACCCCCAAGATGGCTTCAAAATAGAGAATGGAAGTGGTCAGGACCTTTTACCATTGTAAGATATTTGGGGATCCCTTTTTCTATTAATCCTTCGATTAATGACATGTGGGAATGGATTTATAAAAAAAATTGAAAGCAAACACCTAAAGTGGCAATCCCATATGTTGTCCTTAGCTGGCAAAGTCCAAATTATACAGAAGGTGCTATCTTCACATGCAGTATATTATGCTTCCACCTGGGTTTTGGCCAATAGTCAAATCAATAAGCTGGAAAGAATTCTGAGAAATTTGTTATGGTCAGATGGACTTGGGAATAGGAAAAGGCACAGTGTTAAATGGGAATGGTGTTGTACACCTAAAAAACTAGGAGGGCTTGGACTAAGAGACCTTAAATCTCAAGGTTTTTCTCTGGTAGCCAAATGGACTCTCAAGACTCTGAAAGGGAATGAGCCTTAGAAAGTCCTTGTAAGGAATAAAATTGCAAGAGCCACCATTAGGAAAGGAAAGAAGTGGAGAGATACTCCTTTAATAGATCTAGTAATGGGGGATTTTGAGATACAAGTTGTTTGTTCCAAGGCATTTCAAACTATATGGAAGGCATGGTGTCAGGTCAAACCATGTATTTTCTCAAGAACTGTTGTTGGGAAAAGTCCTTATTAGGCTATCGTGGATAGGTCTATTTGGTGGGGTGTATATCTAAATGGAAAACCACTGGCTTTAATCCAATGTTGTTCAGCAAAAAACTGGCATCAAAAAGGGATTTCATTAATTCAAGATGTACTGGTTGACAAGCAATTGGGCTCTTGGGAGATATTGAGGGATAAGTTTAACATCCCTAACTCTTAGAAGAAGACATTCACTTTAATCTCTAAAGCCTTTGGGAGATTTTTTCTTGGTAAAATTCTAAAGACAGATCACCTGTTCGAACATATGAGATGGAATGATGGTAATAAAATAAAGACATTTTCTTGCAAACAAATTTATAACATGCTTAAAGAGGATAATGGAATTGTAAACAGAATTAATCAAAGTTGGAATATTGACTGGTCTAACACTAGATGGCACTTCATGTTTGATTTTTTTTGGCATTCTAAGGTTGAACCCAAAATTCTTTATTTTCATTGGTTGCTCTTGTTGAAGAAAATTGTTGTTGGTTCTTTTTTATCTCAAAGTGGTTAGCAGAATGTTTGTTGTTCCTTGTGCAATTTCCCTGAAATGTTTGATCATCTTTTTTTTTAATGTATTTTTGCTAAGAAACTATGGGCCAGCTTTCTAGGGTACCCTGTTGTGTGGAACTGTCCAAACTCTTTTCTTGGCCCAAAATCATTATTGGTTTTGTGAATTATTTTGATTGCAAGTTGAACTCCTTTTGGTTTTCTTTAACTATTGTTGTGTTGTGGACCATTTGGAAATTGAGGAACGAAGAGATCTTTCAGAACAGGAAATGGGACCTTACTGAGTTTTTCATTAAACTCAAACATCTTACTATTGTCTCACAGGTTTTAGCAAGGATAGAAATAACAGAAGAAATATTTCAATATTTGATGAAGGAAGGAGCGATGATTGTCTACAAAAAAGGACATCTAGTCTTCTTCCTTTGTCGACTCCTCTCAAGAACCAAATAGAGAAAGAATGATAGCTACCACCCAGATGGACAATGTTTGGAGGAATCAAGAAGAGGGAAAGAGGAATGAGGAACATGATGAAGTGGCCCATAGTGAGTGGGAAGCTAAAATAGAAAATGATAACTGGAGCTCTCAAGGTCAAAGAAACAACAATAGTGATGGGAAAGCAGCACACCCAAGATCAGTACTAGTGGATGGGATGAAGCCTAGACTAGCATTTTGACATTTTGATACTCATATTTTGTAAAGTGAATTACATACTCTGTTTAAAATCCATGGTCTATGGGTCATTGTATATATCTTAGATAGGTGCTCCTAGTAGAAACAAAACTTTTAGTTGTTGTTTCTTGGTGATTTTTTAACCGTTCAATTGATACTCTATGACAATATATATAAAAAATTAAGCTCTTCATTTTCCAACTAATGGATTTGATCCCTCTTATATAATTAATGATGTTTAAGGACTCACACTTGAGCAAGACCTCAGTAAAGCTATTAGAAATTTCCATATTTAGGCCTATGTAGGATACATAATCCTTGGAATATAGTGGTTTATTTGGGATCCCAAATGGAGGGATACTACTAAGAAAAACCTTCCATTATGATCACATGTCACTCCCTCATAATCAAAAGGTCCATGATTCCCATTTTCTTTCCCATTAGTATTGATTTTATTCCAACCCATCAAAGGATCTTTCTATTCCACTCCATCTCTATCATTATTTGATTTCCCAACAATAATAGTCACATCCCACTGAATTCTCCAACACTAATCCATACTAATATCATAATGAGAACGACATAAATGAGAACTATTAGCTTTTATATTATTACAAACTGACATAAAACTCTCCTTAATCATAGCCTAAATCTTATGAAGCAAGACATTCAACATCCCTAAAAATATATTTTTTCTACTTCTTCCACACACCCTAGGCAACATGAGGAAACATTAGGGACCAAATTAGACAAATGAATGGATTAGAGGAAGAAGGAATCCACTAAATCTAAAACTCAAAAAAGGAAGAAGGGAAGACCCTAGATAAAGACCACATATTTAAAAAATGATTCCAGATGATACTAGAAAAAAAAAACACCCAAAGGGAAAATAAAAAGATTCATCTACCTCATTTTTACACAAATAACATCTATTTAGAATAGCCTTCCCTCTCTTACAAAGATTGTAGACAGTGAAGATTTTATTTTGATCTTGAAGCTAGAAGAAGATATTAACTTTGGGGATGATGTTTGGATTCCAAACAAAATCGCAAAAAGGTTTGTAAAGAGTAGCCAACATCATGAAATCACTAGAAACTGAAAAAGGATCTAGAAGGAGAAGAACCCCAAGAAAAAATTTCATCAATCCACATATATGGGATATGAAACTTTGACAAACAATCTTTAAGAGGCTCTGAGCCACATCAAAAAACTTATAAATTAACCTAATTAGATCCAAGATATAAACAACAATCTAGCAGTAACCTACTAAGTGTAGAGGTCCTTAAACTAGTCAGCCCAACTAGACAAAGCAAGGTGATAATCACTAATATTCCATTCATTCCAAAAGAGAATCTTCTACCTCACCCCTAGAGACCATCTAAGACCATGAGAAATAGCATATTTTGGGGTTGGATATGAAGTTCTACAACACTAAGTAGGAAGCCATATGCCCTCTGTCAACAAGAAAACCCTAAAAATGACCATAGGTAGAAAATGATTTATTATTAAAAATATCAGTCTATTCATTTTAGGCTTTCAAACTCCTTCAAATTTTATTGGCCAAGAAAGCATTATTAAACTCCTTAATGTTTCATATGGTCAAGCCACCTAGCTTCCTAGGCAAACAAACTTGATCCCAAGCAACTATACATAATATATTTCTAGATTCAACACCAGACTACATGAAATTCCTCTTCATATGTTCCATTTTAACTTAAATTGTATTGGGCACATTGAAGAATATCATATCATAAACATGTAAATTTTGTAAGGAAGACTTGATCACTTGTAATTTACCTACATGGATCAATAAGGGTCCTTTCCAAAAATCCAACTTTGATTAAACTTGTTATCTCTAAAATATTCAATAAAAAGGAATTTGGAACAACATTTTAATAAAGAGGTAGCCCAAAGTAGGTGGAAGGAATGTCCACAATATGACATCCAAAGATCACAACAATTTTAATCTACCTTCTTTCTGGAGTGTTGAGAAAAAATATTGAGCTTTTAGGTAACCTAATCCTCTACCTAGAGGCAAGCTCATACTTATTTAAAATATCCTTTTAATTCTTTACCTTTGAAATAGAACCTTCCCCATTAGAATAGTATCATCAACAAATTATTGGTGAGAACAAATTTGATCAGCAAAAGATAGCACAAGCTCTTTGAGGCAACCCACTCTAACTTACTTTTAAATATATCTTCCTAGAGATTTAGCCATCAAACTAAAGAGAAAATGGGAAATGGGCCCCCCACCTGATTCTCATAGAACTTGGAAAAAATGTAGCTAGAGACCCATTTATAATAATAGAAAATCTAGCAATAGTAATTAGTTTAGTAATAACCTAGATAAAATTATGACTGAAACTAAAGGCCAAAAAGAACTTTCAAGAAAATATCCTAATAAAAATAGAGAAATGTTACCAAAAATTCAGTCCCTTTATTACCTTGTGCTAATGGAGGAACAAGGGTCATATAAATAGACCATAACATAAAATAAAGATATATAAAGAAACACATAATAGGGGAAGTATATTAAATGCAAGAAACCTAATAAAAGAGTTTGTTGCACAAGTGAAGTTATTCAAGAAGGTCATATGCCTCTAAATATTTCTTAAAATCACCTAGGTATGGTGAATAATATATAAGAGGAGCAACAAAAAGCATGGTAGATGGACCGACTATGAGTTCTAAACAAGGACAATGCTCTGACTATGAGTCACTTTGTTTCTCACTAGGAGCTAAGATTAATGCTTTTGAGAAATATCAAAGAAAGTTCATGATTAATATCAATAAACTCATACATAACATTTGAATAATTAGTATCAATAGTTTTATTATCATCCAAATTAATTACAAGAGGATCTTTAATTCACAAATGAAATGAACAATCATTTTTCTTAGACAATTTTAAGTTTTTAAGATGATCTTCCTCCCTTGGGCTAGGGTCAAATGGGGATCAAGTTAGTTGTTGGCATCTTATGGGGACGAAGGTTTGGGAAGAAATTTCACGAGCCTTAGCTTGTGTGATGCACACGCTTGGTGATCTGATTTTCAAGATGCATCCATATTTAAAAATTATAGAAAAAATACTATATATATGTTTGTGTGTGTGTGTGTGTGTGTGTGTGTGCAACTTCTCATGCTGACTCTTTTTACTAATAGTTTTTTTTTAAATATTAAATGCAACTAAAAAGTTGGGGGGTTAACATCAGACATTACATTATGTGTTGATTAGAAAATTAACACTTTCCTATGTTATAAGTATATTATCCTCTCAATATTATCTATTTTTTAAAAATTACTTCTCAAATTTCAAGTTTAGCTACCTTAAAAAAAAGTGGCCACTAAAGACCCTCTTTTAATATACCATCTTATTGTGCATACCCTCATTTGAAGGAATTGTATTCGATCTAGAGAAGATCAAGGAAATAGTAGAATGGCCTACATACCAAAATGTTTCCAAGTTCCAAATTTGTTTGGGTCATGACAAATATTATATGAATATTTTTGAAGGGTTTTCAAATATTTTCGCTCCAATTACCTTACTCTAGAGAAAAGGAAAAATATTTGAATGATGTGACACATGTAAGAAGGTCATCCAACTTCTTAAGAAAAAACTTACTACAACTCTATTTTTTGACAATACCTGATCCAAATAGATAGTTTACAATATTTATTATAGATGTTTTAGAAGAAAGTGTGGGAAGAGTACTAATGCAAAGTGGGAAAGTGGTATCTTATAAATCAAGGAGTATAAAACAATATGAAAAAATCTATGCACCATTAATTTGGAGTTGGAAACAATAGTTCATGCACTATAAATGTGGAGATGTTATTTCTTATAAAATCTATTAGAGATGAAAATAAATCCTATAAGACCTAATTATATCTTCACTCACCCAAACCTCAATGTTCAACAAAGGATTTGATTGGAATTCCTCAATGAATATGATTTTAAGATTAAGTATATTCAAGGAAATGAGAATAGGGTGATTAATTCCACTAACAGATGTATGAGGGCTTCACTTAGTGAACCTGAATCATAATATGTGTGTTTGTGGCATACTAAAGTATCCCCCTATTTTCAAAAAATACTGCCCCTAACTCCTTTTTTGTCACCCCCTCAAATACCCACTGTACTCCTTTTCCTATATAAACCACCTCACCCCAGAAAACCCCCTCCCCCCTATTTAGCCAATATATTTCCCCCTTTTTCCCCATTTGAAACCCCCTAAAATGCATGTGGTATCGTATTTCCCCTTTAGTGAAGACCCTATATGAAGATGAAGACATATAGTGGTCATAACCACAACCAAGTCTACTTTCATATTGTTGGTGTGAATAGGATAATGGACCTAGTAAGGTCTTATACATAGTGTTTGCACTAGTTCCTATATGGGGACGTATTCACATGACTTGTGTCTAATTAGGTACTAGGAAACATTCTAGAAGGTTTTTTAGTTGTCACATGTGTTTTTTAGTTGGCACATTATCTTATAACATGAGAAATCTTCTATATAGTGTTGTCAACACTATAGTTGTTTTATTGCATAGATTGTGAAATAGGTAAAATTCTTGTCTAATCCCTCA
This sequence comes from Chamaecyparis obtusa, assembly GCA_027943335.1. Taxonomy (NCBI): domain Eukaryota; kingdom Viridiplantae; phylum Streptophyta; class Pinopsida; order Cupressales; family Cupressaceae; genus Chamaecyparis; species Chamaecyparis obtusa. The sequence continues at coordinate 316,672 of BSBK01001557.1, forward strand.
TCTCACCTTGTCTTTATATACAAGTTCTATTATGGGGCTTGTGCACCAAGATTTTTGGTAATAGAAAAGTGGTCACTCACAAAAAACCCAAAAAAAACACTAACACATTCAGGTTAATTGAAATTAAAATAACTTGAATGTGTTACATGGCTTGGAAAATATGATCCATAAGGCATATGAAGTTTTTAAAATAAAAGTGTGAGCACAGTTTTTTAAATAAAACTATAGGGGTAGTTGTTTAAAAAAAATGGAGTGTGGATTTAATATTAAAAACCGCAATCAATGTTTTGAAAAAAGATAACTTGAGTGTAGTTTTATGACCATAATTTTTTAAAAGGGGTTGACACCAAGGAAGCAACAAAAATTCTTAAAAACCAAAATAAACTTGATCATTTTTAATTTTGACCAATTCAAGATGCCATGACATTGAAGAGGAAACACACCAACTCTCACAAACTAATTACATGAAGATGCAGGTCTTGAAATTTTTCTCCTCTTCTAGGTCGATATGCAAAATTTATTAAGATAAGTTCTTCCTAATGAACCCAAGACATTCCAATGTGATTGCATAAATTGATAAGATATATAATTGCAATAGAATTTATTTCCTCGATGGTATGGCTATATATTATTGCATAGATAGTGAACTTGGTAGTCATTTGGTTGTATAGCCTTGAATATTGTGAGAATATTAGGTGAACCAAGTAGAAATAATATATGTAGATTACAAAAGTGTGCACAAAAATGCACAAACAAATTTTTCCACTTGGAACCATTTATTTGTAACTAAGCTTACATAACTAGATTTTCTATTCTTTTATTTCCTAATACAAATTTTCCATCTTAGATAGGTGTATTTTTAGGATTTTAAGCAACAAAATTGTATGTATCAATATAAGCCATGATAGAAAAATTGAAATAATTTTTTAACAAAATTTCATAGTTGATGAACTCAATGTTTATCTAAAATAAACCATAAGATTAGTTTCATGACTCAAATGATAAGACTCTTAAGATGATGTTAAAATTGTGTACAGTTCTTGACAATTTGAAAGATCTCTCTCTCTCTCTCTCTCTCTCTCTCTCTCTCTGAAAGAGTTTCCAAAGCCATTAATAGTGCCCAAAAAGCATCAATAAAGCAAGCCACTTAGAGCCATTATTTCTAACAAAGATTTCAAAATTAGGGTTTCTATTATCTCATTTCCCCCATACATATTTATCATCTTAGATCTCATTATTTTTTAGGATTTCAAGAAACATAATTGTTGATATGATAAGACTATTGAGATGATGTCACAATTATTTGTAGTTTTTTTTAGTCCTTTTTCTCCTCATCTAGATAGTTTGAAATCTTTATATCTTGCTCTCCTCTCCCTCTCTCCCCTCCCTTTCTCCCTCTCTACTCTATCCCTTCCATTATCTCTATATCATGCAATTTAAAGTGGACTCGACATATTTCTCTAAGAGAAACCATATATGGACTAGTTTTATTTCCTAAATAATAAGACTATTGAGATGATGTTGTAATTATGTCCATTTTTGTTCAATACTCTTTCTCCTCATCTAGAAAATTTGAAATTTTTATATTCCTCTCTCCTTCTCTCCCTTCCCATCTCCCTCTCTTTCTCACAAAATTTAAAACAATATTCACCAAACTTCTCTGATAACAACTATAGGAATAGTTCTATTTCCTAAATTATAAGACTATTAAGATGATGTTTTACTCAAGAGGGAGAGGGTGAGAGTGAGGAAAGAAAGAAAGGGAGGGGGGAGGGAGAGGGGGGACAATAAGGAAGGGGGGAGAAGGAGGGGGAGAGGGAGACAGGAGATAGGGAGAGGGGAGATGAGAGAGTGGAGAGAGGGAGAGAGAGGGAGGGGGAAAGGGAATAAGGGAGAGAGGTATTTCCCTTCATAATTCATGTAGATTTTTTGTTAACATCCTTGAGGGAAAGTATTCCTTGGGAAAACAAGTGGAATCAAGGGATACTTGACTACATTCCCTCAACATTTTGTGAATCTTTTATAGAAGATATACAAGCCAATCTCAAGATAGAAGAAGTCATCTTATGTGTACTTAAAAATGCCTATTTCATTTCCCATTCAAGATGTAAATGCCTATAAAATCTATTCAACCTAAAATAAATCCTAGAAATTTAATTTATCTATGGTCCATTGAAATATTCATAATACACTCATGCTTTGAAATCCCAAGTTAGCTTAATACACCATTGTAGAATCTCATTCCCACATACTTCTATAAGATCTTTAGATGTATTTCCCTCAAATATAGTGTTAAAAAAATTGTAACACAAATACATGTTTCTTACCCATCAAAGAAAGGATGAATTGAAACTTTGTAAAATATCTTACTCATGTACTTCCACAACATATTTTGATGTATTTCCCTTGAATCTAGTGTTAACAAAGTGTAGCACAAATTATGTTTATTGTCCACCTAATGAAGGTTGATTTGAAAACCTTGCAAAATATCATGCCCACATACTTCTACAACTCTTCATATGTATTTCCCTCGAATCTAGTGTTAACAAAGTGTAAAACAAATATATGTTTCTTGTCCACCAAAGGAAGGCTAACTTGAAACCTTAAAAAAGCTCACACCCACATACTTCCATCATATCTTTACATGTATTTCCCTTGAATCCATTATTAGGGTGAACCCACAATAGTGGGTTACACTTTTTTGCCTGAATGAACACTGAACTCTACATTTTGAGAGAAACTTTCAAATTCAGATGCATATTGCCATTGAACCATTCAAAATCGGAGGATGAAGTAAATTAGAGTCTTTTAGGATTTTCTGTCTAGATTCTAAATATATTTTTTTTGAATTTATTTGAATACTTTTTTCTTTCTCCCATGAAAACTGGTATGGTGCTGAAAACATCATTTTCAAATAGTAACATTATTTTCATAGAGCATAACATTTTTTGTAAAATAGATATGAATGTGATTCTTTCAAATTTAGTTTTGTAACATCCATACGGAGGGCATGCAATTGGTTTGATGACATTATCACAATTATTGCATATGTTATTAACATTTGAAGTTGACTAAACCATAATTTTGACATACCTTAATTACATAGCTTATAACTTGTTGTGTATTTATCAAATTTCAAATATATTTTTTTATAGAAAGTAGACTCGAATACATAGGGCACTATTTTTTTTCAAAAATAAAAATCCCTTTTTTTCTATTTGTCATTGAACGTCAAACTCAGAGGTTTATATTTGATAAAAAACCTACATTCAATTAACGTCAAAAACTATACACATAATAAATTCAAAAATAGTCAAATAGATAATCATTAGAAAGCTAGTTCTGAGTACTTGTTGTATGAAAAAGGACATCTTCTTATTCTTCCATTTGATCACCGTGCTTGAGGCCCGAAGCCATGAAATTCTCAGAATTTCTTCAAAACTTGCAACCATGGCCTAAACCAGGCACTTTCGATAGAAAGTACTTTCATTTGAAACTTTTGGGTTTCTATCGAAAGTACTTTCGATCGAAAGTACTTTCACAAACAATGAAAATTCTAACCATTACTAAACTACTTTCAATCGAAAGTCAAGTTTGACTTTCGATCAAAAGTTAGGTCGGCCATTTTGGTGTCATTTCCAGTTAATAACGATTAGGTATAAATAAATGTATATTTTTTTCATTTCATTAATCCGAAAGCTGTAAAATCATTCGCATTTAGGAGAAGGAAGACATTTTGGCACAGCACAATTTTCTAAGTTGTGATGGGAAATAAAAAGAGAAGGCTAAACAAAAGTACATGACATTATTTAGAAGAGACTGAACAAAGACTACGTGAAGAATCACTAAAAAGATATTATCATCGGAAACAAGGTATGTCTAAGATGTTTCTCTCTAGATATTTTAAGTTGATGGTCAAGACTTGTCTTAATGTTCATCATGTAAATCTATTAGGAATTGTTAGTCTGACCTATTCTAGTCCTACCAATTAGATCTATTAGGACTTGTTAGTCTGACCAATTAGATGTATTAGGACCTATTGGGTCCAAATAGACCTAACTATACCTATTATGACCAATTAGATAGGTAACTGGACCAATTAGGACCTATTAAACTTAACTATCTACCTAATTGTAGACCTATTTGGTCCTATTAAACCAATTAGGACTGGAATTTGACCTAACTATCTACCTAACTAGGACTTGTTAGGACCTATTAGACCAATTACCTGACCTATTAGGACCTATTAGATAGGTATTAGTCCTCGACCAATTAGAGGTTTAACTATCTATTAATTAGACCTAACTAGATAGGTATTAGGACCTATTAGACCTAACTAGACCTAACTATGACCTATTAGTACCTATTAGACCTAACTAGATCTGGCTAGGACCAATTAGACCTAATTAGGACCTAATTAGTGTTGGAAACTGAATTGAAACAATTGTTGTATTGTTATTGATGTCAAACCTTAATTGGTAAGACTGTTGCTACTTAGGAAAGTACTATATCTATTTGAGTGTTGCTAAGGGGCTAAGCAAGGTTGGTAACAATAGAACCTAAGGAAAGGTTGAGTTATCTTGATACTACAAATTGTACTTGACTATGTTGCACTATGATGAGATAATGTATTTTTTATCTTAGTAAGACTGAAGACTAAACTGGTAGGCTTAACCGAGAAAAGAATGGAAAAATCATGTTTAAGCTGAGTGATGTTATTGTCGACCAAGTTAGTATATGTTGAGAAAAATTATAGTGTCAACCAAGCACCAGTAAATTGCCGAGGAAGACAGTGTAAGCTGAGGAGATAGTTTTAGTATTGACCGAGCATTCTACATGAAGACCGAGCGAACAATCACAGTATTGACCGAGCATCAGCAATTTTATATTTGAAGAGAATTTAATTTTGGAGCCGACATTGTTGAATTCTTGGATTATGTAAAATGTGTTGACTTTATTTATTGATTTTTTGGAAGCATTAGATGCATTGTAAAACATTTTATTGTAAATCTTTAAGAGATTTGAGATGATTCTAGAAAAGGAGCTAAAGAACATAAAGTGGGTAGATTAAATGAATCTGACCTAACCCTAAGGTCTACGAATGAGATTGAGCAGCAAAAGATGAGTTAACCTAATTGAGGAAAATATAAGGGAACCTGAACATTGTGATATGTATGCACATGGTGAACAGAGAATGCTAGAAGAGGAAAATTTTTATTGACTAAATAAGCAAAAAAAGGCTGAAGGAGAATTGTGGTGATTTCTTGAAGAAAAGTTCTGAGCAAATCAGAGATGGAAATGGAAAAGTTTCAAAGTCAGTAAACTAGCATTAGTGTATGGAATCGGATCTGATATTTGCAAAGTGAGTTGTATATTTTTTAGATAATACTGCTGCTACTTTCTAACCATTGTAATAGTCAAAATCCTTTTAACAGAGGTTGACCTAACAGTCATATGTTAAATCCTTTAAACAAGGTTGCATTCTAATGGAGTGTATGTAAGTCCTATGACTAGGCTCACTTTTAACAGGGTGATTGAAATCCTTTAACTAGGTCACATTTGACAGTGTGTATTGTAACCTTTCACAGGCTTGGCTTTTTACCGAGCTCACTTCAGAAGAATGAAAATAATAGTAGCATGTTACAAAGTGGTTTTTCCCAAATTGGGTTTCCACTATAAAACTTGGTGTTTATACTTCTGTGAATGTTTAGATCTGAACATTGCTATGTTTTACAAGTTAAGTTACAGCTAGGTAGTGGACTGCATTGTTAGATGTTTCTATTATTGAATCAGTGATGACCAAGTTTGTTTTGGTTTTGGATCTGATTTAAGGATAAGTTTATGAGATTGTTTTATACATCAGGACCTGAGAACAACTGATTCACCCCCCCCTCTCTATTGTTCTAAATCATATTAACAATTGGTATCAGAGCTAAGTTGCTTATTATTAGTGTGGATAGATATCAAGTTTAAAGGGGCTTGAAGCAAATGATCAGGATGTATAAGAAGGAGGTACCGAAGCTGAACAAAGAAAATTTCCATGCATGGAAAAGCTTGATAAAGATGCATCTGGCTGGTATTGGTGACTCTGCAAAGTACTACATTGAGAATAGTTATGTCTCACTTGTCGCACCTTTGACTACTGAAGAAATGAGAGCTAAGAAAGAACATAATCAAGCAATGCTAGAAATTGCATCTACCCTAAGGTATCCAAAATTTGAGGACATTAAGGATTGCACAACTGCAAAGGATATGTGGGACACTCTTGCAAGGATCTATGGAGGTGACTTGAATGTGCTGAAAGAAAAGGCCGAGAGTCTTAGAGGTAAGTTTGATGAAATGAGAATGCAAGAAGGTGAAAACATTGCACAATATTGTAGTAGAATAAAAGAAGTTGTGAATGCTATTAGAGGAGCTAATGGGACTATTGATGATGAAACTATAATTGGAAAAGTATTAAGAACCCTATGTCCTATATATGCTATTAAGATCTCAACTATTCAGGAATCTAGATGTAACTCTACTAATGTGCTTACTTTGGAAAGTTTGGTTGGTAAGCTGACTGCTTTTAAACTCTCTAATTATGATAATTTCACTGTTGGAAGTATTGGAAATATTGAATCTACTTTTAAGTCACAGCTAGTTCTGAACAAGCCAAAGAAAGAAAAAGAAAGATGCATGAGTGAAAGTGAAAGTGAAAGTGATAGTGATAGTGATAGTGAAAGTGACAGTGACACTTCTGATGAAGACCTAGAAGATCTAGAAGCTCTTATGGCTAGAAGACTGAGAAGGGGAAAAAGAAAGTATAAAGGTAAACTCCCTATTATATGTTTTGCATGTAATAAAGTTGGTCATATAGCTACTAGATGTCCTGACGGGAAGGATAAAGATGTTGAAAGGAAAAGAAAACACAAAGATAGAAAAGATGACAGAAGCTACCGATGGAACAGAAATTACAAGGGAAAACGTAAGAAATCTTGTTGCATTGTTGAAAAAGAGACTGACACTAATAGTGATGATTTTGAAATTGAGGTAGTTTATGTGGCAATGAAAGATGAATCTGATGAGGATGAGAAAATTGCATTGATATCCTATGTGAACAAGAATGATAAATGGATTATTGATAGTAGCTATTCACATCACATGACTGGTGACAAAAATAATTTTGAGACCTTACATCATTACAAAGGTAAAAGTGTAAAATTTGGTAATGATGCACCATGTCCTATTAGAGGAAAAGGTTTGATTAAACTAACTGATAAGATATCTTGTGAAAATGCATATTGGGTTGAAGGTCTTAATTACAATTTTTTAAGTGTTGCTCAGCTTAACAAAACTAGTTACCGAGTGGAATTTCATCACAAGCAAGATAAAATATTTAATGTTGTTGGAGAACTGATTGGAAGTGGAGATCATACTAGAGGTAATTTGTTCTATCTTGACCTATCTGAAGAAACATGTTTGATTGCACAACTTGATGATATTTGGTTATGGCATAAAAGGCTATGTCATGTTAACTTTGACAATTTGGTAGAAATAAGTAAGAAGAAAATGGTAAGAGGTCTACCTAGATTGAAGAAACCTAAGAATGTGATGTGCAAGGAATGCCAGTTAGGAAAAATGACAAGGTCAAGTTTCAAGAGAAAATCCTTTACTTCTGAAAACATTTTAGATTTGGTTCATACTGACCTTTGTGGACCTATGGGTGTGCAAAGTTACTATGGTGCTAGATACTTTATCTTATTTGTTGATTATCATACTAGGATGATGCATGTGATGTTTCTAAAAGAAAAATCTGAAGCTTTTCCATATTTTAAGTGGTATTTTGCTAAGGTTGAAAAGGAGACAGGTAGGAACCTAAAATGTCTTAGATCTGACTGAGGTGGAAAATTTACATCAAATGAATTTAATCTATTTTGTAATGATAGAGGAATTAAAAGATATATGTCTGCACCTAGAACACCTCCATAGAATGGTATAGCAGAAAGGAGAAATAGATCTATCTTGGATTGTGCAAGGACATTGATGATTGAAAAGAATGTGGCACAAAAATATTGGAAAGAAGCTATAAGCACTGCTGTCTACACTCTTAACTGAGTACAGATCAAGAAAGGTACAAATCTGACACCTTATGAATTATGGCATGGGCATGCACCGAGTGTTAAATACTTTGGAATCTTTGGAAGTAAGTGCCATATATTAAAAGACTCTAGGAATAGAAAGTTTGATGCTAAGAGTAATGAAGGCATATTCCTAGGGTACTCCACAAAAAGTAAACCTTATAAGTGTTTGAACTCTAACACTAACAAAATTGTGGAAAGTGTGAATGTAAAAATTGATGAGTATGCAGAAAGAAATGAAGCTGATAGTAAAAGAGAACCAGAAGATTATAGATCTTTTGTGTACATTGAAGAAGAAGAAGAGGCAACTAATCGACTTGCACCTGATGCTGAGTCACGGGTAAGAAATGTCGAGCGACAGATAGAAGCTGTCAAGCGTCAGGAAAATAGTGCCGAGAGAGGACAAGAACATGTCGAGCTACAAGAAAATGTTGTTGAATATCAAGAAGAGGTTGCCGGGCATTCTGAAGTTGAATCTAACAATCTTGTTGAGGAACATGATAAAATAGAGGAGAGAACAGCTGAACCTATTTTGGCAAAATATGTGAGAAGACATCATAAGCCTGAACAGATAATTGGAGACAAAGATACTGGAATCCAAACCAGAAGTAAGACTAAGGATCCAACATGTCTACTATGTGAATTTGAACCGAAAAAAATTAGAGAAGCATTGGAGAATGAAGACTGGATACAAGCAATGAATGAAGAAATTGACCAGATTCAGAAGAATGATACTTGGACTCTGGTGCCGAGACCTGAAAACAAGAATGTTATAGGAACAAAGTGGGTATTTTAGAATAAGATGAATGAAAATGGTGAAATCAGTAGGAACAAAGCTAGGCTGGTATGCAAAGGCTATGCACAAGAAGAAGGAATAGATTATGGGGAGACATTTGCCCCTGTAGCTAGATTGGGAGTAAGAACTTTGCTTGCATATGCTGCTTATAAAGATTTCAAGGTATATCAAATGGATGTCAAGTCTGCATTTTTTAATGGTATACTAGAAGAAGAAGTTTACATAGAACAACCAGAAGGTTTTATTGATCCAAACAGAAGACACATGGTGTGCAAACTGAACAAAGCAATATATGGATTGAAGCAAGCACCTAGAGCATGGTATGAGAGGTTGCACAACCACTTGATACAGATTGGATTTTCAAGAACAAATGACACAAGCAATATGTACATGAAGGATGAAGAAGGTAAAGGTATCTTGTTGGCAAAAAAATCTGTTGATAACATTATTTTTGGTGGACAAGATGCATTATGCAAAAGTTTCTCAAATGAAATGCAAACTGAATTTGAAATGAGTGTGGTTGGTGAGATCAAATTATTTGTTGGTTTACAAGTATATCAAAGGAAGAATGGAATTTTCATTACACAGTCTAAGTATGTTAATGAAATACTAAAAAATTTTGGGATGGAAGATGCTAAACCAGTAGGAACTCCTATGGTTACTGGACAAAAGTTATCTAAGAATGATGATGTTGCAGAAGTGAATCAAACTCTGTACAGATCTATGATTGGAAAATTGTAGTATGTTGTACACAACAGACTAGATATTACATTAGTTGTTGGGATTGTGGCAAGATTCTCTGCTAATCCTAAGGAAACACATATGATGGACATGAAAATAATTATGAGATACTTGAAAGGAACTGCTAACTATGGTCTATATTATAAGAAGGATGACAAATTTGAACTCCAAGTTTATACAAATGTTGATTGGGCAAGAAATGTAGATGACAAAAAGAGTACAAGTGGTGGAGCTTTCTTTCTTGGACAGAGATTAGTCTCCTGGACAAGCAAGAAACAAAATTGCATTTCCCAATCCACTGCCGAGGCCGAGTATGTTGCTGCTGCAGTGAACTGTTCAAACTTGGTATGGATAAAACAATTGTTGATAGGCATGAAAGAAGAAATCACTGAACCTGTTGTTATTTTCTGTGACAACATGAGTGCTATCAATATTTCTAAGAATCCAGTGATGCATACTAAGACCAAACACATTGCAATCAAGTATCACTACTTGAGAGAATTAGTACAAGACAAAGAAGTCCGAATGGAATATGTGAATACAAAAGAACAACTAGTAGACATATTCACTAAAGCTTTACCCAGAGAAGCTCATGAGTATCTAAGAAGTCAATTAGGGGTTCTTCCCCTAGCTGAGGCTACCTAGACAAGCTAGGAGCACTACATCAAATAGGCTACAATAGAACATTTGACAAATTGATGCAGAAGATTGTCACACTTTAGGACTGGCCTAGAGTTGTGAAGAGAAGCAAAGACAATGAATTAGTCATAAGAAAAATGATAGAGGGAGAAACACTGAGTTGGACAGATATTATCTACATCTGATGGATGTAAGTTTTAGTTGCTGCTTTGGCATTTTTGTCAAAGAGGGAGAATGTACTGATATGATAACACATGATACTGAAAACTAAGATTTGATGAGCTGATGGAACTAAAAGAAAAGAGGATGATGAACTGAAATGAAGAATCGGGATGGAGGAAGATCTGAATACTTCTGATGGTCACAGGAGCGAGGCTTATAGGATTCTGAACCAAAATGAAGCTAAGGATATTATAAATAAGTTTTTGATGGACATATAAGATTTTGGATTGGTTGGTAATCCATCTGTTATTCAGATGATATCATATGGTGTTGCCAACAATGCCAAAGAGGGAGATTCTTGGAAACTAAATTGAAACAATTGTTGTATTGTCATTGATGTCAAACCTTAATTGGTAAGACTGTTGCTACTTAGGAAAGTACTATATCTATTTGAGTGTTGCTAAGGGGCTAAGCAAGGTTGGTAACAATAGCACCTAAGGAAAGGTTGAGTTATCTTGATACTACAAAGTGTACTTGACTATGTTGCACTATGATGAGATAATGTATTGTTTATCTTAGTAAGACTGAAGACTAAACTGGTAGGCTTAACCGAGAAAAGAATGGAAAAATCATGTTTAAGCCGAATGATGTTAGTGTTGACCAAGTTAGTATATGCTGAGCAAAATTATAGTGTCGACTGAGCACCAGTAAATTTTTGAGGAAGACAGTGCAAACCGAGGAGACAGTTTTAGTATTGGGGTATGTGCAAGATCATGAGGGGCCAAAAAGTGGCGATGTCAGTTCAAAACTTTGACAATGTAGCTGATGACTTTTTTTTCACCCGTATTTGATAAAATGAAAAGGGTATCTTAAGGAGATTATCAACTTTCTATTGATATAATTGCTGTCAAATTTTGAATTTGGTAAGTAATTATTAGTTATTTTCTAATTGAGCTACCTCTAAAGTGCTGATTTATATACTGATTGAAAAATGACTATAACTTTCAGACGGTACAACATTTTTGAAATTCAAAAAATGTGTCACATTCTATGCTTTGCCTACTATAAGGAAAAAAAATAAAAATTGAATTTTGTAAAGTTTTGAATGAGTTAAGGTGGTTAGACACGGGAGTTTTTTTATTCTAAAAATGTTGTAGAAAAAAATTTATAATTAATTACTTTTTCAAAATAAAATTACAAAAAAATATGCATCACATCCGGGTGTGAGTCTACTACTTATATATAAAATCTTATAATAAAATATTATCATTTGATTATGATTAAGGTGGTCAGACATACACCTACTTCTTATTTTTTTCCTAAAATTTTTATACTGTTGCATTGAAATCTATACTTTTCACCAATCATACTAACTTTTTCTCAAAAAAGGCCTAGTAGTTTAGAAACAACATTCAATTTTCTATAGATTCTATTCTTACAACTTTTTGATATTTGGTTCATAGCTAGTTGAAAGTTTCACATCAAGTTGACTAACCCTGATTTGCTGATTTTTCATTGCCACTTAAGGGCATAGTTTGGCCCCTCATGATCTTGCACATACCCATTAACCAAGCGTTCTACATGAAGACCGAGTGAACAATCACAGTATTGACTGAGCATCAACAATTTTATATTTGAAGAGAATTTAATTTTGGAGCCGACATTGTTGAATTCTTGGATTATGTAAAACGTGTTGACTTTATTTATTGATTGTTTGGAAGCTTTAAATGCATTGTAAAATGTTTTATTGTAAATCTTTAAGAGATTTGAGATGATTCTAAAAAAGGAGCCGAAGAACATAAAGTGGGTAGATTCAATGAATTTGACCTAACCCTAAGATCTACGAATGAGATTGAGCGGCAAAAGATGAGTTAACCTAATTGAGGAAAATATAAGGGAACCTAAACATTGTGATATGTATGCACATGGTGAACAGAGAATGCTAGAAGAGGAAAAGTTTTATTGACTGAATTAACAAAAAAAGGCTAAAGGATAATGGTGGTGATTGCTTGAAGAAAAATTCTGAGCAGATCAGAGATGGAAATGGAAAAGTTTCAAAGTCAGTAAACCAACATTAGTGTACGGAATCAGATTTGATATTTGCAAAGTGAGTTGTATATTTTTTAGATAATACTACTGCTACTTTCTAACCATTGTAACAATCAAAATCCTTTTAACAGAGGTTGACCTAACAATCATATGTTAAATCCTTTAAACAAGGTTGCATTCTAATGGAGTGTATGTAAGTCCTATGACTAGGCTCACTTTTAACAGGGTGATTGAAATTCTTTAACTAGGTCACATTTGACAATGTGTATTGTAACCTTTCACAGGGTTGGCTTTTTACCGAGCTCACTTCAGAAGAGTGAAAATAATAGTAGCATGTTACAAAGTGGTTTTTCCCAAATTGGGTTTCCACTATAAAACCTGTTGTTTATACTTGTGTGAATGTTTAGATCTAAACATTGCTATGTTTTACAAGTTAAGTTACAGTTAGGTAGTGGACTGCATTGTTAGATGTTTCTATTATTGAATCAGTGATGACCAAGTTTGTTTTGGTTTTGGATCTGATTTAAGGATAAGTTTATGAGATTGTTTTATACATCAGGACCTGAGAAAAACTAATTCACCCCCCCTCTTGTCTTAATGTTCATCATGTAAATCTATTAGGACTTGTTAGTCTGACCTATTCTAGTCCTACCAATTAGATCTATTAGTTTTTGTTAGTCTGACCAATTAGATGTATTAGGACCTATTGAGTCCAAATAGACCTAACTATACCTATTATGACCAATTAGATAGGTAATTGGACCTATTAGGACCTATTAAACTTAACTATCTACCTAACTGTAGACCTATTTGGTCCTATTAAACCAATTAGGACTGGAATTCAACCTAACTATCTACCTAACTAGGACTTATTAGGACCTATTAGACCAATTACTTGACCTATTAGGACCTATTAGATAGGTATTAGTCCTTGACCAATTAGAGGTTTAACTATCTATTAATTAGACCTAACTAGATAGGTATTAGGACCTATTAGACCTAACTATGACCTATTAGTACCTATTAGACCTAACTAGATCTGGCTAGGACCAATTAGACCTAATTAGGACCTAATTAGACCCAACTAGGACCTAATTAGACCCAATTATGACCTAATTAGACCCAATTATACCTAATTAGACCCAATTCTACCTATTAAGACCTATTAGGACTAGCTATGACCAATTAGGACTAATTAAGACCTAATATGACCTATTAGGACCCAACTAGAATCAATTAGAACCAATTATCACCTAATTATCTAGACTCAATTAGAACCAATTAGGACCTAATATGACCTATTAGAACCTAATTAGACTCAATTAGAAAAAATTAGCACCTAATTAGACTTAATTAGGACCAATTAGATCTAATTAGGACCTAATATGACCTATTAGAACCAATTAGGACCTAATTAGGACCTATTATGACCTATTAGAACCAATTAGGACTAATTAGGACCTATTAGAACCAATTAGAACCAATTAGGACCAATTAGAACTAATTAGGACCTAATTAGATTCTAGAACCAATTAGGACCAATTAGACTCAATTAGAACCAATTAGATCCAATTAGGACCTAATATGACCTATTAGAACCAATTAGGACCTATTATGACCTATTATGATTTAACTCTAAACTAATTAGGACCTATTATGACCAATTAGGACTAATTAGAACCAATTAGAATCAATTAGTACCAATTAGGACCAATTAGAATCAATTATGACTAATTAAGACCAATTAGGACCAATTAGAATCAATTAGAACCAATTAGGACCAATTAGGACCAATTAGAATCAATTAGGATGAATTAGACCTAATTAGGACTAATTAGGACCAATTAGGACCAATTAGAACCAATTAGACTGAATTAGAACAAATTAGCACCTAATTAGACTCAATTAGGACCAATTAGAATCAATTAGGACTAATTAAGACCAATTAGGACCAATTAGGACCAATTAGAATCAATTAGGACCAATTAGGACCAATCAGGACCAATTAGAATCAATTAGGACCAATTAGACCCAATTAGGACTAATTAGGACCAATTAGGACCAATTAGAACTAATTAGACTGAATTAGAACAAATTAGAATCAATTAGACCCAATTAGAACCTATTAGGACCCAATTAGAATCAATTAGACCTGTTAGGACTCAATTAGACCCAACTAGACCTATTAGGACTCAATTAGACCCAATTAGACCCAACTAGACCTGCTAGGACCTATTTTGACTTAATACATGAACATCGTTAGACCTAACTTCATTCAAAAGTTTTTGTTTAATAATTTTTACTTCATACATGTAGGAAATTCTCAAGAAGCACAACCTTCTAAAGTTGGAGAAGGGTCATCGCAAGCTCAACAAGCCCAACCTTCAGAAGTTGGAGAAGGGTCATCACAAGCTCAACAAGCCCAACCTTCAAAAGTTGGAGAAGGGTCATCGCAAGCTCAACAAGCACAACTCTCAAAATATCAAACAAGTACACATCTCTCTCTCTCACTAACTCTCTCTCACTATCTCCATTTAGTCTCTTATTGGTGAATATACATTTTGGGTCTTTCCCCTTAAGAAGTTATTGTTTTTGTTGTGTACATGCAGCCTTTGATGATGAAAATGTTGGACAAGGGGCATCCCAAGTTGAATCAACCCAAGGTCAAACAAGTATGTGTTTCTCTCATTAGTTTATAAATTATTATAGGTTTGACATTCAATCAGTCCTCAAAACCCTAGTTGGGTAGTCTCTCTCACGAACTTCAATCAATTCATAATTCAACAATGGATCCTTTTCCTTTCACAAAGCATTTCTTTTATAATTCAAAAGTGTCTTCTCTCACACACTTTTCACTTAAAACACTTTTTATACTTAGGCACATATTGAATGATATAATTTATTAATTCATTTGGCTCCAAAAAAAGGCCTTTTCACCAATATCATGAAATTATGACACGCAATGTCCCTGTTTCTTGTGCCCAAGATTTAAAACTTTTCATCTTGGTTCCAATGAGCTATAACACTAAGGTATCCAGCATATAATACCAACAAAAATGGCAACCTTAGGAAATTTAATTAAATAATAATAATAAACCACCCATCTTGCGAAAACAACTGAAGAAGAGTCTGAATCAAAATTTGTCTTCATAGGATTGATCCAAATGATGAAAGATGATGAATGAACTTGACGGGGTAACTTACTAAAAATAGATGATCTCTCCAAGATTCTTGGAGCCCAAACCGAAAGCCAAAAATGAAAACTAAGAGCATCATTCAACTCCTCTAACTCATCTAAGCTCATCAGAACTATCCATTGACTTACTATAAATTGTAAGTTCACACCAAAGACCCTCTAAAAACCTCACCAGACCATGAGGATCACAATAATGACCTGGCACCATCAGATCAATGACCTACAAAAAATGGGGACATTACAGTCCTCCCTCCCTAAGATTTCTTGTCCCCAAGCAATCTCCGGAACAAGAAACATCACAATCCACATGGATCCCATAGAAAAGAATATACCATGCCACTAACATCAACTGTAGGGTCCTGTAACATCATCTAAAATACAAATTGGATAATTCTGTAAAGAGACCCAAAACAACCACTCACCCAAACTCCTGTACTGAATCTGTCTTTGCCCAGATCCTGAAAGAAGTGAACTTCAGGATCGTCAAAAACCAAGATGTATGGGAGACTTAGATCCCATACACACTAAACTCTCCCTATGCTCCCAACTGACCTGTACTGATTCTGTAGACCATTTTCATAACAGTGATGAATACCCCTGAACAAAGTTGTACCAGGACCCGAATATCCACACACTGCATAATCTTTGTAGTCACCATAACTCTGCAAGTCACCTACTACTGACTTGCAGCCAAAAATCCCATCAACTACTGATGGCAAGAACCCATCCCATAATGGATGATAAGGACTAGGAGCCAAACTACCCTTGCGAGAGATGAAATCTTCTACTTGTGGGTCAAAAAACAAATGATGAACATGCCCCACTATATACAGCTGATTGGAAACCCCAATCTCTGTCAATAGCTCATCATTACCAAATTGGGGGTCATGAGATGGCTCCAATCTCTAACTCCACATAATTGTAGGCTAGGTAGGCCCCTAAGCAACTCTCTCAACAAACCTAACATCAAAATCCTTGTGGGGAAGCATTGTAGATAGAGTCTCCACAATCCTCCCTACCAACCTCTGGATAGCACAAGAGCCTTGGATGAGAGTACCCTCAAACACTCTATAAGAATCATGTCGCACATCTGCACTCTCAAGTAAATACTCCATAAATGACTTGGTGCAGTAGAAATTATATGTGGAAGTGTCAACTTGCTCCCCCGCAATCCATAGCTGATCCCTCTGAAAATGTGGCACAGCCAACTATCTCATGCTATCAGCTATGTGAGATGATGAAATAGATTCACTCCCAGCTAAGGGAAGCAAATCAACCTAAGAGCTCAACTCCATTAGTACTCCTACCTCATCCGAACCAAGAGCTCCCATATCTTGAACATGTGTGTCTGCCACATCATCATGTTCCTCATCACCACCCATAAGAGAAAACTCACCACCAACCACCTCAATATGCAATCAAACTAGGTCTAGGGCTGGTGTGGACCACAAATGCTCCAACTCCACGGTCACCTCCTCTAACTAGATCTATGACTCTTGAAGGGCCCACTGAGTGTCCTCTAAAACCTCAGTAATCATTGTGAGCTCCAGGGTAATCTCACTCACCTCCTCCTCTTTGTCCATTAGTGCCTCATAAGTTGCACTCCCCCAGTCCACCAGGTGATCTCAGTCGGCTACCATTTGTAGGTAGTTATGTCTCAAAATCTTGACAGCCTCATGCAAGGTATGAATCTCTATCAATAAGAGGTAACCACCACTGGCCTCATCTATCATAGGAGAATCCCAACCATAAATAGCCAATAACTAATGAGTGGCATCAAAATTCTTGAGAGTAGAAGTAATATCTCTCTCATCAACTCATAACTAGCTAGTCACATGATGACTCTACACAATAGGCATCCTATGAACAACCTCAAATGCACTATCTACACTATGAGAGGAAGTTGTATCCAAAAAACTCCCCTCAAGATCACCATCTCTCTATGTACTTTCATCAGAGTACACATCTACAAACTAAGTACAGGCATCGGACACATCCTCATCTAACCTCGGGGAAGCTGTTGCTGAATCTGACTCAACACAATCTCTAGCTACCTCATCCTCTGCAACCATCTGACAGTCCAGATCCTTAGACACATCCTCATGAGTTACCAAAGAAGTAACCCCATCTCTAAAAGTGGAAGCCCTGGTTGTAACAAACTCCTGCCACTCGTAAGCTTCCCTATCCTCATCTATGAGTCCCTATAACACAAAATCTTGGAACCCACCATCACCATATGACAACATTGAATCTACACCCAAAGTCAAATATAGAAAGCTAGAAACACTATAGCACTCATTATCCTCACTCTTAGCATTAGAGATATCTACAATCCTAGTGTCCACATCATCTATTTGCATATCCTCTACTAACTCTGGCTACAAACATGACTCAATGTCATCATGTGAATCAAATATATAGTGGCATGAAACTACATCACCCAAATCAACTGTAACACTCCCATCCTAAGTTTCATCACCAGAAAGCTCCATGCACACATCCTCAACATAGGAAGAAACCATTGTCTCATGTACTGATCCCACACTACGACTGCTATCATAAATCTCTAAGTTGTCAAAGCTCATACGCTCCTCATAGTCATCACCCAACATCTCATAGGGGGTTTCATCTCCAATGCAACTCACAACATTATCAAAAGTGTCATCAAATGTGTCTATACTATCAGCTCCTAGATCTCTTGCTGAAATCTCATCTGCAGACACGTGTCTCTATGCACATGACTCAATGTTAGGTTGTGCACCAATAATGCTGGAGCATGAATTGTCATCAACTAACCCTATTGTAATGCCCTGATCACCAACCTCACCACTGGGAGACTTCGTACATGCCTTGGTCCTATCTAAGGAAGCAACTACCTCTTGAACTAGAGAAACACTACTATAGTTGACATAAACATCTCCAATAATAACTCCATGAAAGAGTCTAAACTCTCAGTGATAACTGCAACATCAGCTGCCTCTATACAATCTATAGTGACTGCTCTGGGAGCCTCAACCCGGTGATACTCAACACTACTCTCATCCAATGGCACTGAAACATCCACTAGTTCCAATGTAATAAATCTATCATTAGCACTGCGAATGGGAATAGTAGGTGCTGAACTAGATGTAGGAACATCAACATCACGGACAACTGTCGGAGAAAACTCTAGCCTTCTCCCCTACACACTCGATGTCGGCCTTCTAAAGGTAGAGACCATATATCTCACTGCCCTATCTACTATAACTAGATCTGACAAACTCTCTATCAATCTTTCTTGATGCAGTCTAAGTCTCTCCATGCTTTCTACTAAAGCATTTAATTCTGCTCTATTTCCCTTACTACTATGACGACTTCCAGAACTGGATCACCTATATTTATCCATAGCTAGGAAAAATGGAATTGCTAGTCACTTTTAAAATGCTTCAGAAAATAAATGAATCCAAACCCCACAGGAAAAATGCTCTGATACCACTATAAAGAGCCTGTCTGGCTCTCTCTAATTTAATTGCACTTAAAATAACTTTTAGAATATATGAACAATAATTTTGAAATTCAATGAACACTTTCATATTTTCATTATTTATTAGAATGATATCAGAAATTATAACACCACTGAATTGCTTACAAATATCAGAATTAAAGCAACTATTATAACTAATTTCATACTACAACTGACAAATTAACCTAGCACTTTAAAATGAATCTAGCTGCAGGTGTATGAAACTTACGGCTGGCTGTAACAAATGGGAATCTCTGAATTATCACAAGTCTAATTTTTTAACTTGGCTACAAATAATGAAATCTAGAAATGGGCGCAAGCCCCTTCAATCTCAAATAGCTCCTGCTATGCACATTTCTTCCCAAACATTTATCACCTTCACCCAATAAGCATCACATGAGCATCCAACCAATGAAAAAAACTCACGTAGCATGCTTGAATTGATGGTGTACGACAGGCTAGAAAAATATGAAGTCTTTAATTCCATACGGCTGCACTTAGGAATTCTGGAACAAAATTCTTTGTCTTTCAACTCCCAACCTGTAGCATTCATTGTAGATTTCCCCAATCAATTCTAATCCTCAGCAAGAAGACAAATCAAATCCTAGAATGAATAAATTGATTTGCCTGCAGAACAAACTTCTCAGAATTCCAGTATACATCAACACTGGATTAAAATTCAGAATCAAAACTAGAACTGCAAAATTTACCATCAATCTATAATGGCTCAAATTGCCAGAAGAGGAATCAGTCCTCAAAACCCTAGTTGGGTAGTCTCTCTCACGAACTTCAATCAATTCATAATTCAACAATGGATCCTTTTCCTTTCACAAAGCATTGCTTTTATAATTCAAAAGTGTCTTCTCTCACACACTTTTCACTTAAAACACTTTTTATACTTAGGCACATATTGAATGATATAATTTATTAATTCATTTGGCTCCAAAAAAAGGCCTTTTCACCAATATCATGAAATTATGACACGCAAGGTCCCTGTTTCTTGAGCCCAAGATTTGAAACTTTTCATCCTGGTTCCAATGAGCTATAACACTAAGGTATCTAGCATATAATACCAACAAAAATGGCAACCTTAGCAAATTTAATTAAATAATAATAATAAACCACCCATCTTGCGAAAACAACTAAAGAAGAGTCTGAATCGAAATATGTCTGCACAGGATTGATCCAGATGATGAAAGATGATGAATGAACTTGACGGGGTGACTTACTAAAAATAGACGCTCTCTCCAAGATTCTTGGAGCCCAAACTGAAAGCCAGAAATGAAAACCGAGAGCATCATTCAACTCCTCTAACTCATCTAAGCTCATCGAAACTATCCATTGACTTACTATAAATTGTAAGTTCACACCAAAGACCCTCTAAACACCTCGCCAGACCATGAGGATCACAATAATGACCTGGCACCATC
This sequence comes from Chamaecyparis obtusa, assembly GCA_027943335.1. Lineage (NCBI taxonomy): Eukaryota > Viridiplantae > Streptophyta > Pinopsida > Cupressales > Cupressaceae > Chamaecyparis > Chamaecyparis obtusa. Next base: position 337,307 of record BSBK01001557.1, read on the forward strand.
AGATCAATGACCTGCAAAAAATGGGGACATTACAGAAACATACAGAGAACACAGAAGAGATCTACCTACCGTGGGGTCAGTATGATCATAAGATAATATATATATGATATTATTGCAAATGAATTGACATCATTCCCAAAAGAAAGTAGAACTACGATCACAAAGGATGAAAGCATATTAGGTAAATCAATGTTAATGTCAATATTCTCATATTCATCATTAACATCATTAGTATCATCAAGAGTATCTCCTTCATCCAAATTAATTAAAATGGGATCTAAGATACGAATAGAATCATCATAGTCATACATCTTAAAGTTAGGATTAACAAGGCAGAAATAACAATTACATGCAAATATAACCAATATCAGAAAACAATAAACCACACAGAAGAGAACACAAGACACAAAGATTTAACGTGGTTCACCCAATCCCTAGGCTACGTCCACCAACAATGAGTCCAATATTTTATTATCCAGTGATTACAACCTGATTACAATCCATAATCCCTTACAGCTCAATTCTGTTGCAAGTACTAAAATCATACATCATAATGAAATCCCTAACCCTAAGCCATATTATACAATATTTTTGCCGCTTTAGGGTTAGAATGAGTTACAACATGTCGGCCAAAAAATTACCAAAAATATGTCAGCCTCAAAAAAAATTCACCTGGAGGGCTGCACCCTTGAACCCCCACTTGGGGCCCAACCTAGCCACGAACCCTGACGAGGTTGAGAGGAAAAGTGTACAGTACTTTCCTAGATAGTACTTTCCTAATTAGTCACCATAAGCTAACAATCTCCCACTTGGTAACTGATCAGTATCCACACTAAAAAACCTCCCACTTGGAGACTGATCCTGTAGCAATACCGCTACCATATGAGGCTCCCACTGGATCGAACCACCCTGGACTTAGTTGTTTCTTTATTCTATTCAGTGTAGAAGATCAACTGAAGCTCAACATGAGTTCAACTTCTCCCTTGTTACTACCTTTGTAAACATATCTACTAGATTATCATCTATATGAATCTTTTCCAGCTTTAACTTCCCATCATCCAAAACTGACCAAATGAAATGGTACCGTAACTGTATGTGTTTTGTCTTTGAGTGCAAAGCAAAATTCTTCACAAGATGAATGGCACTTTGGCTATCTGTATGCAGAAAATTACCCATCTGAGGATGTCCCAATTCTTCCATGAAGAATTGAAGCCATATCATCTCCTTGGCTGCCTCTATAGCAACAACATACTCTGCCTCTGTAGTGGATAAAGCAACCACCTTTTGGAGTCGATAAATCCAACTCACTGCTATCCCACCAACAGTAAATACATAACCTATAGTACTCCTCTTGCTATCTATATCTCCTACCAAATCTGAGTCAACATAGCCTTGTACAGTAGTAGTAGAACCCCCAAATTGTAAACACTTACTGAATATACCTCTCAAATATCTGAGAATCCATTTGACTGCATTCCAATGCTCAATACCAAGGTTACTCATATACCGGCTAACGACTCCCACTACATGTGCAATATCTGGCCTAGTACATACCATAGCATACATTAAGCTCCCTACAGCTGAAGCATAAGGTACCTTAGAAATGTTAGTCTCTTCTTCTGGTGTCTTGGGACACATCTCCTTAGTCAATTTCAAATGACCAAGCAAAGGTGTGCTGACAACTTTAGCATTCTCCATAGAGAAACGTTGCAACACCTTTTCAACATAATCAGCCTAAGATAGAGTTAATTTTCTATTCTTCCTATCTCTGCAAATTTTCATGCCAAGGATTTGTTTTGTTGCCCCCAAATCCTTCATAGCAAAATATTTTGCTAACTGTATTTTCAACCCCTTAATATGATCCATGTTAGATCTAGCTACAAGCATATCATCAACATATAAACATAAAATAATGTACCTGTCATCATCCAACCTCTTAAAATAAACACAATGGTCAGAATTACACCAACTGTATCCATGCTCATTCATAAAAGTGTCAAATTTAATATACCATTGCTAAGGTGCTTGCTTCAAGCCATATAAACTTTTCTGCAATTTGCACACTAAACTCTCCTTACCCTTGACCTCAAATCCCTGTGGCTGTACCATATAAATTTCTTCATTCAAATCACCATGAAGAAAGGTTGTTTTAACATTAGGCTACTCTAAATGCAAATCTTCAGTAGCCACAATACTTAAAATAGTACGAATAGAAGTCATTTTAACAACTGGAGAAAAAATCTCATCAAAATCAATACCATGTTTCTGTGCAAATCCTTTTACGACTAATCTGGCTTTAAATCTTTTCTTACCTCCATCCTCTTATTTTATCCTGTAAACCCATTTATTCTGTAAATCCCTTTTACTTGCAGGTAAATTACATAAATCCCATGTTTGATTTTTTAGCAAAGAGTCCATTTCATCTGTCATTGCAGACTCCCACTGAAGCTTTGTATCCACCTACACAGCTTCATTATAACATTCAAGTTCACCAGCATCTGTTAATAAAATAGAATACAATGAGGGAGAGAATCTCTCTAGAGGTCTACTTAGCCTTGTTGACCGTCTAACATTCACTGGGGTGTGTGGCATTTTTTGTTGTTGTTGTTGCAGAGCATAAGGAACATTATCATTTGGAATATCATCCAGCACTACATAATCATTTTCTTTCTTCTCATGTTGCTGCAATAGATCTTTGTACAATACTTTCTCATTGAATATGACATCCCTGCTTCTTAAAATTTTATGATTTTCAAAATCCCAAAGCCTATAACCAAATTCATCAATGCCATATCCAACAAATACACATTTATTTGACTTAGCTTCCAGCTTGGTTCTGTTTTCAGAATCTATAAGTGCAAAGGCTTCACAACCAAAAGTTTTGAGAAAAGAATAACTCACCTTCTTACCACTCCATGCTTCCTCTGGAATACCACAGTCCAAAGGAGTATAGGGGCCTCTATTGATTAAATAAACAACAGTGTTCATAGCCTCCACCCACATATTTTTGGGCAGCCTAGCATGCAACCTCATACTCCTTGCACACTCCATTATTGTCTTGTTCATGCGTTCAGCCACTCCATTTTCCTATGGAGTCCTTGGAACTATTTTTTGTCTATGAATACCATTAGAGGTACAATAATCTTCAAATTATTTTCTACAGTACTCACCACCATTATTAGATCTAAGACATTTTAATCTTTTTCCAGTCTCATTTTCAACCAAGCTTTTCCATTTCTTAAAAGTTTCAAATACATCAAATTTCTATCTAATGAAATATATCCATACTTTCCTAGTTGCATCATCAATGAATGTAACATAATACTGAGAGCCACCAAGGGAAGATACCTGAGCTAGACCCCATACATCTGTAAGCACAAGCTCTAATTTTTCATCTTTCTTTTCCTTCCCACTCTTTACAAAACTAACTCTCTTTTGCTTTCCATACACACAACTTTCACAAAAATCCATATTAACACATTTCAGACCAGGTAAAACTTTCTTTGAATGAATTAATTTCATACCTTTCTCACTCATGTGCTTGAGTCTGTTGTGCCACAATGCTAGGTCAGAATCTATAGAAACGGTTTGACATTCTTCCTGCTCAATTACAGCCACTGTTCCTGAACATTCATTATCTTCTAAAACAATTAAAGTAGAAGGAACAGTATGACCTGTACAAAGATATAAGGTGCCTACTTTCACACCTTTTTCTACTACTAAGGAACCTTTTGAAACCTTCCATTTTTTATCATTAAAAGTAACTGTGCAACCCTCATCAATGAGTTGCCTTGCTAAAATTAAATTTCTACTCAGCCTTGGAACATGTCTTACCTCTTGTAGTATCCAATGATTCCCATTGTGCAACTTAATCTTGATTTTCCCTTTTCCAACAATTTGACAAGGTTCATTATCTCCCAAATAAACTAGCCCAAAATCCCCTTGGACATAATCAACAAAATAACCTCTATGGGGTGTAGCATGAAATGAAGCCCCCAAATCTAACACCCATGAATCATCAACATTTTCTAAAGACAAGAGCAAAGCATCCTCTTCAGATTTGTTACTTACCATATTTGCCTCCTTGTTTCCATCATTTTTGTCTCTTTGATCTTTCTTCCAAGACCAACAATCTTTCTTCTTATGACCTGGTTTTCCATAGTACTAGCAATCATTTGGCCCTTTCGATTCAGACCTCTTTCCCTTTTATTTTCCTCTTGATTTCCCACAATTTCTAGAGTTGTTTCCTCTATCTCTTGTTCTACCTCTACTTTTTGTGTTCAATACACTACTCGATGTGGATGCCCCTGAGCTTTTCCTATGAATTTTCTCACTCAATATAACACCAATAACATCATCAAACTTTAGGGTATTAGAACCAGAAATAGAATTACTAACAGCCATTACCAAGCCATTCCAACTTTCTGGCAAAGAACACAAAATCAAGAGAGCCCTAACCTCTTCATCAAAAGTAATTTTAACTAAGGCTAACTGACTTGTAATTGTATTAAACTCATTCAAATGATCAGCAATTGATCCACCTTCTACCATTTTCATATTAAATAAATGCTTCATAAGAAATACCTTGTTTGAAGCTGAAGGCTTTTCATACAACTTCGCTAGGGTATCCATCATATCTTTAGCTTTTGTTGCTCCAACAATATTGAATGCCACCGATTGTGCTAGGCATGAATGAATACTCCCCAGTGCCTTCCTGTCCAAAATATCCCAATCTTCCTGAGACATTGTTGCCTCTTTCTTGGCTATTCCCTCTAATGGCTACCATAAATCCTTCTGATAGAGATAATCCTCCATTTACATCTTCCATAACTGGAAGTTCTACCCATTAAAATTTTAACCTTCAGCCTACCCTCATCTACCATTTCTCCCACTTAACTGAGAGACTCTCCCACTAACTCGTGAGACCTACTTTAGAGAATAGATGAAAGAACGAATGAAATAACCTCACTCGGATACCACTTGTTAGGATTAACAAGGCAAAAATAACAATTACATGCAAATATAACCAATATCAAAAAACAATAAACCACACAGAAGAGAACACAAGACACAAAGATTTAACGTGGTTCACCCAATCCCTAGGCTACGTCCACCAACAATGAGTCCAATATTTTATTATCCAGTGATTACAACCTGATTACAATCCTTAATCCCTTACAGTTCAATTCTGTCGCAAGTACTAAAATCATACATCATAATGAAATCCCTAACCCTGAGCCATAGTATATAATATTTTTTCCTCTTTAGGGTTAGAATGAGTTACAACATGTCAGCCCAAAAATTATCAAAAATATGTCGGCCTCAAAAAAAATTTGCCTTGAGGGCTGCGCCCCCAAACCCCCGCTCTCGGGAAGAAAAGTCTATAGTACTTTCTTGGATAGTACTTTCCTAATCAGTCACCACAAGCTAACACTTAACATCATTATTAGTAACAACTTCTTCTAACCCATCATGCATAGATTTATCCGAAGAAGATAGAGATCTTTGAAGAATAGAATTACAAGCTTTAGCATGAGCATGACACTTTTTATGAAGTTCATTAGCAGATCGATTAAATTTTGATTTATTTGAAATAGGTTGAGAACTAGGAGGAACAATCACCAGATCCTTCATAGGTTCTTTAGGAAGATCAATAGGATTATCAACAATAGGAAGAATAATCACAGGATCTTTGATAGGTTCTATAGAAGGAGTGATAGAAGGAACTTGATTAACAGAACTAGAAACCATAGTTAAAGGAGGTATAGAAGGTGTAGTCAAAAGACCATGATTAAGATCCATAGGAGGAATGCTTAATTCAAGAATCTTATGATGTTTATAAGCTTGATATGAATGAAAAAGATTATCAGGTCGAGGAGGACATGAATTAGGTAATGAAGGCCAAAAGAAATCAAGAGCAGCACAATCTCTGGGCCTAGAAGGTCGATATAAACTATGATTAATCATCTTCACTTCTTCATCATGAATGAACTTAAGAAACTTATGGATAGGTTTAGCAACAGCATGCATGGCATTCAACCAAGGCAAACCTAGCTTAACTTAAAATTGATCGAAAGTAGGGACCACAACAAAGGTAGTGTTCACAATTTTTCCATAGAGTTCAACCGGTAAAGTAATAGAACCAAATGATGGATAAAGAAAACCATTACAAGTTTGAATCCACACATCTGATGTATCATAAGAATCACGTTGTAAGATTTCATAAAAATATTTTCTTCAGTTATAACATTGACTAAGGATGTAGGATCAACAAGACAACCATGAGTAGGTTTCTAAGAAATCCTAGCATAAATGTAAAGGGGACCATCAGCAGCTTTAATAGTCTTAGAGTCATCAAAGGTAATCAAAAGTTCCCGAGGTCTTTTATTCTTAGGTTGTTGTCGAGGTTTAGGCTAAGTTTTCATTCTAGATTTAGGTTTTGGTTGAGGTTGAACTTGAGATTGAATCTGATGTTGAGGTTGAGGTTGAGGTGGAGATACAAATTGACCAACATGCTCCACTTGATTAACAACATGATTGAGATCATCCATCTTAGAATCATACATAATTTCCATAGTAGATGGTTGAGCAATGGTATTAGTATCATGTGTAGGTAAAGGATTCATATAGATTTGAAGGTTTTGATTAGGAGGAGAGATAGATTTGTTTCCACTACCATCAAGCTTATCAATAGATAAGGCATTAGAGTCAATTAAATATTGAACCTTATGTTTTAAAGAATAACATTTCTTAGTATCATGACCATTCTAATGATGATATTGACAAAAATCATTTTGATTAAAAGATTTAGAAGCAATCGTAACAGGTAAAAGAGGTCAAATAGGAGGTAAAGTAATCATATTAGCAGCTAACAACCTATTCATAATAGCATATAAAGATTCAGAAAGAGGAGTAAACGTATGATTTAATCGAAAAGCAGTGGATGCAGAAGTGGCATTGTGAGATGCAACAGCAACTTGATCAACAACTGCATTCCCTTGTTTGTTTATCTTGACATAGTTGAATTTTTTAAATTTGTTTGGATTAGGAGCAGCATCACTCTTATCAACTAGAACATGAGCCATTGGAGTGTTGCTCTCAAATTGACTCACCTGTAATTAATAATGATGAAGCACTGCACAAATTTGTTGAAAAGAGCTAAATTCAATAAGAAGAATCTTATCTCTAATATCTTTTTGCAAATTTGAAATAAACATACATTGAATATCAATATCAGGAACAGGATAGAAAATCTGAGCATGCAAATGCTTAAATCTACCAATAAATTCAGTTAATTTTTCTTTAGCACTTTGTTTACAATGCATCAAATCAGTCAAAGACACTTGCGGCCCAATGTTGTTTTGAAATTGTTGAATAAAGGCATTAGAAAGTTTTGGAAAGGAATCAATAGAATAAGGAGGCAAGGAACAATACCATTGTAAGGCCTTGTCACGGAAAGTTCTAGCAAATAGTTTGGCTAAAATCCTATGGTCATGAGCATAATCACTACAAAAGATTTTGAATGTTTTTACATGATGAACAGGATCTCCTTTTCCATTATAATTCTCAAGATGAGGCATATCAACTTGTTGAGGAACAGGAGTATGAATAATATCCAAGGACAAAGGACTTCCCATGTCACATGTAGGGATACTAAACTTGTTTTGAGTTAAGGAAGAAAGTTGTTGTTGTAAGGATGACACAGTTTGAGCCAAACTAATGATTGTTGAATCATTAGAGGAAATAGGAGTAGCAACATTAGACACACTAGGTAAAGTGTAAGAAGTTGCAGGAATAGAAGACACAACTAGAGGAACACTAGGAACTACATTTGGAAGCAGATTGGAATAAGTAAAAGGAACATTATGATATGAAGGTTGTGATGTAGGAAGGGACACAGGAGGAACACTCATAGGAATAGAGGGAACTGTCACAATTACCAAAGGAGTATAGGTAGGAATATTAGGTAAAGGATTAGAAGCAGGTTCTACACTAGTGATAGGAGGAATCAACCCTAAATCTTGAGCTTCTTGAGCTAAAGGTTTAACATTTGAATGCACGAGGTGAGTAATACCAGGCAAGAGGTTAACACCTTGATCACTATCATGAAGAACTTTCTTAAGAGCCTCTATAGCTTGAATATAATCTTGATTATGGTTCTCTTGAATAAGCCAATTACCCATTTTATCAAGTTCAATTGAAAGTTTTTGTACTTGTTCAGGAGGAACTCTTAAAGCATCATCCTCATCATGAGATGAGTGAGAAGAGTTTTTCTCCATAGTAGGATTATAATCATGAAGAATCAAATTATCATCTGGCACCCTAAGGAAAGGAGAGGAAGATTCAGGATCAAAGACACCCATGAGTCTACGACTTCTCCTAACCAAAATATTATAAGTAGGACTAGTAGTAGTAAAGCTCATAAACCAATGCAATGCAAATGAACTAAAACCACATAAAGCATGAATATTTTTGGAAATCTAATTAGCATGCAAGATCTAACACAAAAGATAAATCTAATACTAACAAGATAAAAGGAAATCTAACACCACAAAATGCAATAGGGCATCCAATTCCACAAAAGAAAGGAGAGTAAGTATGTCGGGTTCACCAAAATAAATAGAGGTAAAATGGAATCACCTCTATTTAGTGTAATGTATGGGAGAAATATGATATCCACTCCTAAATCCAAATTCCAAAAGGAGAGATCCAATTTGATCAACCAAAAGGTTAATACACAATCGAATCAATCTATGGAGAATATGAAAGAGAGAGAAAAACCCTATATTTCCCTATGGAGAATTATGCTTGAAATCTGAAATAATTGAAATACAAGTACTAACCTCAAATTAGGGAAAATCTAGAAAATGCCAATTTCTGATGTCTATGTGTACTTTTGGGCAATTCTACAACCTATTTTGGACTAGAAATGTCGAGATGAAGAAAACCCAAAAATCTTTTATCTTTCTAACGGTAGGTAGTCTTTGACCCTCATAAAATGTCAAAGGCTACATTCTTTATTTGAAGGTCGATTTTGAATTTGTTTGCAGATCTCAAAAGTTCATCGAAAAGGGTATCCAAATCTGCTCTCAGATTCAAAATTCTACACCTGTACCTACAAGAAAAAGGGGGTTTTTTTTGTATGGGGGGTTTGCCTTGGTCAAACCCTAATTTAGGAATTAACCTTGAAATTTAATTGAAATGTAGTGTGCATAAACAAATCAATTGAAACAATTCACCTCACTTATGTTGAAGTCCTTGTAGATGATTCGAATCCTCAAATCCACAAGTAGGAATGCTTCAATGGATGTAGAATGAATGAAGGATGTCTCAAATCAATGGAATTTGATCTTCAACACCAATCTTGAATAGATCTTTGCATATGAGGAGGCTTGGATGAATGTAGAAGGATGGATCTTCAAGGGGGCTCCAAAGAGATTGAATCCTTCAATGGCTAACAATGGATCTCCTTGATGGATGAATGCTTGAACACTTGAATGCTTGAAGGCTTTCTTGAATGCTTGAAGATGAGATGTGTTCTCACAAAACTTGATTTCTTGATGGAAAAAGAAGATATGATTGAAATGAGAGAGGAAGGCCCCCTTTTATAGTGAACTAGGGCACAATCTTCTAGAGGGGCCACCTTGGAGAATTAAATCCCAATTAGGTCCTAACCTTTAGAAAATATACCTAGATTAAATGAAATTTAAGGATTTACCATTCTAAAACTTGAAATGGCCAACCCGGAGGTGGGAAAACAAATATCCCCGAAACTCGACACTCGACACCCAAAAATCAAGGAAATTTGAAATCTGGACAGGCGGTCAAGGATGAGCTCGAATCTGACCAGGTCAGGGTTGAGGTCGATCCTGACTAGGTTAGGGTCAAGGTTGACTTTGACCCCATAAGGTTGACTTTGACCTTGTGGTCAAAAACCTCAGGATCCTGACCCAGAATACTAGGAAATGCATATATGAAGTGAAAATTAGGGACAGAGGAAAGTAGAATAGGGGAAAAAGCTAGATACATGCAAAGACTCGATCAAGGTGCTCAACATGACCCTAGACCACTCATTCAGAGGGCTGAATGCTCTTATCATGGAAGTGCTTCCATTTTAAGATGATACAACAACCCATAAATATTACGAAGAGGGCATTGAATAAAAAGTCTAAGCAAATAATGAAACAATTTGAGAATCTTGGTACACTTGAAAAAATCAACTATTATCAATTACACTTCTTAAAGATGAGTTAAAAGAGCCATTAAAATTGTTGGGTGTAGATGCAAGTTTGAAAAAGTTAAAATCATGTAACGTACAAAAAAATATTGTTGATAGTGTTAAGGAAGGTTTGCATTCCATTAGAAAAACAACTAGATCTACAGATAGGTCCATTTCAAGAAGAGTGATATTGACATCTATTTTAAATAAAAACATGTCCCAAAGAAGACAAATTTCTTCACTTTCATCTCAGATCGGGTATAGTAGGAAGACAATGACACACTATTTGAAAACAAGAATCAATTTGGATGATACTACATTGGAAGGTAATTGGGCACTAATGTGTAGAGCTCCTCGGTCTAATAGGATTAATAAAATAGTTAGGAACTTAGTTACATCATTTTGGACTGATCATACTCATCCTTCACCAAATACAAGAGACATTATCAAGAAGAGGAATGGGCCTAGGGAATATTTCCAGCACACAAAACATTGGTTGGACACCACACAACATGAATTGTATCTCTCATTTTGTAACTCAAATCCTGACATTAAGATTGGACAAACAATGTTTGAAAGATTAAAGCCATTTTTTGTAAAGATAAATAAATCTTTTGAAACTTGTTGTTTTTGATATCATATTGAATTTTATCTCTACTATCAAGGGTTTAGAAAGATGATAGAAGAAAGTGGTGGTTCTCAAAATGATTTTTCTAAATGTCCAATCCAATTCATAGCATCAATCTTATGTAACAATTCAATTGATCATGAATTACCTGAAATAGATTGCATAAGAGGAACTTGTCAAACATGTGGGGATTTGGCTAAATTTCCTTTGAGACTTGAAGATACTGACATGACAAGGATGATAAAATGTAAGAGATACAAGTACAATATAAAGTCTGAAATAAAAGTCGGGAAAGAATCAACAAGGTTGGAATATGTCGAAGACAAGATACCTGTTGCAACATTTATGGAGAATTTTTTTAAATTGATTCAACCATACATACATCATGTTTTTTTTTCTAAATGGTAGGCAGAACAATTCCAAATACAAAAAGAAACTTTTCCACTTAGAACAATTTTATCAGTTGTTGATTTTGCAGAGAACTACTCCTTTGTTTCTCAAAAACAACTTCAAGAAAAATACTACTATACAGAGCAAGTGACTATCATGGTACATGTGTCTTATCGACATGCACAATTAGGTTTGGATGGTGTTGAAAGTACTGTAATCACCTAAAAATGGACAAAGACAATTCAATGATAAATCAAGTCAAATCAAAGTGAATCAAGGACAAAATTTAAGTAATTGAATCACAATGCATAATTAGCCAATCAAAATTAAAATCAAGTCTTAATTCGAGATAAATCAAAATTGAGAGTGTTTTAATCAAATGCAATCAAATCAAAGTACAATTAAATCAAATAATTATATAGTCTTGAATTAAATCAGATTCAACCCATTCAAGGGGCACATGGCTAAAATAAATCAATTAAATCAATTAATAAATCTTAATTACTCTCAACAACCCAAAAGGAGAGGAAATTCAATCAACCAATGAGATTTGAGGAAAGGCATTCACATGGATCAAGCCAAATTCAATCTCAATCACTCAAAGTGAAAGAGAATCTTGTCCATTGATCTTGTCTACTAGTCCCGAGATTTGAGGACACAAACTTTGCATTGTCTTCAAAGGGTGGAACCAAAGACTCAACCAAGGCTTAATCATGATCAACTCTACTACACCCCCTACCATTGGGAAAATCTATAAAAGGAAGGCCTAAATTCATCATAATTATCAACCACACATCTGAGAATTGCATTGAACCTCTTGCAATTTGAGCTTAGAAAGGCAATTTAGATCTAATTTAGCTTTCCAATTGGAATTGAATAATTAGCTTTAGCTTTAATCATTTATCTTCCTCATTCTAGGACTATCATTAATGGAAGCTTGCTGAGAGCTTTGCATTAACATTCTTAGTTAGAGCACCATAGGATGCTTAATTGTCAATTCTAGCTTAGATAGATTGCTTAATTGTGGTTTATTTAGTTTCTATTTCATTTATTGTCAATACTAATTCTATGAAGATACTATTTCTTGTATACAAAATGGCACCCATCGTGGGGTAGAATGCTTCACTTTACTAAATGCTCGGATTCATATCATTTTTGTCAAATTTGCATATCTTTAACTCTTGGTTTTTTTTAGGAAACAACACTTTTGACAGGTTAAACGGTGCTTTTGCACAATAAAATGGCACTTTCAAGCACTGTTCCAGCGCTTCTGCGATAAATTTGGGTGCCTTTTCCCCGATCAGTGGTGCTTTTGATCTTTCTATTATATGTCTATCAATTCTGCAGCGCTTTTGAACAGACGGAGAGCACATTTTTCTTGACTAATAAGTGCTTTTGATATTTTACTGAGCACTTTTGCTATATTTTTACCGCCTTTAATCATTTTAGTAGTGCTTCTACTAGTTATTTGTGTGCTTTTGAATTTTCTAATAGAGTTAAAATAGGGCTTTTAATCTGATTAACATCACTTTTAAGTAGTAAAGTAGTGCTTTCAAGTATTACAAGAGCACTTTTGCATAAATTGCTTATTTTTGTTATTTGACTATGGTAAAATGATTTCCATAAATCTGCGGGATGTTTGATCACCGAAAAGCAAAAAAAATAGAGAGCAAGTTCAACCAAGAAGGGAAGGCTTTGACTAGGAAAATCAAGAAGGAAAACTTTTCTCACATCAAATCGGTTCTTGAGGAAGCACAAGAAGAAGAAAATTAGGTATATGAGAGCTATCTCAAAATTGTAGAAGCTTACAAAACTAAATTTGTATCACTTAATTGGATTTTCTCTCCTTTGTTCAAGTTTTTCTCAAAATTTGCAAATAAGGCTTTAAGATTCAATATATAACTTTGCTTCTTCAAATTTGTTTTGGTTTCCCACATTGTTGTTGTTTGTGTTGACTAATTTTGTTGGAGGAAAGCACATTGGAAAGGAGCTATAGCCATGGTAATGTTAAAAATGACAAAAATCACTCAAAAATTCCCCTCACTTATGCTAGCTACAAGGAAAGGTAAGCCTCAAACTAGTGAATATTTTCCCTTAAATTGTGGCATTAGTGCATTTTTAAAATCTAGTAATTAAAAAACAGCCTATCTTTGGTTGGAAAGTTTAGCATTTAGGCCTATGCTCTTCACTTCTTCTAGTGAATCAAAATGCCAAAGGTGTTGAACTTTTTGATTAAGAAGAAAGGTTGAGGAATCATGCACATAAGATCAAAGCCCCTTGTTTGTAGGAGTAGAAACACTCAATTCTCTATAGTTAGTGGGTGAAATAATTGAACATTATTTATTGTGTTTGGGAAATTAAGGAAAAGTTATGGATATGCTCTTCACCTTTTAGGTGAACCGAATTCCCAAAAACTTGTTCTTAACTCCATTTCCTTGCTTTACATGAACATGCTAGAACAATAGTGGGCTCACCTCCCAAGAATTTGCCTTAATGAGGCCAATGAGAGGGATAGCCCAAAGTAGGATACGCTTGCCTTTGCTGTGAGAATCCAACCCACTATAAAATGAAACATGCATCATTAATGGGGTGTGTGACAAAGGGATTTTAAACTTTCAAACTTCCTCGAGTAGTCCTCACGAATTGTGCAAAACTCTGACATACCGGTGGTGGGAAGCCCCTTAACATACTTGGGGGATGAAAGTTTAAGATCTATTTGAACAGAATATATATTAAATCCTTGATAAAATAGCAATACCACCTTTTAGAGCCATGTTTACGAACCAAATCTTGTGCTAGGTAGGTGCTTGAAGTTTCTTTTTGTGCAAACCCCGTGACAACGTTCTTCCAAATCAAACATTTTGTCTTAAGTGGGTAAAAAGAGAGAAGTGAATGTGTGATTTTTGTGTTTGAAATACATAAACAAGTGAGAGAGATATCCATTGAAAATTCATCTTACATGTTTAATCTCTTCAATTTAAAATCAGCAATTCTCGAACCAAGGATCATTCCAAATCAAACCCTTGTTGGATGTCGGTTTCCATGTGATCTCACACATATAGAGTATATTTACAAGGAGATAGCACTCTTGTTGCAAATGAAGGACAAGAATACCAAAGTCTTTTCAAAGGTCCTAATCATGAAGAAATTTTCCCAAACTTGTTTGACAAAAGACTTGGAGAAATGGATAGGAACTCGGCATATCATAATTACCAGCCAGGAGGGAATAATCAAAACATCAACAATGCCAATCATAATCCTATAGAAACACTTGAAGAAAAGGTTGATAGAGCAGCCCAAGATTAGGAATTCCTAGAGGTCATGGAGAAAGTAATAGATAAGGATAGGGAGAAGTTTTTCCTAAACCTAGCTCAAGCGGGAGTAAAGCTTCCCCATGATTTTGATATAGAACAACTTAAGAAAGATCAAGAGCAAGATAATCCCATGAATGCTATGACTAGGCAAATAAAGGCCTTTCAAGAACAAATAGATACCATGAAAAAGGTAGTTGAACCTAAGGCCTTTTCCATTGAAACATTGTGTCCTTTTACTTTCGACAAAAGCTTAGTTATGGTATCTTTTCCTTTTAATACCATTTTTCCTAAATATGATAAATATATGGGTAAAATAAACCCACAGGATCATTTAAGGGAGTTTTGTGCCCTAAGCATTGAGTTCATGCATAATGACACATACCTGATGAGACTCTTTCCTAGGAGTTTAGGAGGTCCTTACATGGAGTGGTTCTCAAAACTACCCCAAGGAATAAAGACCTTTGAGGAGTTAGCTTCCAAGTTCATAACCCATTATTCTTATAACATTGAGCACAAAATTGTAATGCTCAAGTTATGTGATACCAAACAGAAATATGGAGAGTCCTTCTTAGGATTCCTACAAAGGTGGAGGACCGTTTTCGCAAGGTATCCATGAAGTATCCCTGAGAAAGAAAAGATGAAAATCTTCACCAATAATTTGGCCACATAAATGAATTATAGATTACAACTCCAATGTCCCCCAACATTTGAAAAACTCATCGAAAATAGGATCAAGATTGAGGATGTATTGGTCAAGAGAGGTGAAATAAAATTATTTAAAGATAACAAATCCAATAACACCAACAAAAACAATAATAATAATAATTATGTGCCTAAATATGTCAATAATCCAGGGACCAATAATTACAATGATAAATCTAAGTCGTGGATAAAGAATAACAACAAAAACCTTGTGAATGATGGATTTGTGGAGGCCCACAACTTGAAGGCAACCCCTTT
Source organism: Chamaecyparis obtusa (assembly GCA_027943335.1). Taxonomy (NCBI): domain Eukaryota; kingdom Viridiplantae; phylum Streptophyta; class Pinopsida; order Cupressales; family Cupressaceae; genus Chamaecyparis; species Chamaecyparis obtusa. The sequence continues at coordinate 352,818 of BSBK01001557.1, forward strand.
TACTTTTCCATATGGAGCTAATTCTTCAAATAATGTCAATCAATCAAACAAAGCTCCATTTAATTCCAATAACAATTCCAAAAATTGGAAGTGGCCCGCCCTAGTGTTGGGTGGAACAGAAACTATGAAACAATACAACTTGGTTGATCAATTACAAAGAACTCCTGCTCAAATCTCTATCTTGGAGCTACTAAAATTATCACCAATTCATAAAGTCATTTTGGAGAAAGCTTTATTGGAAACCAATGTGCCTCTAAACTTGGACATAGACAAATTCCAAAATATGGTGGGATATCTCATTGCACCCTATTGCCTATCATTTTTTGAACAGGATGACATGTCTCTTAATCATCCTGAAAATCTGCCCTTGCACATAGAAGTATTAATTCACAAGCATAGGGTGAAAAGAGTCCTTATAGATGGAGGAGCTAGCCTAAACATTTGTACTCTTAGCCTAGTAAAAGCCCTAGGATTTTCTGAGGAGGCTATTGACCCTAAGAAAAAGATAACCATAAAAGCCTACGATGATGAAGAAAGAGCTTCAAAAGGAGTCATAGTGTTACCCATAAGAGTTGGTCCCATGCAAAAAGAGACCATATGCCAAGTGTTGGATCTAAATTTGACTTACAATATCTTACTAGGAAGGTCGTGGATTCACAAGATGCAAGTTGTGCCATCTACTTATCATCAATGCCTAAAATTTTTGTATCTAGGGCAAGAGATAATGGTAAGTGGGGATCTAAACCCATTCCAATATTGTAACAATATCAAGCCTATCAATGACTCCTTAGTCTCACACAATGCAGAAGGGTCTATACTTAATCAAATGGAGCAAGGTCAAAGTTCTGACGACATCCCTTTGTTAAAAGGAAAATAAAAGATGGAAGAAGAGGTTGTTATTAAAGATACACCAAAACTCATTAACCTAACTACATCAACTAAAGGAAAAGAGAAGGTTAATGAGGATAACATTATTGAAGAACCAAAAGAAGACCATACCAAAACTATCCAAGTGTACACTAGAGAGGCCCATTATCAAAAAATAGACCAAATAATGAAAAATTTTGATAAGCAATGCAAGATCAAGCAAAAAGGTGTAGGTGAATACTCCTTATCTATGATGGACCTACCTTTATCACCCAAATACTTTAGAAGACCCTCAAATCTACCCCATATATAATTATAATTTTGTGAGGGAAAGTACATCATCCACCATGAATGAAGAAGACAATGAGATCCTAAATTGGTTATATAAAGATGAAGAATCAAGTGCACATGTTAAACATATTCAAAATATAACCATTCCCACACATCAATATGGGAAAGGGTTTTCAATCATGCAAAAGATGGGGTACAAAGGTCAAGGACCTTTAGGAACAAAGAATGAAGGGCTCATTGAACCAATAGAAAGTACATGCCGAGATACCAAGGAGAAAATAGGATTAGGGTATCTTGAAGAAGGATACACTCAAAAACATTATCCCAAACTTCATAGCCAAATATTACAATTAGAATCTCATAGTGATGAGGATTCTAATGAATGGGAATGGGAGACCCTATCAGATGATTCATGCCATGATAAGGGTATTGATGTTATTCATACCTATGCTTCTACCAAAGATAAAGGACCAATAGCAGAATCAAGTTCAAATCAAGCATCTAGTTCTATCCAAATGATCCTAAATGATGTGTCAAGCATAGAAATAGAGATAAATCAATGGGTAGGTGAACCATACATTCCTTCATGGAGATCTACTATGGAAGAATCGAATGTTAGGTTTAATCCGCATGAATTTTATCCAACAGAAACCCTAGAGGAGTCTAGTGAGGAGGACTTTGATCCTTCTTCTTTAGAACATTTAGAGGAAGCCCATGTTAGAGACTTTCAAGATACAATGTATGAATCATCCAATAATGAGATATACACCTTAAATCCAATTGAAACAAACCTAAGTATTGACCCATTAACCCTCATACATCCGAAATTAATCGAATGGAATTCCATTGAACCAACTACCCTTCCAATCTTCCTAAATGACAACGTGGTGTCCCAATACCTCAACGCAGTTGAACCTTCTTCTATTAGAAAATATCAAGAAGAATTGATCAAAGGGAGCATCCAAACTTTCAATCTGAGAAAAAATGAAAAAAAATAAAAAAAATAAAAAAGGAAAAGAATCAAGTGTTGAAAACCACGTTGTGGAAACATTAGATCAAGAAGAAAAAAATAAAGAAATAAAGGATGTTTCCAAAGGTGAAAACCCAACTAAGGCACCTAAGGAAGGGAGTTTGGATGCTCTACTAGAACATTATGAATAAAGATCTCCAATCTTAATTGAGCCAACAAAAAAGATAAATATTGGATCAGAAATGGTGTCAAAGATCATACACCTAGCAGCATCACTATCTAGCAAAGAAAGAATAGAATTTATCAAGTTCTTTAAGGAAAAACAAGTCAACTTCACATGGTCTTATGATGATATGCTAGGATTAGACCCAAATTTGATAATGCATCATCTAAATATCAAGGAAGGAGCCAAACCTGTTAAGAAAAAGCTAAGGAAGATGCATCCACATATAGCGCTACTTGTCAAAGTAGAGTTAGAAATATTATTGAAAGTGGGATTTATAAGGGCCATTGATTATGCACAATGGATCTCAAATATAGTGCCAGTATCAAAAGCAGAAAAATCCATCAGAATCTGCATGGATTTTAGAGACTTAAATTTGGCATGTCCTAAAGATGACTTCCCACTTCTGAGTATAGATGCCATTGTGGACTTAACAGCAGGACACTCTATGTTTTCACTCATGGATGGATTTAGCGGATATAACCAGATAAAGATAGCACCATAAAACCAAGATAAGACTACTTTTACATGTGCATGGGGTACTTTTTGCTGGAATGTCATGTCGTTTGGGTTAAAGAATGCCGGAGCAACCTATCAATGAGCAATGACCACAATATTCCATGATATGATGCATAAGTTCATGGAGGACTATGTGGATGACATATTAGCCAAATCTCACTCAAGAAAAGAGCACCTACCAATTCTGGCAAAATTTTTTGAAAGATTAGAATAATTCAAAGTGAGACTTAATCCAAAGAAATGTGCATTTGGAGTCCAATCTGGCAAACTGCTAGGCTATATTGTATCTACAAAAGGAATAGAAGTGGATCCTGCTAAAGTAAAGGCTATAATGGAAATGGAAGCACCTAAAAAAATTAGTTAGGTGAGATCTTTACAAGGAAGGATCCAATCCATCATGAGATTTATCTCCCAACTAGCTGAAAAATGTCATAATTTCACCCAACTTTTGCATAAAGATACAATTTTCAAATGGGATGAAAAGTGTGAAGAAGCCTTTAATCTATTGAAGAAATATCTCGAGAACCCACAAATCTTGGTGCCACCTATTAGAGGCAAGCCCTTGATCCTATACATTTCAGCAATGGAGAATTCATTGGGGGCACTTTTAGCATAAGAAGATGAAACAGGGAAAGAAAAGGCAATTTACTACATAAGTAGAACCTTGGTCAAATACGAGCTAAATTATACATTCATGGAAAGGGCATGCTTGGCCATGGTTTTTGCTTCCCAAAACTTATTCCATTATATGATAGCCCACAAGATAAGGCTCATTGCCAAAATCGACCCTTTGAAGTATCTACTTAGTAAAACAGCATTGAATGGAAGGCTAGCAAAGTGGGTGATGGTGCTAAGAGAGTTCGACATAGAATATGTTGATAGAAAATAATTCAAAGGGCAAGTCATTGTTGACTAGTTAGTAGAAGCACCACTTCAAGATAATCATCCCATTCAAGTGGAATTCCCAGATTTAGAGATTGTGAATGTTGAAGCAAAAACATGGCAACTATATTTTGATTGTTCATACACTCATCATGGATCAGGAGTAGGCATACTTCTCATTACTCCTCAAGGCTCTACTATCCCTAAGTCCTATAAATTGTTATTTCCATGCACAAATAATATAGCAGAATATGAAGCCTTGGTTATTGGAATCAAGTTGGCATTAGGGTGGAAAGTAACAGAATTAAAAGTTTTTGGAGATTCATAATTAGTCATTAATCAAGTCAATGAAGAATATCAGATGAAAGATTACAAATTGATACCCTACAAAAACATGGTGGAAAGTCTTAAGAATTATTTTATACTTATTACATTTGAGCAAGTTCCAAGAAAAAAGAACAAAGCAGTGGATGCAATGGAAACTTTGGCTTCACTTCTATAGATGCATGATCAGAGTACCAGATATGAATTCCTGGTAGAAGAAGTGGATCAACCCACGTTTGACCCTACCCATCCTTATACCATTTGCTTGTTAACTATAAATGAATCACCTTGGTATGGACCTATTTACACTTACTTGAAAGATCAAATCCTTCCCATAGACCAAACCAGGAATCAAAAGAAAAGTTTCATTCACCAAGCTGCCCAATACACCATAATTTCTGAAACATTGTATCGCAAAAGTTTAGACGGAATGATCCTTAGATGTTTGGAAGAAGAGGAATCAAATGTAGCCTTATGAGAAATCAACGAAGGAATTTGTGGATCACACTCAAATGGATTAACCCTAGCAAAGAAAATTCTTAGGATAGGATATTTTTGGCCTATGATGGAGAAAGACGCTTGTAACTTTGCAAAATTCTATCAATTCCATGGAAACTTGATACATGTGCCCGCACAAGAGCTTCATCCAATGACAAAACCTTGGCCATTCTATCAATGGGGTCTAGACCTAATAGGCATGATTTATCCACCATCCTCGAATGGTCATAAATTCATCATCATGACAACTGAATACTTTACCAAGTGGGTGGAAGCTGTACCCTTATCAACTACAACAGGAAAGCAGATATCTTTGTTTATCCTTAATCATATTATTTGTAGATATGGCATACCTCATGCTATCATAATGGATAATTCAAAGCATTTCAAAAACAAAGACCTAAAGGAATTATGCACCAAGTTTCACATGATTTGTCATTCTTCTTCAATCTATTACCCTCAAGGTAATGGACAAGCCGAAGCAACAAATAAAAACATCTTGAAATTTTTGAAGAGAATGGTGGACAATTCAGGTAGAGATTGGCACATCAAAATAAACCCAACCTTATGGGCTTATAGAACAAGCATAAGAACACCAACAAGAGCTACACCTTTTTCCTTAGTCTTTGGAGTAGAAGCAGTTTTGCCTTTGGAGGTAGAACTCCCATCTTTGAGGGTATCTCTTCATGGATTGATAAGTGAGGAAGACTATAGGGTTGCTAGATTACAAGAACTAGAACTCTTAGATGAGAAATAGAAGCAAACATTTGATCATTTGAAGGTGTACCAAAATAGAATGTCAAGGACTTATAATAAGCACATCAAGTCAAGAACATTTAAAATAGGTGACCTAGTTTTGCGAGAAAACCCCAAGAATCAAGCAGAAAGAGAAAAGAAAGGAAAATGGAAAGCAAACTGGTTAGGACCATTTATCATTGTTGAAAATTTTGGGACTGGCACCTACAAACTAACAGATTCTGATGGAGAAGAGCTACCAGAACCTATTAATAGTATACATCTTAAGAGGTTCTATACATGAGGTAGATGAAAGAGTATAAAGAGTATCAGATGGAAAGCATCATATTTATTATATATAGTCAAAAGAGATCTTGAAAATACCAAAAACATTTGAAAAGTAGAAAAGATCAAAAATAGTGAAAAATTGAGCATGAAGAAAGAAAAAACATTCATATATGATCTTCAAAAAGATGTTGTCTTGGTGAAAACCTAGAAAATAGGAACCTTGATGATATGAAAAAAAAATTGAAAAAAAGAAAAATACAAAAAAATCAGAAAAAGAGAAAAAGTGCCTTGGTGAAAACCTAGCAAATAGGCGCCTTGGTAGCAAAAAAGGAGAAAAAGCTTTAAAAATAGAAAAAAAAAGCAAGATCTATTCAATCGGTGAAAATCTGGTAAATAGGCACCATTGAAAGTCCAAGTTAGTCGCATACCTAGAAGATTACCTTGTAAATATTGCATTCACCAGCATTTGTATATATTGCATAATAAAACCCCACAGTTGCATTTGCGAGTACCTCAAGATTTTGGTCACCTAATTTGCAAATGGTCCTAAGTCCCACAAATGAAATTATCTCACACTAGGGGAAATCTACTCAAAAGGAGAAAGGATTCATCAAAACAAGCTTTATTCAATCAAGGAGTCAATTCATCAAATTTGAAAGAGGAACACTTAATCAAATCTACATTCTAATCCAATTTGAGCCAAAAACACAAAATTTGATCCAAGATCTCACATGACCTTATCTTTATCAGGATTAAAAGTATGAAATGGATGGAACTACACTTGAAATATGGATTTGAAAAACATTGCAAGAAATTTTTCTAAAGTGTTGAATCAATTGATGAAATCATGTCTTCCTAGTGAATCGATGAAAGTTTTAGACTAGACAAGCTATGATGAAAGGATGATATTTTTGTGGATTTCTAAATGACTGTCTTTGTTATACACTAAGTTTGCACCCTTGTTTCAAGCTCTCTTGGTCTTGATAACCTAGTATAACATGGGAATCATCTCCAGGTTGTGGGACCTATGCTAACTGAGATGAGACCTCTAGGTTCTAGGCTGGTTCCTCTTGGATAATCACCTTAATTTGCTTCTAGATAGGAAAGTAAATCTTTGAGGGGAAAGGGATAGAAGGAATGCATGAAAGGGAAATGACTGAAAGAAAACTACCTACTAGGTGATACACCGAATTGAAATGAACACAATACACTGACCAAATTAGCATGAAGGCTCTCAGATCTAATAGAACACAATCTTCCTAAATAGGCTTGCATAAGTGTTTCATAGAGGGGCATGGACAAAAGACACAAACTGTGACCTGCAAGCAGACGTTCTTTTCAGCAAAAGGGCACAGGAATGAGACAGAATGATAGGGGGTTGAGTTATACCCACAAACTCATTCAAATCAGATCAAACACAATAGTACACATGTAAGCTGAAAGAAAGAAGGGCCCTGGAACTCCAAGGTTTCTCTAATAAGATCAGTATATCATATCCAATAAGATAAATGCAGATAAGGGAAAGACCAGAGGGCAGAAAAAATGCCACGGATAGCCTCTATTAAATCTGAGATTTCAATGAAAGGTTACAGACTGTAAAAGTCTGAGGGTAGAAAGAATGCCACAGATAACTCCTAGAAAGAGAGAAACTCTTTTTACAAAATGTAAACTCTGAGCTTCAAAAAGCTCCAAAAAAACAATATATACATCTCCTTCATGCATGTAGGTAGGAGTCAAAACCTAACTAGGGTTACATAGATTGCCATAAAATAATCAAACCCTAACTCTGTCACGTCTGATCATAAATGCATCATTATCTCTCTGAGAACATCTGGCCGATCAGATCAAAACTATCTTTGTGTGCCCATGCCTGTATTGAATCTGCATTTAGATAAGCCACCTTGATCCATCTACCACCCTGCAACTCAGCCTTGCCATGAATGTTTGCAATCAAAGTACAAAAGTCCATAGGTGGTGCCACCTTTTAATTCTTCTTTGGCACGAGAAAATTGACATGTACCCTAAGAAATTGCAAGAGATAGCCATCAGATATTCTAATCATCCTCCCCAACTGCAACCATCCTGAAGAATTCAATTTGGGCTACCCATTTTGTCACAATCGACCACTGGATCAAAACCCTAGCGAAAACCCTACAAAGAGTATTTGAATTTAAATATTAATGGATAGCGGGTCAAATTTTAAAATGTGACTGTCGATCAAAGCTTCTCCCGATAGATGAATAGCTCAGATTGATTTAAAAATAGTCACAAACCCTTTGAAAAGTCTTTGGCCTCATCAGCAGTCTGTCAGCCAATAAGAATTATGCACGTCAGCAAAACCTGGTGGTCTAGACCCACTTATCCTGGCAAACCTTTAGTGACCCTTAGTCATTTAGTGAATACATGACTGAAGGAAGTCTCCAAGTCATGAAACACATTCCCTAACCCTAGTTTGATCAAGCGATTCAGCGAATGAAGCATTTTCCAAGTCTCATAATCCTTCATTGACCCCCGGTTACATTCAGAGAACTGGCGACTGAAGACTATCTCCCATTCGCTAAATCTTTTCCTTAACCATAATGCAATCTAGAGAACCCATGACCACCATATTTTCTTATTTGCTAGAACATTTAGGGCACCGTTAAACTATTATGAGAATAAGCGACCAAAGGGAAAACTTATCAGAGCCGCCAAATATCTTGTCAAAGCTGCTAAATTTAGAAGACAATGAAAATTCATAATCACCAATTCACTGGATCATCTCACGCAAGACCCACACATGGGCCCACCTAGTGCCACTTGTCATCAAACCATTCATCATTTCTACCTAGTCACCATTGACACAAGTCCCACCATTTACAGCCCGGTAGCCTTGAGACCAGATACCAAATTGATGGCTAGTCTTATGCCCTCATGAGCCCAAAAGATTCCATGAGATCATAAGATAGTCGTAGATCTTCCCCAAATGCAGTCTATAGAATTCGGCCCCACTGAAAAATGCCAACTGTGTGCCCAGCAACCAATAAGAATTCATCACGTCAAACGGACCCACAAAATAGAGTTTGAACACTTGGAAGATCGAACGATCGTCACATGATCTCATAGGGTTAGAAGATTCTATGAGATCATGAGACAACCGTAGATCTTCCTTCTACTGACATCCCTATAGATCCCCTAACAATGGTCCCACTAACATATCCCAAAGATAAAGTAAGATCAACGGTTGGTGTATGATCGCATGGGCCAAGAATATTCCATGCAATCATATGACAGTCGTAGATCTATATTCTTCACTTTAATCGCATAAATGAGACTACCAAACATTTGGAGACTTAGCGATCGAAGAAAAAGGTAACCGCCCACTAGGTCGTCAGATGTCAAGGACTTAACCGCCAGGAATCTAAGATCTCATGAACACATAGTCACGTACTCGCTAAAAAGGATAGGTAACCTCAGGTAGCATTAAGTGACCACCCGACTGAAGAGACCATTGCCAGGTTGTGGAATAAAAATGAAATAAGCCTTCTGACTGGGAGATCTTGTGAACATAGGTATTTGCGTAGTCGGGGAATGAAAAGAATATTCCACTGGGGACTTAGAGATCTCACGACTAAAGGAAACTTAACCTCAGAAGATAAAGTGCACATGGGAAATAGAGGTTTAAGTGGCTAAAAAAGGTAACGGCAAATTAAAACAGGCCTAGGGTTTTTTTGAGTTTTAAGGGTCCAACGGCTAGATTTTCAAAATTTGGACCTACAAACCAGGGAGTTTAAAGAATTGCAAAGGCCAGAGGATAGGACATAAAGCCATGAAATCTCTTGAGGTGCTTGGCAGGATTAAAATGTAGACCTCTGGATGGAATCCAACCTAACCAAATTTGTATGGGGAAGAAAAATTTGGGTAATAGTCTTAAAATCAAAGTTTTAAATCATGTATTATTATCTAAGGACATGATCATCAAATAATCATTGAGGACTAGTACATAGGATAAAACTAAGATTTCTACTTGTTTACGCAAAAGGATACCTAGGTTATGTTGATCTTCAATATCATAATACCAATATCCACTTGCAATATAGAATCTGATAAAAATGGTATTCACACTCTCATGATTGGCTTCAATCAGTGATAGTCGTATCGAAGAGAGATGGGAAAGAAAAGAAAGAGGTGAAAAAAGTATTCATATCATCATAGTTGAACTAGTGATGGTTGTACTAAAATAGGATCAAAAAAAAAATGCTCAATGATGATTATAAGCTCCAACTTATGAATAATGACAGTTAGCTACATACATCTTAGATTAAGTGCATTGTATATATTGTTTTCTTTTCTTAGCTTAATTTGCAAGAGGAAAATAAAAAGGGGGTGTACTCAAATCAAAAATCAAAAGATCATCAAAAACAACTTTATAGGATTGAGTGTGTTGGAAATCAAAAACAAAGTACATTTCATTAGTTCACTTGCATTGCATTAAGGTCATTTTTTAAGTTGCATTAAGTCATCTTCATTAAACTTTGCATATATTTATATGTGTTTAAACATTTGAATTATTGATGCATTGCATTAAGGCATTATCATTAGATTGCATTCATCTCATTTAAGGTGCATACATTAAGTGCATTGCATTAGTTAGAAATCATTCATTACATCCATTAAGATCATTCAACATTAAATGCACATCATACTTGATAGTAACATCCAGGCATATTACATATATCATTAAAAGCTCATGATAATTGCATCGATACATCATATTTACACATCAAAAAAAATGAATTCATTAGATTCATTAAGCCATCTAATATCCATTATATACATCAATACCATTAAGTAATACCATTACACATTGCATTCATTTATTCTATGTCATACATAAGACAAGTCATTTAATCATCATTAGGACATATGCATACATTGAAAATTGCATTATGAAAAACATAAAATAAAGCATATAGAATATAGAATCATATAGAGCTACATATCACGCAAAACACCTGAAAAAGAGATCTAACACATAAAGACATCATATGTAGTCAAATCTATCAAGGGAGTATCAGATTCCATCGTACCATCATCATAAAGGAACAAGATATCAAAGTCTATAACATGATCATAAAAGCAATATCTAAAGATGAAGGTCCATCAGCTATCAAAGTATCAACATAAACAACATCAATCGATCAAAAATGATACAACAAAGGTCCAATGTCTTGATCATAATAATAGAAAGGAGATCATATATCATCAAAGTATAAATGAAACAATGGAAATATCTCATGAGAAATCAATTGATAGAGTCACCAGGACCATCAGGACCATCATGATTAGGAGCACTATCTGGAGGCTGACTAGAACTGGCCTGTAAACCATGTTGACTCATATCAGTAATGAAAGACTGCATCATTGAGCTCATCTATGAAACCTACTACTAAATGGATGATATCTGAGTCTGCAAAGATGCAACATCTGATGCTGAGGCTAGCCCATGACCTTGTACTGTAGAAGACTATGGAGGTGGAATAGAAGAAGATGGCATCACTGAAGAAGATGGATCACCCAAAGATGGAACAAACTAAGAAGATGATGGACATGAAGATGATGAAGGCACAGAAGTTGAAATAGAAGCAAAAGTAGAAGAAGCAGCCTGAACCAGAGGAACAAATAACCTACTGAGCAGGAGGACCCTATAACTGATCAAGTAGTAGCTATGAATTACCTACATCCATCTCCCTCTAGCACCTAGCCCTAGGCCTATCCACTATATCTCTAGCCACCTGATGTAAAATATGGTCAATCCATTGATCTCTCACGTGATCACCATCCCTAGGAGGAATCAGAGCAGCAGCTATCACTGGCATTTGTACTCTACCTGCTCTAGCTCTGTGATGACCCCATCATCCATGTCATCCCCTGATCCTACCATGACCACCACCTCCATCATCATCATCATCATCATCATCACCACCACCATCACCACCACCACCATCATCCCCATCTGATAACTCCTCAATAGTAGGAATCCTCTCTGCAGGATCTATGAACCTGGGAAAAGGATATCGATGTAACTAGGCACCATACTCATTAATGATACCTGCATCCATGATATGTGACCTAGGAGACCAAGGACGATACCCAATCTCTCATATCTCTTGTACAGTTGTACCAAAATCTACACATGGGCCCCATAATGACCTCTCAGCCTACACACGAGCATACATTGCTATGCCATGTGGCATATCTTGAACACGCCCATACTGACAGAAAATGTGGCAAAAGAAGAATCTCTCAATAACAAATGTAGAGTGACCAATCATCCAATGAGGGTAGAACATATAAGGAAGCTCACCATCATCCTCTAGCCAAGCCTCACATCTAAGATAAGGCCTCCACACAATAGTATCCAGGTCATCAATCTGACATCACCAGTAATCTAGCTTACCCATGTGGGTTTGGATAATGATACCACTATACATCCATGCAAAAGGCCAACCTGGCTTACGATCTCATGTTGTCACAAGACATGTCACTGGGATATGCTCCCAAGTCCAAAGCTATAATAAGATAGCTCCAGTAGTCAAAGTGGTAGAATGTCTATATACAACAGTGTGTAACTCATGATATAATTGGGCCAACACATAGGAACCCCAGTCAAACCGACGAGGCTCTGCCATCAAATCCTCTAGAATGGGAACCCACCCAATAGCAAACCCATATCCATGCCTATCAGGAAGTAGGAAACCACCGATCAAAGTACCCAGAATAGTTGGTAACATAGGGAATGAAATGAACTAAGCCCACTAGATATGACAATCACCAATGGAAGGATCACTGAAGACTCATTGACATGTTGAGCCATCATAAATGGTATCATAGTAAACAAGCTCTCCTCGAGTAGGTAACCACAGAATGCGATAGACATCCTCGGGTGTAATGGTCATTTCCCCATGGGAAGATGAAAGGTGTTATGGTCTGAGTGCCAATGCTTAGCCATAGCAGTAATAAGACCTCAATTCACTCAGAATTAAGGAAGATAAAGAAGAAAGGAAAAACCACACTGAGCAATATGACGATGATCGGTAGCACTCAAATCAAGTATCATAACCCATGACAAAGGATACAGACCACGGATACGTAAAGACCCAAGATCCTCCTACAAAAAAGCAAGTTCAAACACATCAGAATTGAAATCAAAAATTATGGGACTATCCTAAGTCAATCAAAAATTTATAAATCTATCCAACCACAATCAAATTTTGTGTTTCTACTCAGATAGAATGGAAATTTGATCCTCACTAATTCCTAACTAACATATCACAACTTGTTATAAAATATCAAGATTGGGAACTTAACCTATCAATTGATCAACGATGTCGAAGAAAGAAATTACAATTTGGACTTAATCAAAACTCAAAAACTTTGCAGAGAAAAAGTGCTATTTCATGGTGCAAAAGCATAAAAAATCAAAAGCATTGCTTAAAGGTGTGAAGGCACTTATTAATGTTTTAAAAGCGGTGAAAAAGGTAAAAGTGCCCAAAGACATGGCGAAATCGCTCTTAAAAGTTGTAAAAGCGCAAACATGCTTAAAAGCGCACATTAACAGGGTAAAAGCGGAGAAGGATAGGAATTTGGCAAGCAAAAGCACTCAATCGATTCACGGAAGCGCTCATTAAAAGTGTGAAAGTACACTTTCATAGGCAAAAGCACCATTAAAACAAGCAAAAGCACACATTCAGGAAAAAAAGAGAAAAAAAGGACTGTTTACAAGGAAAAAATTGGAAAAAATGAACATAAATGCATAAACAAAAAAAATGAAGAGGTATACGGACTCACCGGATGTCCTGAGCTAGGCAGACACTACTAGCGGTGGCATTTCTCGAACCGATGCTTGTGAAGAGGGACAGACATCACGGAAAGTCAAAATAGTCAAAGAGGGTAAAAGTCAAAAGTGGAAGTAAAAATGAATAGTAAAAAAGGGATTTTGACCCCTTTATATAGTTTTTTGACCTAACAAGAGGTAACTTTGACCTAAGATAGGACTTTTTCATCAAAATTAACCTAGAAATTCAAAATTATCATCAATTTAGCCAAAGCATGGGCATTTGAAATCAAACAGACCAAACATCGATATCGAAAATCAAAATAAAATTTACTAAAAATTTGAAATACACCAACATCAAATTGACCTAAAAACATCAAGATTATCAAACAAACAATCAAATTTTATTTCATTTTCGAGGGGGCATACCATTAGAAATATCAAACATCAGTAACATCATCAAGAATCGAGAGACCGATCATCAAATCAAACCAAAAGCTTTTATCAGGAAATTTTTCATAATCAATCGAATGGGGCATCACATCGAAATCAACCATCATATCAAGGATCAATCATCAGAACGACCATCAGAATCAAACATCATATCAGAATGATCATCAGAATTGCATCAAGGGTATTAAATCAATTGAAATCTGCATCAATCTCATATCAAATATCAGGATTAACCATCAAAAGACATCAAACGAACATCAAAGATCAATCATCAATGAATCAGGATGTAATGCCCTACCAGGGAACCCAAGAGAGATCAACCTATAACATGCTACTAAGTTTGGTGAACATTTTTTTTTTCTAAAGTTAACATACAAGATAATACAATAGTGTGGAAGCAATTACCATTTACTCACATTAAACCAACATCCAACACAGATTACAAATCTTGAGGGTCCCATGACGTAGAATTACTTAAGAACAAAATACAACTAAAGAAAGATAACAAAAGATTCCATATCATAAATGATACAATAACAACTTACATCAATTAATACAATCCTCATGGACATCCATGATAACTAATACACTGACATCCACTGCACATGTCGCAGGGTATGTAATAATAAATCTAACATATGTCCATATTAGGTATCACATGCGATACACTAATATAGGACTACATAAATGAAGGTATGATAAGAAACCAATAATGAAGAATCAAGAAGGCATCCAATTGTAGAAGTACCAACAACACTGGCACCAGGACGTCAAATCTCAAATGGTAAAGAATCACTACCACTCGTCCATGTAGAACCACAAAGGTCTACCCCACTGTGCTGAGGAGATAACCACAAACCCCAATCGGATAACCAAAACCAAACAAGGATAAAACCACTGAGCAAGGAATCCTGAAAGCTCTCTACTCAAGGTACACAATAATAAAGTGAAAGATGGAACACACTAATCCAGAGGCATAAACAAAAAACTCAGGAGATGACTTAGGCTACATGCTTATGGGAGTGTCATCACATGTCTATCTACTTGAGTTACCCTGGACTGGTCACTCTGGACCCCGAACCCTCAAGCATTGAGTTACCCTAGAACTAACCGCTCTGGGCCCCAGACCCTCAATACAATCCATGTGGGATTAGAATGCTCTCTCTCAAATATGAGGAATTCTAATCATAACCATACTCTATATTATCTTTTTAAATGATCTATAAAGTTTTAATTACTATGTTATCACTTAATTACATAACCTAGAATAGGTTACCCAGGTGCTGACCACTTTGGGTCCCGGCCCCTATTGTAAGCCACTCCCCTAAAATGCACTTAATCAATCTCCCCGCGGCTCATAATCTCATAAACAACCAACAGGTATACAACCAGGTAATTCTAGATGCAGTTTCACACATAGAAACCCAAATGATTACACAGATACCAAAAATAGATAATAACCAACAAGAGCCCAAGAGATCGATACATAGATGATAATCAAAGTAAACATTCACAATAAAATATGATACTGAAAACAAATCCAACTAACAAAGATCCCTGCCTCTGTTTCCCCTAGGTCATTCTAATGCCCGACATCACATAAAGCAACAGAATACAGTTCAGGCATGAAGAAAACACATTGCATCATAGAACACTTAGATTTACAAGAATACCAAATTCCATTTTGAACATAATTGATTTCAATTACATAAACAAAGAATCCCACTAAGATAATCAGAGCATAATCAATACATTAATACCACAATTTAGATATTATTCCTTAGTATTGCCCTATGTCTTTGACAGAATAAAAGACCCAATTTCACTACAAAGTCTCATATATCCAATAATTGATTATTTGAAATAACATATATAAGAAAAGAATGAATCAACGATATATATATATATATATATATATATATATATATATATATATATATATATATATATATATATATATATATATATATATATATATATATATATATATATATATATATATATATATATATATATATATAAAAGATTACTAATCTAAACAATTGACTCAAACCACACAAATAGATACTTTATGAAATTAATCACCCTTTGCTCATTGATTGATCTCCATAACAAATAATTCTAAACATCCTAACAAATATATCCCAAAAAAAGACTTAGAAACAATACCTCAATATAACTAAGTCAAAATCTAACAATTTTAATTAACTTACTTAATTTGCAAATACTAATTTAATCAAATAATCTAATTAAATATTATGGTATAAACAAACTATTAATAAGTTACCTACTAATATACAAGTTAAACCAAATTACAAATGAATTAATTTAAAACAAAATAAATTACATTAAAAATTAGATATATGTAATAATAAATAAAATATAAACTTAATAAATTTAAATGATACTAAATAAATTATATGTTAATTTAATTAACTAACAAATGACAAAAATTTTACACAACTAACAAAATAAACAAAAAATGTTTTTTAAATATTAAAAAGTAATATTTTGGGGGGAACCCTACGGGCCTCACACCTCCATCCTCCACGAGCCCCCAAGCGCCTTCAATTACCCTGCGCAGGGTACTGCCTACGGCAGTCCCCCTGCTACGGCAGAGGTACTGTCATCGACAGTACCTGCTGCCGCAGGTACTTCACCGGCAGGTGGTACCGAGCGGTGGGGGTTGGGGGGTTTGGTGGCCCCCGCCCCAAAGCATATTAAATTTTTCTTTTATTTTTTTTTATTTTTTTTAAACATTATTATATAAAACAAAGTCCCTCAAAACATTTTTCAATGCAATTTTTTTTATAGTATATATATTTTTAAATTTGTTTAATAAAAACAAAAGCCATAAAAACATGATAAATATATATATTTATTTTTACTTAAAGCATTTTCTCTTATAATGCTAATGCATGTTTTCTTTTGACAGGGAATGCATGAGCATATTTTAAATCTAACAATACTTTTCACACAGAGAATCACAACTTTATTCTCTTCTCAAATTAACTTTTACCAAGAAAGGATCTTTAACAAGAATGCTAATTTTCAACCAGAATTGGGTTTTTAATTCAAATTGGATTTTCTTTCAACAGGAATTTATTTCATCATTCCCTATAGTTATACTATTACCCAGAATTAATATTTTAATTTGTAGGAAATCCATAAACAAGTATTTAACAAATTTTTGCCAAAGTAACAGTACGATGCCAAGTAGTAATAAAATACATAAAACAACTATACTAGGGTTTCTGAATACCCAGATTTAATATAAACACAAATCTATCAAATAGAAAACATAGAATTCCATAAAAAACAAAGAAAGACAAATAGATGTAAAAATAGATCCAACAAGCAAATCCAAAGCCTACTTCAGATCCAATGCCAGAAACGGAATAAAAATGGAAACCCCTGTAGATCTAAGAACATAATTCTCTCCAAAATCAAATTCAACCTATAGATCTGAAAGCTATGTTGCAAACAGGTGCCCAATCCAGATGTACAGAGAAATTCAATTCAACATGCAGCCACAACAATCCACAAATCTCCAAAATACCAAGCAACAAGCCTTCCCCAAAAATCTTCTCCAAAACCTGTCTCTCCCAAAAATGAATGCAATAATCCCCTAATAGGAATTCAATTCCCAAATTCAAGCAATCCCAAAAGACAACTCAAAAGCTAACTCACAGTCAACTCCAAATTAGAAAATGACTCATAAGACAACTCCTAATCCAACTCCAATTCCAAAATTGAAGTAAATAAAATTAATTAATTAAAATACCTTTTAAATGCACAACTCAACTTGACTTTTGAAAACTAGTTATCTTTTTGAAAGCAAACTCTTATACAATTTTGCACATGTTTTAATTTAAATTCATTTATTAAATAAATTAAATACTTAATGCATCACAAATTCATGCAACTAATTATTTAATCATTTAATAAAATATGCAAACATAATTCAAAACATTTACCATTAAGCACATGTTAATAATTAAAACCCATATTAAATAAATTAAATATTTAATACATCCTAAAGCATGCATTAAAATATTCAATTACTTAATTATACATTCAAACATAATTAAATCCAATTTCAATTAAATAATCAATTAATCCCCTTTAATCAAATAATTGACTTTAGATAATTTTCCAAATTAAACATAGGAACATAATTAAATCATTAAATTCAACTATAATCCTAACATCGATAATCATATAAAATCACCTAAATAATCATGAATCAACTGAATCATGCACAGTAAAATCAAGCACAATAAATCAAGCAAATTGAAACCATACACAGACTCAAGAACAAGATCCACAAATTCATGCCAACCAGGTGAATTTGGGTAGGGTAGTCAAACAGACACTTGTCCAATCCTAGGACAATTAGGCTTAGGTTAGGGTTTTGGGTGTATGTATTATCTCCCCTCTTTACCATTGAGATGAATGTTTATGGGCATGCTCACTCCTGCCAATTCAGGGAAGATGATACCCTGTACCTGCAAACCTATCATCAAAAGATGAAGCATATACATACAATATATAACAGATAATGATAGGGTACAGTCGAACGTGTGGATCTTGACTACACAAGTAACTATACCTCCATCCTCTACCACACAAACATGTCAAATAGATACAGACACATAATCACCATACACATGCAAGTATGGGGTAAGTACATCGTAATCAATATAAAACATATAATCTAACATCATGAAACATCACCATCTAACCTACACATACACATGATAAACATATGATAATAATCCATAGTCATCCTTAATGAGATAATAATCGATCACATGAAAAGTGACCTAAAAGAATTCGGTCAATCACCTAAAACATGAAGCAACCTAAAAACAACCTACGGGTGGGTATTACATAAGACCTATCATCAGCAAGATCAGAGTATTCTTTGAATCGACATGCTTCACACATCAACTCAAAGAGGGGCATTTGTAATCACCTAAAAATGGACAAAGACAATTCAATGATAAATCAAGTCAAATCAAAGCGAATCAAGGACAAAATTTAAGTAATTGAATCACAATGCATAATTAGCCAATCAAAATTAAAATCAAGTCTTAATTCAAGATAAATCAAAATTGAGAGTGTTTTAATCAAATGCAATCAAATCAAAGTACAATTAAATCAAATAATTGTATAGTCTTGAATTAAATTAGATTCAACCCATTCAAGGGGCACATGGTTAAAATAAATCAATTAATAAATCTTAATTACTCTCAACAACCCAAAAGGAGAGGAAATTCAATCAACCAATGAGATTTGAGGAAAGGCATTCACATGGATCAAGCCAAATTCAATCTCAATCACTCAAAGTGAAAGAGAATCTTGTCCATTGATCTTGTCTACTTGTCCCAAGATTTGAGGACACAAACTTTGCATTGTCTTCAAAGGGTGGAACCAAAGACTCAACCAAGGCTTAATCATGATCAACTCTACTACACCCCCTACCATTGGGAAAATCTATAAAAGGAAGGCCTAAATTCATCATAATTATCAACCACACATCTAAGAATTGTATTGAACCTCTTGCAATTTGAGCTTAGAAAGGCAATTTAGATCTAATTTAGCTTTCAAATTGGAATTGAACAATTCGCTTTAGCTTTAATCATTTATCTTCCTCATTCTAAGACTGTCATTAATGGAAGCTTGCTGAAAGCTTTGCATTAACATTCTTAGTTAGAGCACCATAGGATGCTTAATTGTCAATTCTAGCTTAGATAGATTGCTTAATTGTGGTTTATTTAGTTTCTATTTCATTTATTGTCAATACTAATTCTATGAAGATACTATTTCTTGTATACAAGTACATATCAAGCATGAGTCATAAAGAAAGAATATCACTTTTACATTAGTTATGATAAAGAGCATGACATACATTTTGTCGAGCATTGCTTTAAGACATTTTTTGGATATTTGGAAAACAAGGGCATCAAAATTGAAAAGCATTTTGTTTGGTCGGATGGATGTGCAGCACAATTTAAATCAGCAAGGCCATTTTAAGCACTATGTAGATATCATCGATACCAAAATATACCACATATTTGGAGTTTCTTTGAGAGTGGACATGGAAAGGGAGAGCATGATGGTGCAGGAGCTTGTATCAAATGTACTTTAAGAAAGTATCAACTGGACTATTAGGGATAGCATATAAATAATACTCATGATGTAGTTGAGTGGTACGTGTGTGTTTATGTACATGTTTAAAAAGGATTCATAAAATCAATTCATAAATAAATTTTGTTTAATGTATATTTACAAACCTAAAATTAAAAGTTATCTTTAAATGCAAGACATATTTTTGCAGTAGTAGCAGAGCCTGGAAATGTGGAAGGTGTTAGTTACTATTTATTATGTTGCTGCAAGGAGAGGATGAAGTTAACATAGAATGAAACAAGCGATGGAATTAAGTTTCCCATAGGTTCTAGTGCTATATTTAAGTTTCACATCCTGTATTAAACTTGAGTGAGACCTTCCAACTTCTAATTTTCTTATACATTTGTTTATATGGTTAATTTCACATCTATATATATGTTTAACATTGTTGAACTTGTATGTGCAGGTTCAGTTGTCATGCAAGGAACATATTTGAATCAAATCAAAATACTTAAACATGGGATTCATTTTGTTTATTATCAACCTAACAATAAGGTTTATCAGTATAGTCATCTTGTAATTACCATTGTCATATCTCTTGTTCATGTGACGGGACGTGGCATTCGTAAGTGGAGACTTGATACTGATGACCATGAGAGAATATTAAATGTTATTTGAGAGAGAGATGAACCACTTGATGTGGATTAAATCACACATAAAATATGATTTGAACTAAATTTTTCACAAGTGAGACCAGAGGTTTTCTTAGCTCCATTCTTTCCTACTGGTGCCCATAGTGAATGGAGCTTGAATTAAATTAAAAATTTATAATATAGATCTTAAAAATGTCTTACAAGTGGATATGATATATTAATTATCTACCTAAATATGAAGTACTAGATAACTTAGGAATATGAATGTGTGTGTGTATTGAATTTTCATGTGTTACATTAGGACGTGCATGTTTTAAATATAAAATCTACTTGAAGTACAACAACATTAAATTAAAAGTATGTGCACAACTATTATCGAATGTACATTTAAATATAAGTAAGATTCAATCAAACATCGAGGGACCTCAATTATATAGCTCACATGTGTCAAATTTACATCATTCATAACTTTCATAAAACATGTACAATCAAACATCATTCATGTATGCAATCTATTGAATTCAAACATCATTCATGTATGTAATCAAATTTAAATTAAACACATGTATGTAATCTATTGAAAGTATTGAAAATTTACATTTATAAATTTGAAATCACATGAACTCATGAAGAATCAAACATGTATACAAGTTCATCACACATGCACACATATCAAGAGTGAAAGTGTGTGTGTATATATATATATATATATATATATTATATATATATATATATATATATATTATATATATATAATATATATATATATATATATATATATATATATATATATATATATATAATATATATATATATAATATATATATATATATATATATATATATATATATATATATATATATATATATATATATATATATAACATGTATGAAACATCAATCATGTGTAGATCAAGTACTATAATATGAAACATATTAATCAATCATGTTTCAAACATTCTATCAAAAGGGTCTAGAAATGAAATATAACATCAAACACATCAATCGGTCCTGTAGAGTCTAGAAATGAAATATAGTTCATCAAACACATGTGAATATATATGTAATATGAAATATGTCTAGATCAAATATGAAAGTGCCAAGGGCTCATCATGATGACTCCTCACTAAGCGATCAGACCAGAGTGACTATTATGCTGTGAAGGATGTGCAAATCCCTACAAAGAAATAGATATATAAATTAATATATAAACATTGTACACAGATCTTAGTTTGATTTAAAATATTGTACAAGAAATATGTTATAAAGTGTGTACACACAGATAATAAATTAAAAACTCACATGTCCACTACTGATGTCATCATCGAGTGAGTCCCGATGATGTACACGATCAGTACTCAAAGAAGGAGTAACAAGAGACATATCCTAGTAGACAAAAAATATATATCATATATATACACATGTACATATATATAAAATCAATTGATTGAAATTTTGAAAATAAATTTAAGTTAAATTGTAACATTAAATACATGTATATAATCTAATTTATACCTATTTAGGTGGTTGGAA